>CM046871.1:2159529-2748142 GCA_025617745.1 Heliocidaris erythrogramma | reverse complement strand
TGGCCCGAGTTCTTGTTTTTCAATGGAGTGGAATAGGAATAACTTACTTTAGCGATGAAATATGAATTTGAAAAAAAAAATTTAATAAAAAGCTGCAAGTCCGGGGTCATCATTTTGGGCGAAAAAAAACAAAGTGTGTTAAATATGGCCAATGCGGCCTGAGTTCATGTTTTTAGATTCAGTGGAATGGAAGCCTCATTCAGCGATGAAATATGCCATATGAATTTGACAATTTTTAAAGAAAATAGCTGCAGGTCCGGGGTCATCATTTTTGGCGAAAACGCCAAATGTCTTAAATCTATCCAAATTGGCCCGAGTTCTTGTTTTTCAATGGAGTGGAATAGGAATAACTTACTTTAGCGATGAAATATGAATTTGAAAAAAAAATTTCAATAAAAAGCTGCAAGTCCTGGGTCATCATTTTGGGCGAAAAAAACCAAATGTGTTAAATATGGCCAATGCGGCCTGAGTTCATGTTTTTAGATGGAGTGGAATGTTAAAAGCCTCATTCAGTGATAAAATATGCCATATGAATTTGACAATTTTTAAAGAAAATAGCTGCAGGTCCGGGGTCATCATTTTTGGCGACAACGCCAAATGTCTTAAATCTATCCAAATTGGCCCGAGTTCTTGTTTTTCAATGGAGTGGAATAGGAATAACTTACTTTAGCGATGAAATATGAATTTGAAAAAAAAATCAATAAAAAGCTGCAAGTCCTGGGTCATCATTTTGGGCGAAAAACCCAAATGTGCTAAATATGGCCAATGCGGCCTGAGTTCATATTTCTACATTCAGTGGAATAGCGATGAAATATGAATTTGAAATTTTTTGAGAAAAAAGCTGCAGGTCCGGGGTCATCATTTTTTGCGAAAAGCACAGATGTGTTAAATCTGGCCAATTCTGCCTGAGTTCATGATTTTAGATTCAGTGGCATAGAAATAGCCTACTTCAGCAATGAAATATGCCATATGAATTTGACAATTTTTAAAGAAAATAGCTGCAGGTCCGGGGTCATCATTTTTGGCGAAAACCCAAATGTCTTAAATCTATCCAAATTGGCCCGAGTTCTTGTTTTTCAATGGAGTGGAATAGGAATAACTTACTTTAGCGATGAAATATGAATTTGAAAAAAAAAATCAATAAAAAGCTGCAAGTCCTGGGTCATCATTTTGGGCGAAAAACCCAAATGTGCTAAATATGGCCAATGCGGCCTGAGTTCATATTTCTACATTCAGTGGAATAGCGATGAAATATGAATTTGAAATTTTTTGAGAAAAAAGCTGCAGGTCCGGGGTCATCATTTTTTGCGAAAAGCACAGATGTGTTAAATCTGGCCAATTCTGCCTGAGTTCATGATTTTAGATTCAGGGGCATAGGAATAGCCTACTTCAGCAATGAAATATGCCGTATGAATTTGACAATTTTAAAGAAAAAAGCTGCAGGTCCGGGGTCATCATTTTTTGCGAAAAGCACAGATGTGTTAAATCTGGCCAATTCTGCCTGAGTTCGTGATTTTAGATTCAGTGGCAAAGGAATAGCCTACTTCAGCAATGAAATATGCCATATGAATTTGACAATTTTTAAAGAAAATAGCTGCAGGTCCGGGGTCATCATTTTTGGCAAAAACGCAAAATGTCTTAAATCTATCCAAATTGGCCCGAGTTCTTGTTTTTCAATGGAGTGGAATAGGAATAACTTACTTTAGCGATGAAATATGAATTTGAAAAAAAAAAATCAATAAAAAGCTGCAAGTCCTGGGTCATCATTTTGGGCGAAAAAAAACAAAGTGTGTTAAATATGGCCAATGCGGCCTGAGTTCATGTTTTTAGATGGAGTGGAATGTTAAAAGCCTCATTCAGTGACAAAATATGCCATATGAATTTGACAATTTTTAAAGAAAATAGCTGCAGGTCCGGGGTCATCATTTTTGGCGAAAACGCCAAATGTCTTAAATCTATCCAAATTGGCCCGAGTTCTTGTTTTTCAATGGAGTGGAATAGGAATAACTTACTTTAGCGATGAAATATGAATTTGAAAAAAAAAATTTCAATAAAAAGCTGCAAGTCCTGGGTCATCATTTTGGCGAAAAACCCAAATGTGCTAAATATGGCCAATGCGGCCTGAGTTCATATTTCTACATTCAGTGGAATAGCGATGAAATATGAATTTGAAATTTTTTGAGAAAAAAGCTGCAGGTCCGGGGTCATCATTTTTTGCGAAAAGCACAGATGTGTTAAATCTGGCCAATTCTGCCTGAGTTCATGATTTTAGATTCAGGGGCATAGGAATAGCCTACTTCAGCAATGAAATATGCCGTATGAATTTGACAATTTTTAAAGAAAAAAGCTGCAGGTCCGGGGTCATCATTTTTTGCGAAAAGCACAGATGTGTTAAATCTGGCCAATTCTGCCTGAGTTCATGATTTTAGATTCAGTGGCATAGAATAGCCTACTTCAGCAATGAAATATGCCATATGAATTTGACAATTTTTAAAGAAAATAGCTGCAGGTCCGGGGTCATCATTTTGGCGAAAACGCAAAATGTCTTAAATCTATCCAAATTGGCCCGAGTTCTTGTTTTTCAATGGAGTGGAATAGGAATAACTTACTTTAGCGATGAAATATGAATTTGAAAAAAAAAATTCAATAAAAAGCTGCAAGTCCTGGGTCATCATTTTGGGCGAAAAAAACCAAATGTGTTAAATATGGCCAATGCGGCCTGAGTTCATGTTTTTAGATGGAGTGGAATGTTAAAAGCCTCATTCAGTGATAAAATATGCCATATGAATTTGACAATTTTTAAAGAAAATAGCTGCAGGTCCGGGGTCATCATTTTTTGCGAAAAGCACAGATGTGTTAAATCTGGCCAATTCTGCCTGAGTTCGTGATTTTAGATTCAGTGGCATAGGAATAGCCTACTTCAGCAATGAAATATGCCATATGAATTTGACAATTTTTAAAGAAAATAGCTGCAGCTCCGGGGTCATCATTTTGGCGAAAACGCAAAATGTCTTAAATCTATCCAAATTGGCCCGAGTTCTTGTTTTTCAATGGAGTGGAATAGGAATAACTTACTTTAGCGATGAAATATGAATTTGAAAAAAAAAATTCAATAAAAAGCTGCAAGTCCTGGGTCATCATTTTGGGCGAAAAAAACCAAATGTGTTAAATATGGCCAATGCGGCCTGAGTTCATGTTTTTAGATGGAGTGGAATGTTAAAAGCCTCATTCAGTGATAAAATATGCCATATGAATTTGACAATTTTTAAAGAAAATAGCTGCAGGTCCGGGGTCATCATTTTTGGCGAAAAGCCAAATGTCTTAAATCTATCCAAATTGGCCCGAGTTCTTGTTTTTCAATGGAGTGGAATAGGAATAACTTACTTTAGCGATAAAATATGAATTTGAAAAAAAAAATCAATAAAAAGCTGCAAGTCCTGGGTCATCATTTTGGGCGAAAAACCCAAATGTGTTAAATATGGCCAATGCGGCCTGAGTTCATATTTCTACATTCAGTGGAATAGCGATGAAATATGAATTTGAAATTTTTTGAGAAAAAAGCTGCAGGTCCGGGGTCATCATTTTTTGCGAAAAGCACAGATGTGTTAAATCTGGCCAATTCTGCCTGAGTTCATGATTTTAGATTCAGTGGGATAGAAATAGCCTACTGCAGCAATGAAATATGCCATATGAATTTGACAATTTTTAAAGAAAATAGCTGCAGGTCCGGGGTCATCATTTTTGGCGAAAACGCAAAATGTCTTAAATCTATCCAAATTGGCCCGAGTTCTTGTTTTTCAATGGAGTGGAATAGGAATAACTTACTTTAGCGATGAAATATGAATTTGAAATTTTTTGAGAAAAAAGCTGCAGGTCCGGGGTCATCATTTTTTGCGAAAAGCACAGATGTGTTAAATCTGGCCAATTCTGCCTGAGTTCATGATTTTAGATTCAGGGGCATAGGAATAGCCTACTTCAGCAATGAAATATGCCGTATGAATTTGACAATTTTTAAAGAAAAAAGCTGCAGGTCCGGGGTCATCATTTTGGGCGAAAAAAACCAAATGTGTTAAATATGGCCAATGCGGCCTGAGTTCATGTTTTTAGATGGAGTGGAATGTTAAAAGCCTCATTCAGTGATAAAATATGCCATATGAATTTGACAATTTTTAAAGAAAATAGCTGCAGGTCCGGGGTCATCATTTTTGGCGAAAACGCCAAATGTCTTAAATCTATCCAAATTGGCCCGAGTTCTTGTTTTTCAATGGAGTGGAATAGGAATAACTTACTTTAGCGATGAAATATGAATTTGAAAAAAAAATCAATAAAAAGCTGCAAGTCCTGGGTCATCATTTTGGGCGAAAAACCCAAATGTGCTAAATATGGCCAATGCGGCCTGAGTTCATATTTCTACATTCAGTGGAATAGCGATGAAATATGAATTTGAAATTTTTTGAGAAAAAAGCTGCAGCTCCGGGGTCATCATTTTTTGCGAAAAGCACAGATGTGTTAAATCTGGCCAATTCTGCCTGAGTTCATGATTTTAGATTCAGTGGCATAGAAATAGCCTACTTCAGCAATGAAATATGCCATATGAATTTGACAATTTTTAAAGAAAATAGCTGCAGGTCCGGGGTCATCATTTTTGGCGAAAACGCAAAATGTCTTAAATCTATCCAATTTGGCCCGAGTTCTTGTTTTTCAATGGAGTGCAATAGGAATAACTTACTTTAGCGATGAAATATGAATTTGAAAAAAAAATTTCAATAAAAAGCTGCAAGTCCTGGGTCATCATTTTGGGCAAAAAACCCAAATGTGTTAAATATGGCCAATGCGGCCTGAGTTCATATTTCTACATTCAGTGGAATAGCGATGAAATATGAATTTGAAATTTTTTGAGAAAAAAGCTGCAGGTCCGGGGTCATCATTTTTTGCGAAAAGCACAGATGTGTTAAATCTGGCCAATTCTGCCTGAGTTCATGATTTTAGATTCAGGGGCATAGGAATAGCCTACTTCAGCAATGAAATATGCCATATGAATTTGACAATTTTTAAAGAAAAAAGCTGCAGGTCCGGGGTCATCATTTTTTGCGAAAAGCACAGATGTGTTAAATCTGGCCAATTCTGCCTGAGTTCGTGATTTTAGATTCAGTGGCATAGGAATAGCCTACTTCAGCAATGAAATATGCCATATGAATTTGACAATTTTTAAAGAAAATAGCTGCAGGTCCGGGGTCATCATTTTTGGCGAAAACGCAAAATGTCTTAAATCTATCCAAATTGGCCCGAGTTCTTGTTTTTTAATGGAGTGGAATAGGAATAACTTACTTTAGCGATGAAATATGAATTTGAAATTTTTTGAGAAAAAAGCTGCAGGTCCGGGGTCATCATTTTTTGCGAAAAGCACAGATGTGTTAAATCTGGCCAATTCTGCCTGAGTTCATGATTTTAGATTCAGTGGGATAGAAATAGCCTACTTCAGCAATGAAATATGCCATATGAATTTGACAATTTTTAAAGAAAATAGCTGCAGGTCCGGGGTCATCATTTTTGGCGAAAACGCAAAATGTCTTAAATCTATCCAAATTGGCCCGAGTTCTTGTTTTTCAATGGAGTGGAATAGGAATAACTTACTTTAGCGATGAAATATGAATTTGAAATTTTTTGAGAAAAAAGCTGCAGGTCCGGGGTCATCATTTTTTGCGAAAAGCACAGATGTGTTAAATCTGGCCAATTCTGCCTGAGTTCATGATTTTAGATTCAGGGGCATAGGAATAGCCTACTTCAGCAATGAAATATGAATTTGACAATTTTTAAAGAAAAAAGCTGCAGGTCCGGGGTCATCATTTTTTGCGAAAAGCACAGATGTGTTAAATCTGGCCAATTCTGCCTGAGTTCATGTTTTTAGATGGAGTGGAATGTTAAAAGCCTCATTCAGTGATAAAATATGCCATATGAATTTGACAATTTTTAAAGAAAATAGCTGCAGGTCCGGGGTCATCATTTTTGGCGAAAACGCAAAATGTCTTAAATCTATCCAAATTGGCCCGAGTTCTTGTTTTTCAATGGAGTGGAATAGGAATAACTTACTTTAGCGATGAAATATGAATTTGAAAAAAAAAGATCAATAAAAAGCTGCAAGTCCTGGGTCATCATTTTGGGCGAAAAACCCAAATGTGCTAAATATGGCCAATGCGGCCTGAGTTCATATTTCTACATTCAGTGGAATAGCGATGAAATATGAATTTGAAATTTTTTGAGAAAAAAGCTGCAGGTCCGGGGTCATCATTTTTGCAAAAAGCACAGATGTGTTAAATCTGGCCAATTCTGCCTGAGTTCATGATTTTAGATTCAGGGGCATAGGAATAGCCTACTTCAGCAATGAAATATGCCGTATGAATTTGACAATTTTTAAAGAAAAAAGCTACAGGTCCGGGGTCATCATTTTTTGCGAAAAGCACAGATGTGTATAAAATCTGGCCAATTCTGCCTGAGTTCGTGATTTTAGATTCAGTGGCATAGGAATAGCCTACTTCAGCAATGAAATATGCCATATGAATTTGACAATTTTTAAAGAAAATAGCTGCAGGTCCGGGGTCATCATTTTTGGCGAAAACGCAAAATGTCTTAAATCTATCCAAATTGGCCCGAGTTCTTGTTTTTCAATGGAGTGGAATAGGAATAACTTACTTTAGCGATGAAATATGAATTTGAAAAAAAAAATTCAATAAAAAGCTGCAAGTCCTGGGTCATCATTTTGGGCGAAAAACCCAAATGTGCTAAATATGGCCAATGCGGCCTGAGTTCATATTTCTACATTCAGTGGAATAGCGATGAAATATGAATTTGAAATTTTTTGAGAAAAAAGCTGCAGCTCCGGGGTCATCATTTTTTGCGAAAAGCACAGATGTGTTAAATCTGGCCAATTCTACCTGAGTTCGTGATTTTAGATTCAGTGGCATAGGAATAGCCTAATTCAGCAATGAAATATGCCATATGAATTTGACAATTTTTAAAGAAAATAGCTGCAGCTCCGGGGTCATCATTTTTGGCGAAAACGCAAAATGTCTTAAATCTATCCAAATTGGCCCGAGTTCTTGTTTTTCAATGGAGTGGAATAGGAATAACTTACTTTAGCGATGAAATATGAATTTGAAAAAAAAAATTCAATAAAAAGCTGCAAGTCCTGGGTCATCATTTTGGGCGAAAAAAAACAAAGTGTGTTAAATATGGCCAATGCGGTCTGAGTTCATGTTTTTAGATGGAGTGGAATGTTAAAAGCCTCATTCAGTGATAAAATATGCCATATGAATTTGACAATTTTTAAAGAAAATAGCTGCAGGTCCGGGGTCATCATTTTTGGCGAAAGCGCCAAATGTCTTAAATCTATCCAAATTGGCCCGAGTTCTTGTTTTTCAATGGAGTGGAATCGGAATAACTTACTTTAGCGATGAAATATGAATTTGAAAAAAAAAATTCAATAGAAAGCTGCAAGTCCTGGGTCATCATTTTGGGCGAAAAACCCAAATGTGCTAAATATGGCCAATGCGGCCTGAGTTCATATTTCTACATTCAGTGGAATAGCGATGAAATATGAATTTGGAATTTTTTGAGGAAAAAGCTGCAGGTCCGGGGTCATCATTTTTTTCGAAAAGCACAGATGTGTTAAATCTGGCCAATTCTGCCTGAGTTCATGATTTTAGATTCAGGGGCATAGGAATAGCCTACTTCAGCAATGAAATATGCCGTATGAATTTGACAATTTTTAAAGAAAATAGCTGCAGGTCCGGGGTCATCATTTTTGGCGAAAACGCAAAATGTCTTAAATCTATCCAAATTGGCCCGAGTTCTTGTTTTTCAATGGAGTGGAATAGGAATAACTTACTTTAGCGATGAAATATGAATTTGAAAAAAAAATTTCAATAGAAAGCTGCAAGTCCTGGGTCATCATTTTGGGCGAAAAACCCAAATGTGCTAAATATGGCCAATGCGGCCTGAGTTCATATTTCTACATTCAGTGGAATAGCGATGAAATATGAATTTGAAATTTTTGGAGAAAAAAAGCTGCAGGTACGGGGTCATCATTTTTTGCGAAAAGCACAGATGTGTTAAATCTGGCCAATTCTGCCTGAGTTCATGATTTTAGATTCAGTGGCATAGAAATAGCCTACTTCAGCAATGAAATATGCCATATGAATTTGACAATTTTTAAAGAAAATAGCTGCAGGTCCGGGGTCATCATTTTTGGCGAAAACGCAAAATGTCTTAAATCTATCCAATTTGGCCCGAGTTCTTGTTTTTCAATGGAGTGGAATAGGAATAACTTACTTTAGCGATGAAATATGAATTTGAAAAAAAAAATTCAATAAAAATCTGCAAGTCCTGGGTCATCATTTTGGGCGAAAAACCCAAATGTGCTAAATATGGCCAATGCGGCCTGAGTTCATATTTCTACATTCAGTGGAATAGCGATGAAATATGAATTTGGAATTTTTTGAGGAAAAAGCTGCAGGTCCGGGGTCATCATTTTTTTCGAAAAGCACAGATGTGTTAAATCTGGCCAATTCTGCCTGAGTTCATGATTTTAGATTCAGGGGCATAGGAATAGCCTACTTCAGCAATGAAATATGCCGTATGAATTTGACAATTTTAAAGAAAATAGCTGCAGGTCCGGGGTCATCATTTTTGGCGAAAACGCAAAATGTCTTAAATCTATCCAAATTGGCCCGAGTTCTTGTTTTTCAATGGAGTGGAATAGGAATAACTTACTTTAGCGATGAAATATGAATTTGAAAAAAAAAATTCAATAGAAAGCTGCAAGTCCTGGGTCATCATTTTGGGCGAAAAACCCAAATGTGCTAAATATGGCCAATGCGGCCTGAGTTCATATTTCTACATTCAGTGGAATAGCGATGAAATATGAATTTGAAATTTTTTGAGAAAAAAGCTGCAGGTCCGGGGTCATCATTTTTTGCGAAAAGCACAGATGTGTTAAATCTGGCCAATTCTGCCTGAGTTCATGATTTTAGATTCAGTGGCATAGAAATAGCCTACTTCAGCAATGAAATATGCCATATGAATTTGACAATTTTTAAAGAAAATAGCTGCAGGTCCGGGGTCATCATTTTTGGCAAAAACGCAAAATGTCTTAAATCTATCCAATTTGGCCCGAGTTCTTGTTTTTCAATGGAGTGGAATAGGAATAACTTACTTTAGCGATGAAATATGAATTTGAAAAAAAAAATTCAATAAAAATCTGCAAGTCCTGGGTCATCATTTTGGGCGAAAAACCCAAATGTGCTAAATATGGCCAATGCGGCCTGAGTTCATATTTCTACATTCAGTGGAATAGCGATGAAATATGAATTTGAAATTTTTTGAGAAAAAAGCTGCAGGTCCGGGGTCATCATTTTTGCGAAAAGCACAGATGTGTTAAATCTGGCCAATTCTGCCTGAGTTCATGATTTTAGATTCAGGGGCATAGGAATAGCCTACTTCAGCAATGAAATATGCCGTATGAATTTGACAATTTTTAAAGAAAAAAGCTGCAGGTCCGGGGTCATCATTTTTTGCGAAAAGCACAGATGTGTTAAATCTGGCCAATTCTGCCTGAGTTCGTGATTTTAGATTCAGTGGCATAGGAATAGCCTACTTCAGCAATGAAATATGCCATATGAATTTGACAATTTTTAAAGAAAATAGCTGCAGGTCCGGGGTCATCATTTTTGGCGAAAACGCAAAATGTCTTAAATCTATCCAAATTGGCCCGAGTTCTTGTTTTTCAATGGAGTGGAATAGGAATAACTTACTTTAGCGATGAAATATGAATTTGAAAAAAAAATTTCAATAAAAAGCTGCAAGTCCTGGGTCATCATTTTGGGCGAAAAACCCAAATGTGCTAAATATGGCCAATGCGGCCTGAGTTCATATTTCTACATTCAGTGGAATAGCGATGAAATATGAATTTGAAATTTTTTGAGAAAAAAGCTGCAGCTCCGGGGTCATCATTTTTGCGAAAAGCACAGATGTGTTAAATCTGGCCAATTCTGCCTGAGTTCATGATTTTAGATTCAGGGGCATAGGAATAGCCTACTTCAGCAATGAAATATGCCGTATGAATTTGACAATTTTTAAAGAAAAAAGCTGCAGGTCCAGGGTCATCATTTTTTTCGAAATGCACAGATGTGTTAAATCTGGCCAATTCTGCCTGAGTTCGCGATTTTAGATTCAGTGGCATAGGAATAGCCTACTTCAGCAATGAAATATGCCATATGAATTTGACAATTTTTAAAGAAAATAGCTGCAGGTCCGGGGTCATCATTTTTGGCGAAAACGCAAAATGTCTTAAATCTATCCAAATTGGCCCGAGTTCTTGTTTTTCAATGGAGTGGAATAGGAATAACTTACTTTAGCGATGAAATATGAATTTGAAAAAAAAATTTCAATAAAAAGCTGCAAGTCCTGGGTCATCATTTTGGGCGAAAAACCCAAATGTGCTAAATATGGCCAATGCGGCCTGAGTTCATATTTCTACATTCAGTGGAATAGCGATGAAATATGAATTTGAAATTTTTAAAGAAAAAAGCTGCAGGTCCGGGGTCATCATTTTTGCGAAAAGCACAGATGTGTTAAATCTGGCCAATTCTGCCTGAGTTCATGATTTTAGATTCAGGGGCATAGGAATAGCCTACTTCAGCAATGAAATATGCCGTATGAATTTGACAATTTTTAAAGAAAAAAGCTGCAGGTCCGGGGTCATCATTTTTTGCGAAAAGCACAGATGTGTTAAATCTGGCCAATTCTGCCTGAGTTCGTGATTTTAGATTCAGTGGCATAGGAATAGCCTACTTCAGCAATGAAATATGCCATATGAATTTGACAATTTTTAAAGAAAATAGCTGCAGGTCCGGGGTCATCATTTTTGGCGAAAACGCAAAATGTCTTAAATCTATCCAAATTGGCCCGAGTTCTTGTTTTTCAATGGAGTGGAATAGGAATAACTTACTTTAGCGATGAAATATGAATTTGAAAAAAAAATTTCAATAAAAAGCTGCAAGTCCTGGGTCATCATTTTGGGCGAAAAACCCAAATGTGCTAAATATGGCCAATGCGGCCTGAGTTCATATTTCTACATTCAGTGGAATAGCGATGAAATATGAATTTGAAATTTTTTGAGAAAAAAGCTGCAGCTCCGGGGTCATCATTTTTTGCGAAAAGCACAGATGTGTTAAATCTGGCCAATTCTGCCTGAGTTCATGATTTTAGATTCAGGGGCATAGGAATAGCCTACTTCAGCAATGAAATATGCCGTATGAATTTGACAATTTTTAAAGAAAAAACCTGCAGGTCCGGGGTCATCATTTTTTTCGAAATGCACAGATGTGTTAAATCTGGCCAATTCTGCCTGAGTTCGCGATTTTAGATTCAGTGGCATAGGAATAGCCTACTTCAGCAATGAAATATGCCATATGAATTTGACAATTTTTAAAGAAAATAGCTGCAGGTCCGGGGTCATCATTTTTGGCGAAAACGCAAAATGTCTTAAATCTATCCAAATTGGCCCGAGTTCTTGTTTTTCAATGGAGTGGAATAGGAATAACTTACTTTAGCGATGAAATATGAATTTGAAAAAAAAATTTCAATAAAAAGCTGCAAGTCCTGGGTCATCATTTTGGGCGAAAAACCCAAATGTGCTAAATATGGCCAATGCGGCCTGAGTTCATATTTCTACATTCAGTGGAATAGCGATGAAATATGAATTTGGAATTTTTTGAGGAAAAAGCTGCAGGTCCGGGGTCATCATTTTTTTCGAAAAGCACAGATGTGTTAAATCTGGCCAATTCTGCCTGAGTTCATGATTTTAGATTCAGGGGCATAGGAATAGCCTACTTCAGCAATGAAATATGCCGTATGAATTTGACAATTTTTAAAGAAAATAGCTGCAGGTCCGGGGTCATCATTTTTGGCGAAAACGCAAAATGTCTTAAATCTATCCAAATTGGCCCGAGTTCTTGTTTTTCAATGGAGTGGAATAGGAATAACTTACTTTAGCGATGAAATATGAATTTGAAAAAAAAAATTCAATAGAAAGCTGCAAGTCCTGGGTCATCATTTTGGGCGAAAAACCCAAATGTGCTAAATATGGCCAATGCGGCCTGAGTTCATATTTCTACATTCAGTGGAATAGCGATGAAATATGAATTTGAAATTTTTGGAGAAAAAAAGCTGCAGGTACGGGGTCATCATTTTTTGCGAAAAGCACAGATGTGTTAAATCTGGCCAATTCTGCCTGAGTTCATGATTTTAGATTCAGTGGCATAGAAATAGCCTACTTCAGCAATGAAATATGCCATATGAATTTGACAATTTTTAAAGAAAATAGCTGCAGGTCCGGGGTCATCATTTTTGGCGAAAACGCAAAATGTCTTAAATCTATCCAAATTGGCCCGAGTTCTTGTTTTTCAATGGAGTGGAATAGGAATAACTTACTTTAGCGATGAAATATGAATTTGAAAAAAAAATTTCAATAAAAAGCTGCAAGTCCTGGGTCATCATTTTGGGCGAAAAACCCAAATGTGCTAAATATGGCCAATGCGGCCTGAGTTCATATTTCTACATTCAGTGGAATAGCGATGAAATATGAATTTGAAATTTTTTGAGAAAAAAGCTGCAGGTCCGGGGTCATCATTTTTTGCGAAAAGCACAGATGTGTTAAATCTGGCCAATTCTGCCTGAGTTCATGATTTTAGATTCAGGGGCATAGGAATAGCCTACTTCAGCAATGAAATATGCCGTATGAATTTGACAATTTTTAAAGAAAAAACCTGCAGGTCCGGGGTCATCATTTTTTTCGAAATGCACAGATGTGTTAAATCTGGCCAATTCTGCCTGAGTTCGCGATTTTAGATTCAGTGGCATAGGAATAGCCTACTTCAGCAATGAAATATGCCATATGAATTTGACAATTTTTAAAGAAAATAGCTGCAGGTCCGGGGTCATCATTTTTGGCGAAAACGCAAAATGTCTTAAATCTATCCAAATTGGCCCGAGTTCTTGTTTTTCAATGGAGTGGAATAGGAATAACTTACTTTAGCGATGAAATATGAATTTGAAAAAAAAATTTCAATAAAAAGCTGCAAGTCCTGGGTCATCATTTTGGGCGAAAAACCCAAATGTGCTAAATATGGCCAATGCGGCCTGAGTTCATATTTCTACATTCAGTGGAATAGCGATGAAATATGAATTTGAAATTTTTTGAGGAAAAAGCTGCAGGTCCGGGGTCATCATTTTTTCGAAAAGCACAGATGTGTTAAATCTGGCCAATTCTGCCTGAGTTCATGATTTTAGATTCAGGGGCATAGGAATAGCCTACTTCAGCAATGAAATATGCCGTATGAATTTGACAATTTTTAAAGAAAATAGCTGCAGGTCCGGGTCATCATTTTTGGCGAAAACGCAAAATGTCTTAAATCTATCCAAATTGGCCCGAGTTCTTGTTTTTCAATGGAGTGGAATAGGAATAACTTACTTTAGCGATGAAATATGAATTTGAAAAAAAAAATTCAATAAAAAGCTGCAAGTCCTGGGTCATCATTTTGGGCGAAAAACCCAAATGTGCTAAATATGGCCAATGCGGCCTGAGTTCATATTTCTACATTCAGTGGAATAGCGATGAAATATGAATTTGAAATTTTTTGAGAAAAAAGCTGCAGGTCCGGGGTCATCATTTTTTGCGAAAAGCACAGATGTGTTAAATCTGGCCAATTCTGCCTGAGTTCATGATTTTAGATTCAGTGGCATAGAAATAGCCTACTTCAGCAATGAAATATGCCATATGAATTTGACAATTTTTAAAGAAAATAGCTGCAGGTCCGGGGTCATCATTTTTGGCGAAAACGCAAAATGTCTTAAATCTATCCAAATTGGCCCGAGTTCTTGTTTTTCAATGGAGTGGAATAGGAATAACTTACTTTAGCGATGAAATATGAATTTGAAAAAAAAATTTCAATAAAAAGCTGCAAGTCCTGGGTCATCATTTTGGGCGAAAAACCCAAATGTGCTAAATATGGCCAATGCGGCCTGAGTTCATATTTCTACATTCAGTGGAATAGCGATGAAATATGAATTTGAAATTTTTGGAGAAAAAAAGCTGCAGGTACGGAGGGTCATCATTTTTTTCGAAAAACCAAAATGCGTTAAATATGGCCAATTCGGCCTGAGTTCATGTTTTTAGATGGAGTGGAATGATAAAAGCCTCATTCAGTTATAAAATATGCCATATGAATTCGACAATTTTTAAAGAAAATAGCTGCAGGTCCGGGGTCATCATTTTGTGCGAAAAACCCAAATGTGTTAAATATGGCCAATGAGGCCTGAGTTCATATTTTTACATTCAGTGGAATAGCAATGAAATATGAGTTTGAAATTTTTTGAGAAAAAAGCTGCAGGTCCGGGGTCATCATCTTTTGGGAAAACGCCAAAATAATGTCTTAAATCTATCCAAATTGGCCTGAGTGCTTGTTTTTCAATGGAGTGGAATAGGAATAGCCTCAATTCAGTGATAAAATATGAAATATGAATTCGAAAATTTTTATACAGAAAAAAATGCAGGACCTGGGTCATCATTTTTGGCGAAAACCCGAATGTCTTAAATCTATCCAAATTGGCCCGAGTTCTTGTTTTTCAATGAAGTGGAATAGGAATAACTTACTTTAGCGATGAAATATGAATTTGAAAAAAAAAGTTTCAATAAAAAGCTGCAAGTCCAGGGTCATCATTTTGTGCGAAAAACTCAAATGTGTTAAATATGGCCAATGCGGCCTGAGTTCATATTTTTACATTCATTGGAAAAGCGATGAAATATGAATTTGAAATTTTTTGAGAAAAAAGCTGCAGGTCCGGGGTCATCATTTTTTGCGAAAAGCACAGATGTGTTAAATCTGGCCAATTCTGCCTGAGTGCTTGTTTTTCAATGGAGTGGAATAGGAATAGCCTCATTCAGAGATAAAATATGAAATATGAATTTGAAAATTTTTTCAAAAAAAAAATGCAGGTCCGGGGTCATCATTTTTGGTGAAAAACCCGAATGTCTTAAATCTATCCAAATTGGCCAGAGTTCTTGTTTTTCAATGGAGTGGAATAGGAATAACTTACTTTAGCGATGAAATATGAATTTGAAAAAAAACAAATTCAATAAAAAGCTGCAAGTCCTGGGTCATCATTTTGTGCGAAAAACCCAAATGTTTTAAATATGGCCAATGCGGCCTGAGTTCATATTTTTACATTCAGTGGAAAAGCGATGAAATATGAATTTGAAATTTTTTGAGAAAATAGCTGCAGGTCCGGGGTCATCATTTTTTGCGAAAAGCACAGATGTGTTAAATCTGGCCAATTCTGCCTGAGTGCTTGTTTTTCAATGGAGTGGAATAGGAATAGCCTCATTCAGAGATAAAATATGAAATATGAATTTGAAAATTTTTTCAAAAAAAAAATGCAGGTCCGGGGCCATCATTTTTGGCGAAAAACCCGAATGTCTTAAATCTATCCAAATTGGCCAGAGTTTTTGTTTTTCAATGGACTGGAATAGGAATAACTTACTTTAGCGATGAAATATGAATTTGAAAAAAAAATGCAATAAAAAGCTGCAAGTCCTGGGTCATCATTTTGTGCGAAAAACCCAAATGTGTTAAATATGGCCAATGAGGCCTGAGTTCATATTTTTACATTCAGTGGAATAGCGATGAAATATGAATTTGGATTTTTTTGAGAAAAAAGCTGCAGGTCCGGGGTCATCATTTTGTGCGAAAAACCCAAATGTGTTAAATATGGCCAATGAGGCCTGAGTTCATATTTTTACATTCAGTGGAATAGCGATGAAATATGAATTTGGATTTTTTTGAGAAAAAAGCTGCAGGTCCGGGGTCATCATTTTTTGCGAAAAGCACAGATGTGTTAAATCTGGCCAATTCTGCCTGAGTGCTTGTTTTTCAATGGAGTGGAATAGGAATAGCCTCATTCAGAGATAAAATATGAAATATGAATTTGAAAATTTTTTCAAAAAAAAAAATGCAGGTCCGGGGTCATCATTTTTGGTGAAAAACCCGAATGTCTTAAATCTATCCAAATTGGCCAGAGTTCTTGTTTTTCAATGGAGTGGAATAGGAATAACTTACTTTAGCGATGAAATATGAATTTGAAAAAAAACAAATTCAATAAAAAGCTGCAAGTCCTGGGTCATCATTTTGTGCGAAAAACCCAAATGTTTTAAATATGGCCAATGCGGCCTGAGTTCATATTTTTACATTCAGTGGAAAAGCGATGAAATATGAATTTGAAATTTTTTGAGAAAATAGCTGCAGGTCCGGGGTCATCATTTTTTGCGAAAAGCACAGATGTGTTAAATCTGGCCAATTCTGCCTGAGTGCTTGTTTTTCAATGGAGTGGAATAGGAATAGCCTCATTCAGAGATAAAATATGAAATATGAATTTGAAAATTTTTTCAAAAAAAAAATGCAGGTCCGGGGCCATCATTTTTGGCGAAAAACCCGAATGTCTTAAATCTATCCAAATTGGCCAGAGTTTTTGTTTTTCAATGGACTGGAATAGGAATAACTTACTTTAGCGATGAAATGTGAATTTGAAAAAAAAAATGCAAAAGAAAGCTGCAAGTCCTGGGTCATCATTTTGTGCGAAAAACCCAAATGTGTTAAATATGGCCAATGAGGCCTGAGTTCATATTTTTACATTCAGTGGAATAGCGATGAAATATGAATTTGGATTTTTTTGAGAAAAAAGCTGCAGGTCCGGGGTCATCATTTTGTGCGAAAAACCCAAATGTGTTAAATATGGCCAATGAGGCCTGAGTTCATATTTTTACATTCAGTGGAATAGCGATGAAATATGAATTTGGATTTTTTTGAGAAAAAAGCTGCAGGTCCGGGGTCATCATTTTTTGCGAAAAGCACAGATGTGTTAAATCTGGCCATTTCTGCCTGAGTGCTTGTTTTTCAATGGAGTGGAATAGGAATAGCCTACTTCAGCGATGAAATATGAAATATGAATTATAACGCGGTATAACTCGGTGTAACACGTAAAACGCGTATACCGTGTTATACTGAGAAATACCCCGTCATATGCGTTTTACGTGATTTACCTCGCTATACCGCGTTATACCGCGTTATGCGACTTTATAACGCGTTGTTCACGGTTATAACACAGATAATATGTACATCATCTGTGTTTATAACTGTGAACAACGCGATATTAACGCGGTATAACTCGGTGTAACACGTAAAACGCGTTATACCGTGTTTTACTGAGAAATATGAAATATGAATTTGAAATGTTTGGGGAAAAAAGCTGCAGGTCCGGGGGTCATCATTTTTTGCGAAAAACCAAAATGCGTTAAATATGGCCAATGCGGCCTTTGTTCATGTTTTTAGATGGAGTGGAATAGCGATGAAATATGAATTTGAAATTTTTTGAGAAAAAGGCTGTAGGTCCGGGGTCATTTTTTGCGAAAACGCCAAATGTCTTAAAGCTATCCAAATTGGCCTGAGTTCTTGTTTTTCAATGGTGTGGAATAGGAATAACCTAGTTCAGTGATGAAATATGAAATATGAATTTGAATTTTTTTTCAGTTAAAAGCTACAGGTCCGGTGTCATTTTGCGCGAAAAGCACACATGTGTTAAATCTGGCCAATTCTGCCTGAGTTCATGATTTTAGTTTCAGGGGCATAGGAATAGCCTACTTCAGCGATGAAATATGAAATATGAATTATAACGCGGTATAACTCGGTGTAACACGTAAAACGCGTATACCGTGTTATACTGAGAAATACCCCGTCATATGCGTTTTACGTGATTTACCTCGCTATACCGCGTTATACCGCGTTATGCGACTTTATAACGCGTTTTTCACGGTTATAACTGTTGTTACGTAAAGTATGGAAATGACCGTCTGCAAAAAGACCATTCCGCGATGGTCAAAGCCATTTTTATTTTAATGAAATTATATTATAGTCATGAAGATTATTCCGCCATGGTCAAAGCCACTTTTATATTAATGAAATTATATTATAGCCATGAAGATTATTCCGCTATGGTCAAAGCCAATTTTATTTCACTGAAATTACACTTTTTCGATAGGTTGGACTTTGTTCGACAATCTCCGCCTAGTTACTTTTTCCGAATTTTTCTCTGAGCGCTACCGGAATGGTTCAAAGTTACACCACCCCGCCCCGAGCCCCGTATCTATAATACGTTAAGAATTGAAAATGACGGTCTGCATGAAGACTATTCCGCGAAGGTCAAAGCCACTTTTATTTTAATGAAATGATATTTTTTCGATAGTCTGAACCTTGCTCTACAATCTCCGTCTAGTCACTTTTTCCCAATATTTCTCTGAGCGCTAGCGGAATGGTTCAAAGTTACCTCCCCCTCTCCTCTATTCACATACACGTAAAGTATGGAAAATGACAGTCTGCAAAAAGACCATACCGCGATGGTCAAAGCCACTTTTATTTTAATGAAATTATATTGTAGTCATTAAGATTATTCCGCGAAGGTCAAAGCCACTTTTATTTTAATCAAATTATATTTTTTCGATAGTCTGAACCTTGCTCTACAATCTCCGTCTAGTCACTTTTTCCGAATTTTTCTCTGAGCGCTAGCGGAATGGTTCAAAGTTACACCACCCCGCCCCTAGCCCCGCATCCATAATCCGTTAAGAATTGAAAATGACGGTCTGCATGAAGACTACTCCGCAAAGGTCAAAGCCACTTTTATTTTAATGAAATGATATTGTTTCGATAGTCTGAACCTTGCTCTACAATCTCCGTCTAGTCACTTTTTCCGAATTTTTCTCTGAGCGCTAGCGGAATGGTTCAAAGTTACCTCCCCCCTCTCCTCCATTCACATACACGTAAAGTATGGAAAATGACCGTCTGCAAAAAGACCATTCCGCGATGGTCAAAGCCACTTTTATTTTAATGAAATTATATTATAGTCATGAAGACTATTCCACTATGGTCAAAGCCACTTTTATTTTAATGAAATTACACTTTTTCGATAGGTTGGACTTTGTTCGACAATCTCCGCCTAGTTACTTTTTCCGAATTTTTCTCTGAGCGCTAGCGGAATGGTTCAAAGTTACACCACCCCGCCCCTAGCCCCGTATCTATAATACGTAAGTATTGAAAATGACCGTCTGCATGAAGACTATTCCGCGATGGTCAAAGCCACTTTTATTTTAATGAAATTACACTTTTTCGATCGTTTGGACATTGTTCGACAATCTCCGCCTAGTTAGTTTTTCCGCATTTTTCTCTGAGCGCTAGCGGAATGGTTCAAAGTTACACCACACCGCCCATAGCCCCGTATCTGTAATACGTAAGTATTGAAAATGACCGTCTGCAGAAAGACCATTCCGCGATGGTCAAAGCCACTTTTATTTTAATCAAATGATATTTTTTCGATAGTCTGAACCTTGCTCTACAATCTCCGTCTAGTCACTTTTTCCGAAATTTTCTCTGAGCGCCAGCGGAATGGTTCAAACTTACATCACCCCATGCACCCCCAGTCTCGTATCTATATTATACGGAAGTATGGAAAATGACCGTCTGCATGAAGACTATTCCGCTATGGTCAAAGCAACTTTTATTTTAATGAAATTACACTTTTTCGATAGGTTGGACTTTGTTCGACAATCTCCGTCTAGTCACTTTTTCCGAATATTTCTCTGAGCGCTAGCGGAATGGTTCAAAGTTACACCACCCCGCCCCGAGCCCCGTATCTATAATACGTTAAGTATTGAAAATGACGGTCTGCATGAAGACTATTCCGCGAAGGTCAAAGCCACTTTTATTTTAATGAAATGATATTTTTTCGATAGTCTGAACCTTGCTCTACAATCTCCGCCTAGTTACTTTTTCCGAATTTTTCTCTGAGCGCTAGCGGAATGGTTCAAACTTACATCACCCCACCCCCAGTCTCGTATCTATATTATACAGAGGTATGGAAAATGACCGTCTGCATGAAGACTATTCCGCTATGGCAAAGCCACTTTTCTTTTAATGAAATTACACTTTTTCGATAGTTTGGACTCCGTTCGACATCCTCCGCCTAGTTACTTTTTCCGAATTTTTCTCTGAGCGCTAGCGGAATGATTCAAAGTTACACCACCCCACCCATAGCCCCGTATCTATAATACGTAAGTATTGAAAATGACGGTCTGCATAAAGACTATTCCGCGATGGTCAAAGCCACTTTTATTTTAATGAAATTACACTTTTTCGATAGGTTGGACTTTGTTCGACAATCTCCGCCTAGTTACTTTTTCCGAATTTTTCTCTGAGCGCTAGCGGAATGGTTCAAAGTTACCTCCCCCTCTCCTCTATTCACATACACGTAAAGTATGGAAAATGACAGTCTGCAAAAAGACAATTCCGCGATGGTCAAAGCCACTTTTATTTTAATGAAATTATATTGTAGTCATTAAGATTATTCCGCGAAGGTCAAAGCCACTTTTATTTTAATCAAATGATATTTTTTCGATAGTCTGAACCTTGTTCTACAATCTCCGTCTAGTCACTTTTTCCGAATTTTTCTCTGAGCGCTAGCAGAATGGTTCAAAGTTACCTCCCCCTCTCCTCTATTAACATACACGTAAAGTATGGAAAATGACAGTCTGCAAAAAGACAATTCCGCGATGGTCAAAGCCACTTTTATTTTAATCAAATGATATTTTTTCGATAGTCTGAACCTTGCTCTACAATCTCCGCCTAGTGACTTTTTCCGAATTTTTCTCTGAGCGCTAGCGGAATGGTTCAAAGTTACCTCCCCCTCTCCTCTATTCACATACACGTAAAGTATGGAAAATGACCGTCTGCAAAAAGACCATTCCGCGATGGTCAAAGCCACTTTTATTTTAATGAAATTATATTATAGTCATGAAGATTATTCCGCTATGGTCAAAGCCACTTTTATTTTAATGAAATTACACTTTTTCGATAGGTTGGACTTTGTTCGACAATCTCCGCCTAGTTACTTTTTCCGAATTTTTCTCTGAGCGCTAGCGGAATGGTTCAAAGTTACACCTACCCGCCCATAGCCCCGTATCTATAATACGTAAGTATTGAAAATGACGGTCTGCATGAAGACTATTCCGCGAAGGTCAGAGCCACTTTTATTTTAATGAAATGATATTTTTTCGATAGTTTGAACCTTGCTCTACAATCTCCGTCTAGTTACTTTTTCCGAATTTTTCTCTGAGCGCTAGCGGAATGGTTCAAAGTTACACCACCCCGCCCATAGCCCCGTATCTATAATACGTAAGTATTGAAAATGACGGTCTGCATAAAGACTATTCCGCGATGGTCAAAGCCACTTTTATTTTAATGAAATTACACTTTTTCGATAGATTGGACTTCGTTCGACAATCTCCGCCTAGTTACTTTTTCCGAATTTTTCTCTGAGCGCTAGCGGAATGGTTCAAAGTTACACCACCCCACCCCCAGTCTCGTATCTATATTATACGTAAGTATTGAAAATGACGGTCTCCATAAAGACTATTCCGCGATGGTCAAAGCCACTTTTATTTTAATGAAATTACACTTTTTCGATAGATTGGACTTTGTTCGACAATCTCCGCCTAGTTACTTTTTCCGAATTTTTCTCTGAGCGCTAGCTGAATGGTTCAAAGTTACACCACCCCGCCCATAGCCCCGTATCTATAATACGTAAGTATTGAAAATGACGGTCTGCATGAAGACTATTCCGCGAAGGTCAGAGCCACTTTTATTTTTAAGAAATGATATTTTTTCGATAGTTTGAACCTTGCTCTACAATCTCCGTCTAGTTACTTTTTCCGAATTTTTCTCTGAGCGCTAGCGGAATGGTTCAAAGTTACACCACCCCGCCCATAGCCCCGTATCTATAATACGTAAGTATTGAAAAAGACGGTCTGCATAAAGACTATTCCGCGATGGTCAAAGCCACTTTTATTTTAATGAAATTACACTTTTTCGATAGATTGGACTTTGTTCGACAATCTCCGCCTAGTTACTTTTTCCGAATTTTTCTCTGAGCGCTAGCGGAATGGTTCAAAGTTACCTCTCCCTCTCCTCAATTCACATACACGTAAAGTATGGAAAATGACCGTCTGTAAAAAGACCATTCCGCGATGGTCAGAGCCACTTTTATTTTAATGAAATTACACTTTTTCGATAGGTTGGACTTTGTTCGACAATCTCCGTCTAGTTACTTTTTCCGAATTTTTCTCTGAGCGCTAGCGGAATGGTTCAAAGTTACACCTACCCGCCCATAGCCCCGTATCTATAATACGTAAGTATTGAAAATGACGGTCTGCATCAAGACTATTCCGCGAAGGTCAAGGCCACTTTTATTTTAATGAAATGATATGTTCTCGATAGTCTGAACCTTGCTCTACAATCTCCGTCTAGTCACTTTTTCCGAATTTTCCTCTGAGCGCTAGCGGAATGGTTCAAACTTACATCACCCCACCCCCAGTCTCGTATCTATATTATACGTAAGTATTGAAAATGACGGTCTCCATGAAGACTATTCCGCGATGGTCAAAGCCACTTTTATTTTAATGAAATTACACTTTTTCGATAGGTTGGACTTTGTTCGACAATCTCCGCCTAGTTACTTTTTCCGAATTTTTCTCTGAGCGCTAGCGGAATGGTTCAAAGTTACACCACCCCGCCCATAGCCCCGTATCTATAATACGTAAGTATTGAAAATGACGGTCTGCATGAAGACTATTCCGCGAAGGTCAGAGCCACTTTTATTTTAATGAAATGATATTTTTTCGATAGTTTGAACCTTGCTCTACAATCTCCGTCTAGTTACTTTTTCCGAATTTTTCTCTGAGCGCTAGCGGAATGGTTCAAAGTTACACCACCCCGCCCATAGCCCCGTATCTATAATACGTAAGTATTGAAAATGACGGTCTGCATAAAGACTATTCCGCGATGGTCAAAGCCACTTTTATTTTAATGAAATTACACTTTTTCGATAGATTGGACTTTGTTCGACAATCTCCGCCTAGTTACTTTTTCCGAATTTTTCTCTGAGCGCTAGCGGAATGGTTCAAAGTTACACCACCCCGCCCATAGCCCCGTATCTATAATACGTAAGTATTGAAAATGACGGTCTGCATGAAGACTATTCCGCGAAGGTCAGAGCCACTTTTATTTTAATGAAATTACACTTTTTCGATCGTTTGGACATTGTTCTACAATCTCCGCCTAGTTACTTTTTTCCGCATTTTTCTCTGAGCGCTAGCGGAATGGTTCAAAGTTACACCACCCCGCCCCAACCCCGTATCTATAAAACGTAAATATTGAAAATGACCGTCTGCAGAAAGACCATTCCGCGATGGTCAAAGCCACTTTTATTTTAATCAAATGATATTTTTTCGATAGTCTGAACCTTGCTCTACAATCTCCGTCTAGTCACTTTTTCCGAATTTTTTTCTGAGCGCTAACGGAATTGTTCAAAGTTACCTCCCCCTCTCCTCTATTCACATACACGTAAAGTATGGAAAATGACAGTCTGCAAAAAGACCATTCCGCGATGGTCAAAGCCACTTTTATTTTAATGAAATTACACTTTTTCGATAGGTTGGACTTTGTTCGACAATCTCCGTCTAGTTACTTTTTCCGAATTTTTCTCTGAGCGCTAGCGGAATGGTTCAAAGTTACACCTACCCGCCCATAGCCCCGTATCTATAATACGTAAGTATTGAAAATGACGGTCTGCATCAAGACTATTCCGCGAAGGTCAAGGCCACTTTTATTTTAATGAAATGATATGTTCTCGATAGTCTGAACCTTGCTCTACAATCTCCGTCTAGTCACTTTTTCCGAATTTTCCTCTGAGCGCTAGCGGAATGGTTCAAACTTACATCACCCCACCCCCAGTCTCGTATCTATATTATACGTAAGTATTGAAAATGACGGTCTCCATGAAGACTATTCCGCGATGGTCAAAGCCACTTTTATTTTAATGAAATTACACTTTTTCGATAGGTTGGACTTTGTTCGACAATCTCCGCCTAGTTACTTTTTCCGAATTTTTCTCTGAGCGCTAGCGGAATGGTTCAAAGTTACACCACCCCGCCCATAGCCCCGTATCTATAATACGTAAGTATTGAAAATGACGGTCTGCATGAAGACTATTCCGCGAAGGTCAGAGCCACTTTTATTTTAATGAAATGATATTTTTTCGATAGTTTGAACCTTGCTCTACAATCTCCGTCTAGTTACTTTTTCCGAATTTTTCTCTGAGCGCTAGCGGAATGGTTCAAAGTTACACCACCCCGCCCATAGCCCCGTATCTATAATACGTAAGTATTGAAAATGACGGTCTGCATAAAGACTATTCCGCGATGGTCAAAGCCACTTTTATTTTAATGAAATTACACTTTTTCGATAGATTGGACTTTGTTCGACAATCTCCGCCTAGTTACTTTTTCCGAATTTTTCTCTGAGCGCTAGCGGAATGGTTCAAAGTTACACCACCCCGCCCATAGCCCCGTATCTATAATACGTAAGTATTGAAAATGACGGTCTGCATGAAGACTATTCCGCGAAGGTCAGAGCCACTTTTATTTTAATGAAATTACACTTTTTCGATCGTTTGGACATTGTTCTACAATCTCCGCCTAGTTACTTTTTTCCGCATTTTTCTCTGAGCGCTAGCGGAATGGTTCAAAGTTACACCACCCCGCCCCCAACCCCCGTATCTATAATACGTAAATATTGAAAATGACCGTCTGCAGAAAGACCATTCCGCGATGGTCAAAGCCACTTTTATTTTAATCAAATGATATTTTTTCGATAGTCTGAACCTTGCTCTACAATCTCCGTCTAGTCACTTTTTCCGAATTTTTTTCTGAGCGCTAACGGAATTGTTCAAAGTTACCTCCCCCTCTCCTCTATTCACATACACGTAAAGTATGGAAAATGACAGTCTGCAAAAAGACCATTCCGCGATGGTCAAAGCCACTTTTATTTTAATGAAATTACACTTTTTCGATAGGTTGGACTTTGTTCGACAATCTCCGTCTAGTTACTTTTTCCGAATTTTTCTCTGAGCGCTAGCGGAATGGTTCAAAGTTACACCTACCCGCCCATAGCCCCGTATCTATAATACGTAAGTATTGAAAATGACGGTCTGCATCAAGACTATTCCGCGAAGGTCAAGGCCACTTTTATTTTAATGAAATGATATGTTCTCGATAGTCTGAACCTTGCTCTACAATCTCCGTCTAGTCACTTTTTCCGAATTTTCTCTGAGCGCTAGCGGAATGGTTCAAACTTACATCACCCCACCCCAGTCTCGTATCTATATTATACGTAAGTATTGAAAATGACGGTCTCCATGAAGACTATTCCGCGATGGTCAAAGCCACTTTTATTTTAATGAAATTACACTTTTTCGATAGGTTGGACTTTGTTCGACAATCTCCGCCTAGTTACTTTTTCCGAATTTTTCTCTGAGCGCTAGCGGAATGGTTCAAAGTTACACCACCCCGCCCATAGCCCCGTATCTATAATACGTAAGTATTGAAAATGACGGTCTGCATGAAGACTATTCCGCGAAGGTCAGAGCCACTTTTATTTTAATGAAATGATATTTTTTCGATAGTTTGAACCTTGCTCTACAATCTCCGTCTAGTTACTTTTTCCGAATTTTTCTCTGAGCGCTAGCGGAATGGTTCAAAGTTACACCACCCCGCCCATAGCCCCGTATCTATAATACGTAAGTATTGAAAATGACGGTCTGCATAAAGACTATTCCGCGATGGTCAAAGCCACTTTTATTTTAATGAAATTACACTTTTTCGATAGATTGGACTTTGTTCGACAATCTCCGCCTAGTTACTTTTTCCGAATTTTTCTCTGAGCGCTAGCGGAATGGTTCAAAGTTACACCACCCCGCCCATAGCCCCGTATCTATAATACGTAAGTATTGAAAATGACGGTCTGCATGAAGACTATTCCGCGAAGGTCAGAGCCACTTTTATTTTAATGAAATTACACTTTTTCGATCGTTGGGACATTGTTCTACAATCTCCGCCTAGTTACTTTTTTCCGCATTTTTCTCTGAGCGCTAGCGGAATGGTTCAAAGTTACACCACCCCGCCCCCAACCCCCGTATCTATAATACGTAAGTATTGAAAATGACGGTCTGCATAAAGACTATTCCGCGATGGTCAAAGCCACTTTTATTTTAATGAAATTACACTTTTTCGATAGGTTGGACGTTGTTCGACAATCTCCGCCTAGTTACTTTTTCCGAATTTTTCTCTGAGCGCTAGCGGAATGGTTCAAAGTTACACCACCCCGCCCATAGCCCCGTATCTATAATACGTAAGTATTGAAAATGACGGTCTGCATGAAGACTATTCCGCGATGGTCAAAGCCACTTTTATTTTAATGCAATTACACTTTTTCGATCGTTTGGACATTGTTCCACAATCTCCGCCTAGGTACTTTTTCCGAATTTTTCTCTGAGCGCTAGCGGAATGGTTCAAAGTTACACCACCCCGCCCCCAACCCCGCATCTATAATACGTAAATATTGAAAATGACCGTCTGCAGAAAGACCATTCCGCGATGGTCAAAGCCACTTTTATTTTAATCAAATGATATTTTTTCGATAGTTTGAACCTTGCTCTACAATCTCCGTCTAGTCACTTTTTCCGAATTTTTTTCTGAGCGCTAACGGAATTGTTCAAAGTTACCTCCCCCTCTCCTCTATTCACATACACGTAAAGTATGGAAAATGACAGTCTGCAAAAAGACCATTCCGCGATGGTCAAAGCCACTTTTATTTTAATGAAATTACACTTTTTCGATAGGTTGGACTTTGTTCGACAATCTCCGTCTAGTTACTTTTTCCGAATTTTTCTCTGAGCGCTAGCGGAATGGTTCAAAGTTACACCTACCCGCCCATAGCCCCGTATCTATAATACGTAAGTATTGAAAATGACGGTCTGCATCAAGACTATTCCGCGAAGGTCAAAGCCACTTTTATTTTAATGAAATGATATGTTCTCGATAGTCTGGACCTTGCTCTACAATCTCCGTCTAGTCACTTTTTCCGAATTTTCCTCTGAGCGCTAGCGGAATGGTTCAAACTTACATCACCCCACCCCCAGTCTCGTATCTATATTATACGTAAGTATTGAAAATGACGGTCTCCATAAAGACTATTCCGCGATGGTCAAAGCCACTTTTATTTTAATGAAATTACACTTTTTCGATAGGTTGGACGTTGTTCGACAATCTCCGCCTAGTTACTTTTTCCGAATTTTTCTCTGAGCGCTAGCGGAATGGTTCAAAGTTACACCACCCGCCCATAGCCCCGTATCTATAATACGTAAGTATTGAAAATGACGGTCTGCATGAAGACTATTCCGCGATGGTCAAAGCCACTTTTATTTTAATGCAATTACACTTTTTCGATCGTTTGGACATTGTTCCACAATCTCCGCCTAGGTACTTTTTCCGAATTTTTCTCTGAGCGCTAGCGGAATGGTTCAAAGTTACACCACCCCGCCCCCAACCCCCGTATCTATAATACGTAAATATTGAAAATGACCGTCTGCAGAAAGACCATTCCGCGATGGTCAAAGCCACTTTTATTTTAATCAAATGATATTTTTTCGATAGTCTGAACCTTGCTCTACAATCTCCGTCTAGTCACTTTTTCCGAATTTTTTTCTGAGCGCTAACGGAATGGTTCAAACTTACATCACCCCACCCCCAGTCTCGTATCTATATTATACGTAAGTATTGAAAATGACGGTCTGCATAAAGACTATTCCGCGATGGTCAAAGCCACTTTTATTTTAATGAAATTACACTTTTTCGATAGATTGGACTTTGTTCGACAATCTCCGCCTAGTTACTTTTTCCGAATTTTTCTCTGAGCGCTAGCGGAATGGTTCAAAGTTACCTTCCCCTCTCCTCTATTCACATACACGTAAAGTATGGAAAATGACCGTCTGTAAAAAGACCATTCCGCGATGGTCAAAGCCACTTTTATTTTAATGAAATTACACTTTTTCGATAGGTTGGACTTTGTTCGACAATCTCCGTCTAGTTACTTTTTCCGAATTTTTCTCTGAGCGCTAGCGGAATGGTTCAAAGTTACACCACCCCGCCCATAGCCCCGTATCTATAATACGTAAGTATTGAAAATGACGGTCTGCATGAAGACTATTCCGCGAAGGTCAGAGCCACTTTTATTTTAATGAAATTACACTTTTTCGATCGTTTGGACATTGTTCTACAATCTCCGCCTAGTTACTTTTTCCGAATTTTTCTCTGAGCGCTAGCGGAATGGTTCAAAGTTACCTCCCCCTCTCCTCTATTCACATACACGTAAAGTATGGAAAATGACCGTCTGTAAAAAGACCATTCCGCGATGGTCAAAGCCACTTTTATTTTAATGAAATTACACTTTTTCGATAGGTTGGACTTTGTTCGACAATCTCCGTCTAGTTACTTTTTCCGAATTTTTCTCTGAGCGCTAGCGGAATGGTTCAAAGTTACACCTACCCGCCCATAGCCCCGTATCTATAATACGTAAGTATTGAAAATGACGGTCTGCATCAAGACTATTCCGCGAAGGTCAAGGCCACTTTTATTTTAATGAAATGATATGTTCTCGAAAGTCTGAACCTTGCTCTACAATCTCCGTCTAGTCACTTTTTCCGAATTTTCCTCTGAGCGCTAGCGGAATGGTTCAAACTTACATCACCCCACCCCCAGTCTCGTATCTATATTATACGTAAGTATTGAAAATGACGGTCTCCATGAAGACTATTCCGCGATGGTCAAAGCCACTTTTATTTTAATGAAATTACACTTTTTCGATAGGTTGGACTTTGTTCGACAATCTCCGCCTAGTTACTTTTTCCGAATTTTTCTCTGAGCGCTAGCGGAATGGTTCAAAGTTACACCACCCCGCCCATAGCCCCGTATCTATAATACGTAAGTATTGAAAATGACGGTCTGCATGAAGACTATTCCGCGAAGGTCAGAGCCACTTTTATTTTAATGAAATGATATTTTTTCGATAGTTTGAACCTTGCTCTACAATCTCCGTCTAGTTACTTTTTCCGAATTTTTCTCTGAGCGCTAGCGGAATGGTTCAAAGTTACACCACCCCGCCCATAGCCCCGTATCTATAATACGTAAGTATTGAAAATGACGGTCTGCATAAAGACTATTCCGCGATGGTCAAAGCCACTTTTATTTTAATGAAATTACACTTTTTCGATAGATTGGACTTTGTTCGACAATCTCCGCCTAGTTACTTTTTCCGAATTTTTCTCTGAGCGCTAGCGGAATGGTTCAAAGTTACACCACCCCGCCCATAGCCCCGTATCTATAATACGTAAGTATTGAAAATGACGGTCTGCATGAAGACTATTCCGCGAAGGTCAGAGCCACTTTTATTTTAATGAAATTACACTTTTTCGATCGTTTGGACATTGTTCTACAATCTCCGCCTAGTTACTTTTTCCGCATTTTTCTCTGAGCGCTAGCGGAATGGTTCAAAGTTACACCACCCCGCCCCCAACCCCCGTATCTATAATACGTAAATATTGAAAATTACCGTCTGCAGAAAGACCATTCCGCGATGGTCAAAGCCACTTTTATTTTAATCAAATGATATTTTTTCGATAGTCTGAACCTTGCTCTACAATCTCCGTCTAGTCACTTTTTCCGAATTTTTTTCTGAGCGCTAACGGAATTGTTCAAAGTTACCTCCCCCTCTCCTCTATTCACATACACGTAAAGTATGGAAAATGACAGTCTGCAAAAAGACCATTCCGCGATGGTCAAAGCCACTTTTATTTTAATGAAATTACACTTTTTCGATAGGTTGGACTTTGTTCGACAATCTCCGTCTAGTTACTTTTTCCGAATTTTTCTCTGAGCGCTAGCGGAATGGTTCAAAGTTACACCTACCCGCCCATAGCCCCGTATCTATAATACGTAAGTATTGAAAATGACGGTCTGCATCAAGACTATTCCGCGAAGGTCAAAGCCACTTTTATTTTAATGAAATGATATGTTCTCGATAGTCTGAACCTTGCTCTACAATCTCCGTCTAGTCACTTTTTCCGAATTTTCCTCTGAGCGCTAGCGGAATGGTTCAAACTTACATCACCCCACCCCCAGTCTCGTATCTATATTATACGTAAGTATTGAAAATGACGGTCTCCATAAAGACTATTCCGCGATGGTCAAAGCCACTTTTATTTTAATGAAATTACACTTTTTCGATAGGTTGGACGTTGTTCGACAATCTCCGCCTAGTTACTTTTTCCGAATTTTTCTCTGAGCGCTAGCGGAATGGTTCAAAGTTACACCACCCCGCCCATAGCCCCGTATCTATAATACGTAAGTATTGAAAATGACGGTCTGCATGAAGACTATTCCGCGATGGTCAAAGCCACTTTTATTTTAATGCAATTACACTTTTTCGATCGTTTGGACATTGTTCCACAATCTCCGCCTAGGTACTTTTTCCGAATTTTTCTCTGAGCGCTAGCGGAATGGTTCAAAGTTACACCACCCCGCCCCCAACCCCCGTATCTATAATACGTAAATATTGAAAATGACCGTCTGCAGAAAGACCATTCCGCGATGGTCAAAGCCACTTTTATTTTAATCAAATGATATTTTTTCGATAGTTTGAACCTTGCTCTACAATCTCCGTCTAGTCACTTTTTCCGAATTTTTTTCTGAGCGCTAACGGAATGGTTCAAACTTACATCACCCCACCCCTAGTCTCGTATCTATATTATACGTAAGTATTGAAAATGACGGTCTCCATAAAGACTATTCCGCGATGGACAAAGCCACTTTTATTTTAATGAAATTACACTTTTTCGATAGGTTGGACTTTGTTCGACAATCTCCGCCTAGTTACTTTTTCCGAATTTTTCTCTCAGCGCTAGCGGAATGGTTCAAAGTTACACCACCCCGCCCATAGCCCCGTATCTATAATACGTAAGTATTGAAAATGACGGTCTGCATGAAGACTTTTCCGCGATGGTCAAAGCCACTTTTATTTTAATGAAATTACACTTTTTCGATCGTTTGGACATTGTTCTACAATCTCCGCCTAGTTACTTTTTTCCGCATTTTTCTCTGAGCGCTAGCGGAATGGTTCAAAGTTACACCGATATAATACGTAAGTATTGAAAATGACGGTCTGCATCAAGACTATTCCGCGAAGGTCAAAGCCACTTTTATTTTAATGAAATGATATGTTCTCGATAGTCTGAACCTTGCTCTACAATCTCCGTCTAGTCACTTTTTCCGAATTTTCCTCTGAGCGCTAGCGGAATGGTTCAAACTTACATCACCCCACCCCCAGTCTCGTATCTATATTATACGTAAGTATTGAAAATGACGGTCTCCATAAAGACTATTCCGCGATGGTCAAAGCCACTTTTATTTTAATGAAATTACACTTTTTCGATAGGTTGGACTTTGTTCGGCAATCTGCGCCTAGTTACTTTTTCCGAATTTTTCTCTGAGCGCTAGCGGAATGGTTCAAAGTTACACCACCCCGCCCCTAGCCCCGTATCTATAATACGTAAGTATTGAAAATGACGGTCTGCATGAAGACTATTCCGCGATGGTCAAAGCCACTTTTATTTTAATGAAATTACACTTTTTCGATCGTTTGGACATTGTTCGACAATCTCCGCCTAGTTACTTTTTCCGAATTTTTCTCTGAGCGATAGCGGAATGGTTCAAACTTACATCACCCCACCCCCAGTCTCGTATCTATATTATACGGAAGTATGGAAAATGACCGTCTGCATGAAGACTATTCCGCTACGGTCAAAGCCACTTTTATTTTAATGAAATTACACTTTTTCGATAGGTTGGACATTGTTCGACAATCTCCGCCTAGTTACTTTTTCTGAATTTTTCTCTGAGCGCTAGCGGAATGGTTCAAAGTTACACCACCCCGCCCCTAGCCCCGTATCTATAATACGTAAGTATTGAAAATGACGGTCTGCATGAAGACTATTCTGCGATGGTCAAAGCCACTTTTATTTTAATGAAATGATATTTTTTCGATAGTCTGAACCTTGTTCCACAATCTCCGCCTAGGTACTTTTTCCGAATTTTTCTCTGAGCGCTAGCGGAATGGTTCAAAGTTACCTGCCCCTCCCCTCTATTCACATACACGTAAAGTATGGAAAATGACCGTCTGCAAAAAGACCATTCCGCGATGGTCAAAGCCTCTTTTATTTTAATGAAATTACATTTTTTCGATAGTCTGAACATTGCTCTACAATCTCCGTCTAGTCACTTTTTCAGAAGTTTTCTCTGAGCGCTAGCGGAATGATTCGAAATCACCCCCCCCCCCCCCTCCCCCGCCTCTATTCACATATATATTACACGTAAATGACCGTCTGCAAAAAGACTCTTCAGCGATGGTCAAAGCCACTTTTATATCAATGAAATTACATTTTTACGATAGTTTGTACCTTGCTCTACAATCTGCACCTGGTTGCCTTTTCCGAATTTTTCTCTGAGCACTAGCGGAATGGTTCAAAGTTACATCACCTTGCCCCGAGTCCCGTATATATTACACGTAAAGCAGGGGCGGATCCAGGATTTAGTAAAATAGGGGGCACAAAAATGAAAGTTTGTGAAAAGGTAGACCCGTATTTTTTTGGTCTCGCCAGCTTCTCGAAAAGTCGCTCAGTGGGGGGGGGGGGGGGGGGGGGGGGGGGGGGGGGGGTAGGGACGAAAAAAAAAAAATTTCCGCCAAACCTTCAGAAATCGCTTAGTAAGGGGTTATGGGGTCCACTTTCCCTCCATAATTCCCTGACAAGCAAAAAAAAAAAAAAAAAAAAAAAAAAAAAAGGTCTTCACTCTAAAAGGGGGGGCACAATCGCGAAAATGGCGGATCGTCTATGGTAAAAATTCATACTTCTCTTCCAAAAGGGGGGGCACGGGCCGGCTGTGCCCCCCCCCCCTGGATCCGCCAATGCGTAAAGTATGGAGAATGACCGTCTGCAAAATGACTATTCCACGATGGTCAAAGCCACTTTTATTTTAATGAAATTACACTTTTTCGATAGGTTGTACCTTGCTCTACAATCTCGGTCTAGTCACTTTTTCCGAACTTTTCTCTGAGCGCTAACGGAATGGTTCAAAGTTACATCACCCCGCCCATAGCCCCGTATCTATAATACGTAAGTATTGAAAATGACGATCTGCATGAAGACTATTCCGCGATGGTCAAAGCCACTTTTATTTTAATGAAATTACACTTTTTCGATCGTTTGGACATTGTTCTACAATCTCCGCCTAGTTACTTTTCCCGAATTTTTCTCTGAGCGCTAGCGGAATGGTTCAAAGTTACCCCCCCCCCCCCGCCTCTATTCACATATATATTACACGTAAATGACCGTCTGCAAAAAGACTCTTCAGCGATGGTCAAAGCCATTTTATTTTAATGAAATTACACTTTTTCGATAGGTTGGACTTTGTTCAACAATCTCCGTCTAGTTACTTTTTCCGAATTTTTCTCTGAGCGCTAGCGGAATGGTTCAAAGTTACACCACCCCGCCCATAGCCCCGTATCTATAATACGTAAGTATTGAAAATGACGGTCTGCATGAAGACTATTCCGCGATGGTCAAAGCCACTTTTATTTTAATGAAATTACACTTTTTCGATCGTTTGGACATTGTTCTACAATCTCCGCCTCGTTACTTTTCCCGAATTTTTCTCTGAGCGCTAGCGGAATGGTTCAAAGTTACCTCCCCCTCTCCTCTATTCACATACACGTAAAGTATGGAAAATGACCGTCTGCAAAAAGACCATTCCGCGATGGTCAAAGCCACTTTTATTTTAATTAAATTATATTATAGTCATGAAGACTATTCCACTATGGTCAAAGCCACTTTTATTTTAATGAAATTACACTTTCGTTTTTCTCATTCACATACACGTAAAGTATGGAAAATGACCGTCTGCAAAAAGACCATTCCGCGATGGTCAAAGCCACTTTTATTTTAATTAAAATATATTATAGTCATGAAGACTATTCCACTATGGTCAAAGCCACTTTTATTTTAATGAAATTACACTTTTTCGATAGGTTGGACTTTGTTCGACAATCTCCGCCTAGTTACTTTTTCCGAATTTTTCTCTGAGCGCTAGCGGAATGGTTCAAAGTTACACCACCCCGCCCCTAGCCCCGTATCTATAATACGTAAGAATTGAAAATGACCGTCTGCATGAAGACTATTCCGCGATGGTCAAAGCCACTTTTATTTTAATGAAATTACACTTTTTCGATCGTTTGGACATTGTTCGACAATCTCCGCCTAGTTACCTTTTCCGCATATTTCTCTGAGCGCTAGCGGAATGGTTCAAAGTTACACCACCCCGCCCCTAGCCCCGTATCTGTAATACGTAAGTATTGAAAATGACGGTCTGCATGAAGACTATTCCGCGATGGTCAAAGCCACTTTTATTTTAATGAAATTACACTTTTTCGATCGTTTGGACATTGTTCTAAAATCTCCGCCTCGTTACTTTTTCCGAATTTTTCTCTGAGCGCTAGCGGAATGGTTCAAACTTACATCACCCCACCCCCAGTCTCGTATCTATATTATACGGAAGTATGGAAAATGACCGTCTGCATGAAGACTATTCCGCTACGGTCAAAGCCAGTTTTATTTTAATGAAATAACACTCTTTCGATAGGTTGGACATTGTTCGACAATCTCCGCCTAGTTACTTTTTCCGAATTTTTCTCTGAGCGCTAGCGGAATGGTTCAAAGTTACCTCCCCCTCTACTCTATTCACATACACGTAAAGTATGGAAAATGACCGTCTGCAAAAAGACCATTCCGCGATGGTCAAAGCCACTTTTATTTTAATCAAATGATATTTTTTCGATAGTCTGAACCTTGCTCTACAATCTCCGTCTAGTCACTTTTTCTGAATTTTTCTCTGAGCGCTAGCGGAATGGTTCAAAGTTACACCACCCCGCCCCTAGCCCCGTATCTATAATACGTAAGTATTGAAAATGACGGTCTGCATAAAGACTATTCTGCGATGGTCAAAGCCACTTTTATTTTAATGAAATGATATTTTGTCGATAGTCTGAACCTTGTTCCACAATCTCCGCCTAGGTACTTTTTCCGAATTTTTCTCTGAGCGCTAGCGGAATGGTTCAAAGTTACCTCCCCCTCTCCTCTATTCACATACACGTAAAGTATGGAAAATGACCGTCTGCAAAAAGACCATTCCGCGATGGTCAAAGCCACTTTTATTTTAATCAAATGATATTTTTTCGATAGTCTGAACCGTGCTCTACAATCTCCGTCTAGTCACTTTTTCCGAAATTTTCTCTGAGCGCCAGCGGAATGGTTCAAACTTACATCACCCCACCCCCAGTCTCGTATCTATATTATACGGAAGTATGGAAAATGACCGTCTGCATGAAGACTATTCCGCTATGGTCAAAGCCACTTTTATTTTAATGAAATTACACTTTTTTGATAGGTTGGACTTTGTTCGACAATCTCCGCCTAGTTACTTTTTCCGAATTTTTCTCTGAGCGCTAGCGGAATGGTTCAAAGTTACCTCCCCCTCTCCTCTATTCACATACACGTAAAGTATGGAAAATGACCGTCTGCAAAAAGACCATTCCGCGATGGTCAAAGCCACTTTTATTTTAATGAAATTATATTATAGTCATGAAGACTATTCCACTATGGTCAAAGCCACTTTTATTTTAATGAAATTACACTTTTTCGATTGGTTGGACTTTGTTCGACAATCTCCGCCTAGTTACTTTTTCCGAATTTTTCTCTGAGCGCTAGCGGAATGGTTCAAAGTTACGCCACCCCGCCCATAGCCCCGTATCTATAATACGTAAGTATTGAAAATGACGATCTGCATGAAGACTATTCCGCGATGGTCAAAGCCACTTTTATTTTAATGAAATTACACTTTTTCGATCGTTTGGACATTGTTCTACAATCTCCGCCTAGTTACTTTTCCCGAATTTTTCTCTGAGCGCTAGCGGAATGGTTCAAAGTTACCCCCCCCCCCCCCCCCCCTCTCCTCTATTCACATACACGTAAAGTATGGAAAATGACCGTCTGCAAAAAGACCATTCCGCGATGGTCAAAGCCACTTTTATTTTAATCAAATGATATTTTTTCGATAGTCTGAACCTTGCTCTACAATCTCCGTCTAGTCACTTTTTCAGAAATTTTCTCTGAGCGCCAGCGGAATGGTTCAAACTTACATCACCCCACCCCCAGTCTCGTATCTATATTATACGGAAGTATGGAAAATGACCGTCTGCATGAAGACTATTCCGCTATGGTCAAAGCCACTTTTATTTTAATGAAATTACACTTTTTCGATAGGTTGGACTTTGTTCGGCAATCTGCGCCTAGTTACTTTTTCCGAATTTTTCTCTGAGCGCTAGCGGAATGGTTCAAAGTTACCTCCCCCTCTCCTCTATTCACATACACGTAAAGTATGGAAAATGACCGTCTGCAAAAAGACCGTTCCGCGATGGTCAAAGCCACTTTTATTTTAATGAAATTACACTTTTTCGATAGGTTGGACTTTGTTCAACAATCTCCGTCTAGTTCCTTTTTCCGAATTTTTCTCTGAGCGCTAGCGGAATGGTTCAAAGTTACACCACCCCGCCCATAGCCCCGTATCTATAATACGTAAGTATTGAAAATGACGGTCTGCATAAAGACTATTCCGCGATGGTCAAAGCCACTTTTATTTTAATGAAATTACACTTTTTCGATCGTTTGGACATTGTTCTACAATCTCCGCCTCGTTACTTTTTCCGAATTTTTCTCTGAGCGCTAGCGGAATGGTTCAAAGTTACCTCCCCCTCTCCTCTATTCACATACACGTAAAGTATGGAAAATGACCGTCTGCAAAAAGATCATTCCGCGATGGTCAAAGCCACTTTTATTTTAATCAAATGATATTTTTTCGATAGTCTGAACCTTGCTCTACAATCTCCGTCTAGTCACTTTTTCCGAAATTTTCTCTGAGCGCTAGCGGAATAGTTCAAAGTTACATCACCCCGCCCCCAGTCCCGTATCTATAATACGTAAGTATTGAAAATGACCGTCTGCATAAAGACTATTCCGCGATGGTCAAAGCCACTTTTATTTTTATGAAATTACACTTTTTCGATTGGTTGGACTTTGTTCGACAATCTCCGCCTAGTTACTTTTTCCGAATTTTTCTCTGAGCGCTAGCGGAATGGTTCAAAGTTACCTCCCCCTCTCCTCTATTCACATACACGTAAAGTACGGAAAATGACCGTCTGCAAAAAGACCATTCCGCGATGGTCAAAGCCACTTTTATTTTAATGAAATTACACTTTTCGATCGTTTGGACATTGTTCTACAATCTGCACCTGGTTGCTTTTTCCGAATTTTTCTCTGAGCGCTAGCGGAATGGTTCAAAATTACATCACCCTGCCTCGAGTCCCGTATATATATTATACGTAAGTATTGAAAATGACCGTCTGCAAAAAGACTATTCCGCTATCGTCAAAGCCACTTTTATTTTAATGAAATCACATTTTTTCGATAGTCTGAACCTTCCTCTACAATCTCCGTCTAGTCACTTTTTTCCGAATTTTTCTCAGAGCGCTAGCGGAATGGTTCAAAGTTACCTCTCCCCCCTTAGTCCCATATATATTACACGTAAAGTATGGAAAATGACCGTCTGCAAAATGACTATTGTACGATGGTCAAAGCCACTTTTATTTTAATGAAATTACATTTTTTCGATAGTTTGTACCTTGCTCTACAATCTCGGTCTAGTCACTTTTTCCGAATTTTTCTCTGAGCGCTAGCGGAATGGTTCAAACTTACATCACCCCACCCCCAGTCCCGTATCTATAATACGTAAGTATTGAAAATGACGGTCTGCATAAAGACTATTCCGCAATAGTCAAAGCCACTTTTATATTAATGAAATTACATTTTTACGATAGTTTGTACCTTGCTCTACAATCTGCACCTGGTTGCTTTTTCCGAATTTTTCTCTGAGCGCTAGCGGAATGGTTCAAAATTACAACACCCCGTCCCGAGTCCCGTATATATATTATACGTACAGTCTAAAAAGTGAAGTGCTGAAAAACGAGTGCTAATTGGAAGTTTGAACTTGACATGCTATTTCTAACACCTCACCTACCTCACCAATTACGAAATCGCTTATTACGCAACTGTAGTGCAAGAGCCATCATCTGCTGCACAGGCATGGCGTGGTAAGTAAAAATTTAAGACATTAAATTTAGAACTTCTGTAACAATTAAACCTCCGAAATTGCCACTTCTCAGATGATTTAATCCACATGCTCATACAAAACAATGATGAAAGAATTAAAAAAAAAAAGTAGAAGAATAAACGCTTAAAGACGTCTGCTAAATTGACTTAAGTACGTGTTAAATTGGAGGCCTAGAAATGAATTCGAATGAACGAGCGCACTATATTTGTGATCACGTCACTTCATAATTCTAAATTGAATGAACGATTTGCGAATTCATGCTTGTTTAATGAATTTCAGTTGAAAAAGTATTAATTAGAATGAGGTTAAATGTAATCTGAATGCTCCAAAAATTAATTTGAACGAATAAATAATGAATGCTCTATCAAATGGACTGACAACAATACGAAATTGGCCGGGAAAACCTATAGTAAAAAAAGTAATCCCACATGAAAGGATTAGACTTGATACTTGCATTCAGGCTGTAGCGGTTAAAACAACACTCCATCGCACAGTTACTATTTGTTCAATTTATATTCCTCCAAGGTATGAATTGACACAAAATGAATTAAATAAACTAGTTGACCAACTTCCCGAACCATTTGTCCTATTAGGAGATTTTAATGCCCATAGAACTCTTTGGGGATGCCAGAAGTCAAATAGACTCGGCAATATATTAGAAACAATAATTGAAAACTTCGAATTATGCCTTTTAAATGATGATTCTTGTACATATCTTCATCTTGCCTCCGGTTCCACATCGGCTATTGATTTATCAATGTGTTCAGCAAATATTTTTATGGATTTTCACTGGCAGATACATAATGATCAGTTTGGAATGCCTTACCCATTTCTCTTAAATCCATAGATTCTCTTGAAAAGTTCAAAACACATCTTAAAACACATTTATTCAATACCGCCTTCTCTGATTGACTTCTCTAAGTTTAAGTGTATATACTCTTCATCTATATATTTCCCCTCTTCCGCGCCTCGGAATAGGCTACCTATAGATAGATGGAGCGTTATAAATATCTATTATTATTATTATTATTATTGTCATTTTCCTATTTTTATTGACATTATTAAACCAATACCAGAAGAAAGAATTTCAAAGTGGCAACTTCAAAGAGCAAATTGGGGTGATTTCATAACACAATGCAGACAAAATATTACTAAGGAACGTTTTGTGAACATCGCAGATCGTTTGACACTGTTCACAGACACACTACTTGACATAGCTAGCAAGACGATTCACAAGTCTTCTAGCACCCTACATATTAAACATAACCTTGGTTTAATATAGAATGCAAAGAAGCAGTTAAATGCCGGAAAAGGGCACTAAGGAAATTCAAGAAAACCAAAAATAATTTAATAAAATACCAAGAAGCACGGGCAAAGGCCCGAGCTATAATCAAGAACAGGAGAGAAGCATGGAGAAAAGTTGTTTCTAAACTAAATACCCAAACTCCCATAAAGAAAGTATGGGATATATGATTGGAAAAATAAATGGAAAAAAGACAAATACATCTATTTCACACTTGAACGACTCACATGGTAATAAATGTACAGAAAATCAAGATGTTGTCAATTTATTGGCAAATGACTTTGCAAACAATTCATCCTCTAAACAGTATTCCCATACATTTCAGAACTATAAGATCATAGCTGAGAAACAAAAAGTGATATTTTTATCGAATAACACAGAGGATTATAATATTCCTTTTTCTCTCGCTGAACTAAAGATTTCTCTTAATAAATGCCATGATACTGCAACTGGTCCAGATGATATTCATTACCAATTTCTTAAACATTTACCAGAAGAGTCTTTAATTGTTTTATTGGACATTATGATATTTGGAGAACTGGCAATTTCCAAAATCATGGTGTGAAGCCATCATAATTCCCATCCCAAAAGCCTGGGAAAGATGCATCTATAACCCAACAAATTACCGTCCTATTTCTCTTACTAGTTGCCTATGCAAAACAATGGAAAGAATGATTTTTTAACACTCGCTTAGTTTGGTTTTAGAAAGAAATCATTTGATAACGGAATGTCAAAGCGGCTTTAGGCATAATCGTACAACAACTGATCAACTTATCCGTCTTGAATCTTTTATACGAAATGGTATGGCCCGAGGTCACCATGTTGTCTCAATATTCTTTGACCTTGGAAAGGCATATGACACAACTTGGAAGCATGGAATCCTTAAAGATCTTTATAACTTTGGGTTGAGGGGCAGATTACCCAAATTTATTGAGAGTTTCCTTTCACATCGGGTGTTTAGAGTTCGACTTGCGGGACCTCCATTTCTGAATTACATAATCAGGAAATGGGTGTCCCTCAAGGTAGCATAAACTGTTAAAAAAAGTACTGTAAAATTACAGAAATCTGATGTCAGCAGAGTCGCAAGAAATTTGCTGTAAAAATACATGCTGTATGTAATTTTTGCATACATTTCAGATCTGTAATTCAGATAACAGGTTCTTATGTAATTGCGTTTGAACCCGAGTCCTACAATACATCAAGGTAAAAAAATTAAACTGTAAAATTACACAAAAAACGGTATAAAAACCCTATTTTGCCTTAAAATCACAAGTTTCTGATGTAAGTCAGTTTCGCAATTACAAATGAGATAATTTTACGGGGAAAATGTAAAAATAACATCACAACTGCAGTATTTATAATAAACAGAACAAATCTGTATTTTTTCCCCTGTAAAAATACAAATATTTTTTACAGTGTACTTTGTTACCCTATTTCTAATCAAAATAAATAGTATTGTTGATGCTGTAAACCCTAGATTTGATAGATCATTGTTTGTAGATGACTTTTCAATTTCTAGTTCATCAACACAAATACCTGTTGAGAAACTATTACAAAATTGTCCTAACAGAACAGAGAAGTGGGCTGATGAGAACGGCTTCCGCTTTTCAAAAAAGAAAACGGTCTGTGTACATTTTTGTAATAAACGATCAATACATCCAGATCCTCAAATAAGTATTAATGATGCTTTTATTCCCGTAGTTGAGCAAACCAATTACCTTGGCTTAATTTTTGACAATACACTTAATTTTAAAGCCCATATTGACTATGTTAGGAAAAAATGTCATAAAACCTTGACACTTTTGAAGGTAGTATAAAAAATGGACTGGGGAGCTGACCGTATCGTATTTATCGATCATTAGTCCGATCAAAATTAGATTATGGTTGTGCATGCAGTATATAGCTCTGCCAGACAATCTTACCTTGAAAAGCTGATACCTATTCAGAACCAAGGTCTCCGGCTTTGTCTTGGGCGTATCGTACTTCCCCTATATGGAAAGTCTCTATATAAAGGCCAATGAACCTCCATTATTTTTGAGATGTGAAAAACTATCATTGCAATACGCACTGAAACTGAAAAATAACCCTCGAAACCCAACATATGAAGGTACATTAATTTTTGTACCACCATTCATTAATTTTTACACTAGTAAACCGTCAGCAATTCGACCTTTCGGCTTTCGTATCAAAGAAGCTTTCTTACAGATACTAACTACTGATCCTTTTTGGTACCCAATATTCCACCTTGGATAATTAGTGAATCCGTAATAGACTTGACACTAAATGAATTCAAGAAGGGCACCGTTAGTGATTTAGCTTTCCAAATGCATTTTTTTAACTTAAAGTAGCTATCCAAAGAAAATCACAAATATGGCAATTAATGTATCACTAGAAACTGGGAAGCTTACAGATGGCAATCGTATAAGTTTTATGTCAACTGCGTATCTGATGATTATAAAAACAACATAAATAAAAGCTCTTCTCAGCATCTGGAATATCCGAGGATTCGCCAGAAATATAGCGATGTTTTGATGTCGTCACACTAGGGATCGATCTTGCTTAAGCAGACGACGTCCTATAATGAATGAACGTAATTGCAATGCAATTATTTATCAAATTATAAAGAGTTTGGTACATTTAAACATGACCTTATTTCACACCATTCTAAAAGGGAAAGTGAACTGATTCTGATAACTAAAACCGTTTGATTGTAAATACACAGGAGAAGGGTCAATGATCAATGAAATAAACCCCACTTTCAAATTGAAAAGCCCTCCGAATAATATCACAGATTGTATTCGTTCCCTCTTGAAACGCCGAACATGCCCCGGTGCAAGCAGCTGAAAATACAATGGCGTCTTATCTTGTTTACAAGTGACTGATTCCTTTATTTTTTTAACGTTGCATTTTTCATCAAAATAATACGATACACGAAGTTAAGAGTGAGGCAACAGACTAACATTAAGACTGACGCTAGTCAAGTAAGAGAAATAAGTGAAGAGGAGATGACAAAACAGGCACTGAAAAATGTGTAAGATGTTATGGGACATCGTCTGCTTAGACAGGACTGGTCCTTCGTGTGTCGTCACACATCTCAGCAGCGTTCAAGGAGCTCTTCAGCTGCTATATCGGGGGCTGTATTTTACCGTTTTATAATTGATAATAATCATTAATTCAAATGTTTCCAAGCGTTGAATTTGGATAACCTTGTTTAATTTATGCCATCTATGCAATAATAAGTATTCAGCCAATATTTATTTTGATGGAATTTTCTTGCAATGTGATCTTTAAAAATAAATATTGTAACTATCGTGCAATTTATAAAGATGGGTCAAAGTACCAAAATAAAGTAGGTGCAGCAGCTACAAGCAGTTCGTTGCAAGTACAAATACGATTGCCAGATAGTTCATCTATATTCTCTGCCGAGTTAGTGGCCCTAGGGATAGTTTCGATATTATAGAAATCTGTGATGAACATTTTTACAGATTACCTGTCCAGCTTAACGGCAATACAGGGAAGATGTCATAAACACCCATATGTGAGAAAAGTGTAATTTTTGTTTGGATACCAAGTCATATACAGGTATTAAAGGTAATGAAACTGCAGATAGGTTGGCAAGAGAAGCTTTAAATGAGGATATTACAAATATCCACATTCCTTGCAGTGATTTGAGAACAAAGATCAACAGTTACATTAAAAACAAATGACAAGCATTATGGAACACTCATCCCAAGAATAAACTCTATCAACTTCAACCTTCCATTGAACCTCGCCAGTTTTTTTAAAAACAAAGATTTATATTAATGAGAAGACTCTGATAATAGGATGGAATATTAAAGACCCAAAGTACTGGTTAATCAATCTGATTCTGAATTTCACCCAATATATTATTTATGTGAATTATATTGTATCGAGTTTGAAAAAAGGTTACTACATTGTTAACGTGAATGCCATATGGATAAGTATAAATATGAAACTGAGATATTATTTAAGTTCGAAATATGTTTGCAAATGAAGGAATACAAAAGAAATCGAAAGATTTCTAGAGTTTATATATTGATCTGTTGAATCTCATTATATATATATTTATATTTATATTGCAATATATGATTTATAGATGATGTAAATAAAGTTCCTCGAAAGACTTTAAAGAGAAAAAAATCTCTATGTTATTATGTTTTTATTCTATGATTTTCTCTGTCTATGTTCATTATGTTAAAATTGGAAACGATAGGATAAAAACAAAGAATAACAAAAGGAAAGATAGAAAGAGAGGAAGATAGAAGGATAAAAACAAATAACATATGGAAAGTTAGAGAGAAAATATGATGGAAGAAAAACAACATAACATAGGGGAAGTTAGAGTTATCTGGCAGCCGCCAAATACTTATCTAGCGGCCGCCAATTCTATGTTGTTTTCCTTCCATCATCTTCTCTTTCTAACTGTATTTATATAGAAAAACAAAACATAACACAAGGAAAGATAGAAAGAGAAGAAGATATAGAAGAAACTTAACCAAAGAATAACATAATGAAGATATAGAAAGAGGAAATGATAGAAGGATAAAAAACAAAGAATGACATAAGGAAAGATAGAAGGCAAAAATGAAAAAATAAAACAAAGAATATCATAAGGAAAGATAATTCACTGGTTTTTATTCTGTAATAGTTTTTCCCCTTCTTTTATCTCTCTCCCTTTTTGGACCCTTCATATGGAGAGGGGGGGGGGGGGCTGCTCAGTCGTTTTGGTCACCCCTCCCTCCTTTTTAGGTACCATATTTCATTTTTGGAATTATGAACCATATTTTATTTTCGGAGTTACGAACCCTATTTCATTTTCGTAATTATGAACCCTTTTTTATTTTCGGAATTATGAACCCCCAGGCATGGGAAATTTGTGTTTCGGAATTATGAACCTTCGGAAATACGAACCTTCGGGAAAAAGAGTGCCCCCCCCCCCCCCGAAAAACTGGGAGTTCAAATTGCCATTAGCAAACATAAAATTATCAAATAAGAGGATCTTCTTCATAGTCATCATTATTATTGTTAATATTTATTATTATCATTATCATCATCATTGTTATATATTATTATCATTAGCATTTTTATTACCATTATTATTAACATCATTATCATTTCTTTATCATTAAAATTATCCTTATTATTATCATCATTATTATCAATTATTATCTATATAATATAATCATCGTTGATAATATCTTTGGGGTCCGCTCGCTATACATAAGGACCGCTCTTCATAGAAAACCGCTATTCATTTTACACGCGTTGTGAATAGTTATGAATAGTGGTCCTTATGAATGGAGGTCCTTATGAATAGCGAGGTAATTTGTCTATGATTTGCTTGCTATTCGTAAGGACCGCTATTCATACAAAACTTCTATTCATTTAGTCACGCGTTATGGATAGCGGTCCTTATGAATATCGGTCATTATGACTAGCGAGGTTACCCCATTTTTATCAATTATTAATACTATCGTTATGATTATGATTTATATCATCATTATTATCATCATCATCATCAGTATTATTATAATCATTATTAGTAGTAGTATCATTCATTACAATAGGTGTTTAAGCTGTAATTTCGTTTCCTTGTAATTGTTATAGGAATTAGAGATTGCGCTAAGAGGGGGAGAATATATTCATGGTGCAAAGAGAAAGGGGATGTAATTAAGAGACATATAGTACAAAAGAAATACAGGACAGATGGAGTTCTATGTGGGATGGGTCATGTTACTATAGTCATGGATCGAACCACAGCAGAGGAGCCCTTATTCTGATTAAGACTTCACTTGACGTTAAACTTATAAACATAAAGCAAGATGATAATGGACGATACATACTGATTGATTGTGAAATCCAAGGGTACAGAATGGTCTTGTGCAATGTATATTTTCCGACTAGGGACAAAGAAAATCACCAAATAGAATTGTTAAAAAAAATTGCATAAAACTTTAAATAAAATTAATAGCTATAATAATCCTGTTCTAATGGGAGGTGATTTTAATATGATTATAAACTCTGAATTAGACTACAACGGAACAGATAGACAAAATGTTCATTACAGATTTAGTAAAGAAGTGGAAAACTTCACGGAAAAGTTACATTTAATAGACATTTGGAGGGAAAGAAATCCATTGAAAAGACAATATACTTTCACCAAAAATAATCCGTTCATGCAAAGCAGATTGGATTTTTGGCTATTTTTCAGAAGATTTAGTAAGTTTCGTTATTAGGTTCAACATCGTACCGTCTATAGCTCCTGATCATTCAGCAATATTTTTGTTTTTGTACGATAAAACTGAAAAGGAAATGGACAAAAAGAATGGATCATATTGGAAATTTAATAATAATCTTTGTGGTAATGTAGAATATGTTAATAAGATGAAAATGTAAGTAATTCAATTAAAAGAGGAATTAAAGAAAGAAATTAAAGATAGAAGGGTTGTATGGGATTTTTTGAAAATGAAAATAACGTCTTTTACGAAAACCTTTTCTAAAAAATTGGCGAAAGAAAAAATAATGAAAAGAGAATCTCTTGAAAAGGGATTCGAATATTTAGAACGTACTTTCCGTTCATGGTGTAGATGAAGAAATAATTAACAAAATAGAAAAAAAAGGAAAGAACTCGTAGACAGTTATGATTATTAATGAAGGAATTAAAATTCGATCTCGTGCGTCGTGGTACGAAAGTGGAGAAACCGATACAAGGTATTTTAAACAGTTATTACAGTCTAATGAAAAGAAAAGTACTATAAAAAAATTGGTGAATGTAAACGGAGAAATTACGGAAAATAATGAAGAAGTTTTAAATCAAATAAAATCATTTTATACCCATCTTTATTCTAGGGAACACACGGAACAAGTCAAGGATTTTTTTAAACATTTACCAACGTTAACAACTGAATATATTGAAAGTTGTGAAGGAGATATACTAGAAGGGGGTGTTTTTCGGTATTAAAAGAAATGAAACCAAATAAATCACCTGGTAATGATGGTTTAACAGTTGAACTTTATTACACATTTTGGGTTGAAATAAAGGACGTAATGATAGGAGCATTTAGTGAAGCCTATGCTTCTGAGGAACTTTCTGCATCACAAAAACAAGCCATTGCTATCTTATTAGCTAAAGAAGGGAAAGATCCACATTATGTAAGAAATTATAGACCCATATCATTACTGAACATATAGATTATAAGATCATTTCTAAAGTTTTGGCTAAACGAATTAAAGAGGTGTTGGATAGCGTGATACTATCAGATCAAATAGGGTTTATTAAAGGTAGGAATATAGGAGAAGCGATCAGAATAATAGACGATATGTTGTTTCATACGCTACATAATAATATTCCTGGGTATATGATGGCAATTGACTTTGAAAAAGCTTTTGATTCCATATCCCACAATTTTTTTACATCAAACATTAGTTTCGTTCGGTTTTGGGCAGCAATTTCGTAAGTGGGTCAAAATATTATATACAAATACCCAAAGCTGTATTTTTAATGGAGGGGATTCGACAAGTTATTTTAAAATAGAAAGAGGAGTAAGACATGGGGACCCCCTTTCGCCCTATCTTTTTATTTTATTTATAGAAGTATTGGCGCATAATATAAGATATAACAACGACATTAAAGGAATTTCCTTCGGAAAGGAAGGAGTAAAGCAGGTTATGTAGCCGACGATATGACTATTTTTGTTCGAGATGTGAACTCGGTCAAAAATGTAATACAAATTTTAGAAAATTTCAGAAAAGTATCAGGACAGTTAATAACGAGAAGACGAAGGTATTATTATTAGGTTCCTCTCAAAGAAAATCATATCATATTTCTTTTGGTCAAAAAGTAGATTTTGTGAAGATTCTCGGTGTATTTTTTTCTTTAGATGTAGAAGTAAAGGAAAGGTTAAACTATAAAGAAATATTAAGTAAAATAAAGAAATTGTTGAACTGGTGGAGGCAAAGAGATTTAACATTAATGGGCAAAATACAGTTAGTAAGAAGTTTATTTTTTCATAATTTATATATGTGGCATCTCTCACACCAATCCCAGGATGGGTTTACGAGGAACTTGATGAGTTGGCTTTTGCATTTTTGTGGGGTGGGAGAAATAAAATTAACAAAAGTACTCTGTATTTAGAAGATTACCACCTTGGTGGCTTGAAAATGATGAACTTTCAAGGGTTGATAAAGGCACAGAGGGTCATGTGGATTAAAAGACTAAACAAAAAAATGCAATGAAATGGAAACAATATTTCAAATACGCTACAAAACATCTCGGGGAGAATTTATATTTTCTTGCGATTACTTGCTTGGATTGTTGAAGGTATCATTGCCGCAATTTTATATGAATTTATTAGAAGTGTGGATAGATACAAATGATTTTCGATTTAAATCAGAAACATTTAAAGGGAACGAGACATTTTTGAACAATAAATTTATACGAGTTGAAGGAAACTGCATATTTGACCAAAAATTATATGAAAAAAATATTTATAGATTGAAACATATCATGGATTGTGATGGAAACTTAAAATCGTTTTCATACTTCCAAAGACGGGGGTTAAATTTAATGATTTTCAATTGATAGAGACAATTTATAAAACGATTCCAGTAAGCTGGAAACGAAACATGAATATGAATAATAATGATACATCTCTTCGAGACGAAATATCGTTTATATCCGGAAAATTTTCATGAATTGCAACTTGGCAATACCACATACTTTGAAAGGCTAAAGGACAAATTAATATAGTTTTTCGTATAAAAAGATTGAAAACATTTTCATGAGACCAAGGCAGTGTACTCTGAACAGCCGATTAAGGGAGTTTCAATTTAAAATGTTGCATGGGATTGCTTACACAAATCACCGTTTGTTCCGCTTTAAAATCTTGCAAAATAATCTTTGTTGTTATTGCAAAAAAGAAGAAGAAACATATCGTCATTTATTTTTTGAATGTGAACATGCTTCTTTGGTTTGGAATAATTGCAACGAGATGTTTGACTTTTTATCTATTGGTAATTTAAGCTGGGAAGAAATATTTGGCGGGATAGAATTAGAAGATGAGGGAAAGGAACGGTTGGTTAATCATTTTTTAATCTTAGTAAAATTTTCAATCTTTAAAGGAAGAGAAAGGGGTTCGCCAATAACTATAGATGAAATTAAAAGAAATTTTAAAGAAGACGAATGGGAAGAAAAAAAGCTGCCAGTGGAGAGAGGCAAACTTTCTCTCCATTTAAGGAAATGAAAAAATCTAAATTGAACTAGAATTTAATTCGTCATGAAGACGAATTAGGTGGTCTGTCTTTCAATTTGTATGATCATGTTCGTAATCAGGATGATCATAATAATGAGGAGATAATAAACTGAAGATAGGAAGTTAAGAATGCCATGAATGCAGATGCTTCTTGAGGACAGGAATGTAGCAAAATGTGTGAAACGGTCATTGTAAAATGATTATGGTGATGATGATAATGGTGATGATTATAATGATGAAGATGATATAATGATGGTTATAATGATTATGATGATATAATGATGATGGTGATGATATAATAATAGTGATGATGATCATGACAGTGATGATAATGATGATAATGATGTAATGATGATTATGATGGTGATGATAATCATGATAATGAAGGGGATAATGATGAAGATTGATGATGTGATAATGGTGATGATTATGGTGATGGTGATTATGAAGATGATTGATGATATAATGATGATGATGGTGATAATGATGATAATGATGGGGATAATGGTGATGACCATGACTGCAATGACAGTGACCTTAACCATGCCAAATATGAAAGAGAAATCACATTTCGTTATGAACATACGACCATAAGTTGATTTGTACAAAATGGCGCCTAGATGACGTCACGATAACCTGATGACCTTGAAAAAGATGTGGGAACTTGACCTTATTAGGACCGATGACTGACGAAAATGTGAAGATAATTGAGTAAGCCAATTTTGAGAAATTGAGATATCAAATAGGACTAATGATATTGCAGGATACCTTTAATACACTCCAGGGAATCGGATATTCCATAGGGTTATACATAAACTACTGCACACTACTTTCTAATAGACATTACACGCAAAATAAGGCATTTTATTAGTTGGTTTGCTTGTGTTATAATAGTCGAACAAGATGCTAAAATGAAAGGCAAAAAGAAGCAAAAAAAATTTTTTTTTAATGGCCCCACCGGGGATCGAACCTGGGTCACCGGAGTCAGAGGCAAGTGCTTTGACCAATATACCAAAATATTTCCCATAGAGATAACACGTAAACGAAAACTGGGATTCTCAAATCCCATTTTGTAGTGAAAAATTGAGCATGATCCCGACATCTGATCAAAAATTGGAGACCACACTTATAAAAGCTAAATACTGAAATCTGGAAGAAAATAGACAAAAAACAACTGAGATACAGCTTTGAGAACAATGTCATGTAGATTCATGATTCGAAAAAAAATCATCTTCCATAGACATAACACGCAAATAGGGAAAATTCTGACATGGCATCTTTAATTGAAAATTTAACTATAATGACGTCATCAAAATGAAAAATGGTGGTGACTGATTTTGTATGAAATTTCCTCAGCTATAGCATATCAAAATCTGGGCGAAAAACGACCAATAATTACGAATCTAGAGCCAAATTTGTATAAATGTGATGACGTCAAAACATGAAAAATGGAAATTTTGAATTCTGGCGCAGTTTTGATGACGTCATAATGTTTATAAGGGTCAAATGACATGAAATGACATCCATGATTCATACCCTGCCTGATGATGACAAAAAATTGGGGGGTCAACGGACTATCTAACGAGCTACAGTCAATTTTGTATAGGCATGTTTTTGCCCATATATGGCCTATAGCGAGGGGTCACACCCGCGCGTGCTGCAAACTTTGACGGACGATAATTTCCTTATTAATTGTCGTAGAAGGATAAAAAAAAGGTATCAAATTGCTCAGAATTTTGCGTTCTACGAGAGTACACAAGAAAAAACGGCGATTTTAGGCTCCGTCATGGTGGAATACGGGAAAACACGCACGCACCCGTGTACGCGCGCAAATTTTTGAAATGCTCAAAATGACCTGAAACGTGTGCAGACCTATGGTGCAGACTTGATCCTACATGATTTTGAGCATTTTTAAATTTTGACGCGCGCGTACGCGCACGTCCTGACCTTTAGATGACCTCTGAGGACATGACTTGATGACCCGTCATGTGAAGTTCATGTGATGTGAATATAGTTTTTTTTTCTTTTCAAAAGTATATTTACCTCTTCTGAGTAATATTTACCTCTTCAATATGTTATTTATCATTGTACCTGAACTTCTAATTTGTTTGATGTGAATATAGTTGATTAATGACGATCGATTATGAAGATATAATCGATCTTGTAAATTTCCAAAATGGCGTCTTGATGACGTCACGATGACTTGATGACCTCCAAAAGCTTAATGGACCATGTCCATGATTGACCTCATACATGACATGAAATTCGATGATATTGGACTGGCCGATTTTGAGATTTGGTGGCCACAAGAATTTGTTATAAAAAGTAGAAATATTAAAAATAAAGAAGAAAAATCTTGACAAAACTAATAGGTGATCTGTCGATACCGACAGACCACCTAATAAATAGTAGGGAGAGCGAGGTAGAGGTAAAGGTTGAGCAAGAGCCAAATATATTCTTTTTTCTCTCTTTTTCCTCACAGAGACGGTATAAAGAAATAGGAAATTATATCCCTTCCATGTGAAGGAGGCAAAATTAGGAAGCGTACTCTCACCCCGGGGGGGGGGGGGGGGGCAGTGGATGGGAGGGTAGACTCACAGCACGTCATTCGTTATAATACAAGTCATATTTTTTCTTCTATATCATGTTAAAATTTCTTCACTGATGTATAATTATATAATTATGTTGAGATATTCAAATAATATGTACAAATTGTTTAATGAGATTTGCCATGTATGTATTACATTAGAGAGAGAACAATAAAACATTAATTAAGGGTGCTTTACACAGGGGAGGGGGTGGGTGGGGAGGGGCAGAACACGTGATTTTATCTTTTCGGTTTTCTCTCTTATCCTTTAAGACATTATGTTATTTCGATATTTATGTATGAGATACAAGTAATATTTTCTTCATTATTTTCAGATTTCTTTCATTGATTGATGTATAATTGTATTTCATTAAAATATTTGTTCAAATAATTTGTACAAATTGTTTTATTGAAAATTGCATTTTATGTATTTGATTTGAGAGAAAACAATAAAAATATCTTAAAAACAAAAATAATCATTATTGTAATTATCATTATCACTACGACTACTACTATTACTACTTTTTAATCTTCTATTAATATTATCACTGTATTGTCATGATCATAGTCCTGTCATGTTTATTTCATGATTTTCTTTTTGGCAGTTACAGGTAAGCGCCGCAAGAAATAGATTCGTCAGATTAAAGCTAATTTCATTAAGGACAATTATAATATTTCGGAATATGAGAATAAACAAAGAAACATCTTTAAAAGTAATACGTGCACTGTAATATACATCATTGATATTTAATTTGCGCAATGCACATTATTTCCGTTCTCCTTCTTTGGCTGCCTTGTCTTCTCCCTATACCTCTTATAGTGAAACCATTTCCTACAGCACATTGCTCACGCCACAATAATTGAAATATGAATGAGTTGAAGAAGTAGGGCCTACGTTAATCACCAGTTAGGTCCTATGTAAAAACAATTCTTGGGATATTTTCTTTTGCTTCTTGTACTTAAAATATCATTTAAATGCATGATAAGATTTCAAAAATGAAATGTCAATCTAAAATGTGTCAGTGGTAATTTCAAAAAGAAATTATGTGTTCGACAGAATCACCTTCAATTGAAAGGTTTGTCGTAAATTGCAGATGCGACATGTAGTACATGACACGCCTTTTGACATTTTGGTTTTCATTGATAGTTTGAAAAATTCTACGTCAATACAAAAACATTCATAACTTTGTCATTTTAGCTTAAATCCTTGTTGAATTCACACGAAGTTTAGGATATACTACTACTACAACATTACCCAAGAGAATTTATTGACGATGGTTAGGTACTTTAAAGAATTACCAATCAAAATCTCGTTGCATTTTTTTAGACATCCCGTATAATTATGAAGTGTCATATCGATCAACATTATCCAAGAATAAGAATTTAAGATAAAAATAAAACGTTCATGCATCACAATGCACCAGGGATAATTTCGAAACGACAAAATAAATTAATAAAAAAATTAATGCGGGGGGGGGGGGGGGGATAAACTGCATTCTTTCGGATGTTCATATGACAGTGTTATATCTGACTCTACAATGGTTATATCAGTGAGTGGGAACATTACACGAACCCGTGTCATGCAAAAGTATATATAAGCTATATGTAATTCCATTACCGTCCATATGGATTTGGCCTGAAGCAGTGGATGTATTATGGTTGTAAACTTGAATATTTATCTATACAGTGCGTATATTAACTTTGATAGCTTCTAATAAAAAAAGTACAACCAATATGACCTTGGAAATTATTTCATGGTATAAGCTAAAGAGTAACTTGTTTTCTGTTCAATGATACTAAATTCATGACTTTTCTGCCACGAATGTACCAAATCTGGGCTAATTAATGCACCGAATGTGGGTCAAGCCATATGAATGTATATTACTGTAGTCTAAATCCTTCAAAAAGTTGAATTCTCTTTCGTGCTTCAATGTTTCATTGTTTAAAGTGATCCATTGTATATAACCTTTTTATTACTAGCAGCTACCAAAATTGGGTATACTCTTTTGTATACGCACTGTATAGGATTTTACTCTGTATGACCACCCTTTTGAACTCTTTACTCTCTCTCTCTCTCTTTCTTTTGCTCCCACTTCCCATTTTTTTCTCCATCTTCTGTACCCAAAGAAGTTTGTATTGATGTTGTTACTCTCTCTCTTTCTCTCTCTCATTCAAATACTACCATTGCTCTGGATTCTATGCACAGATTAAAGGCATTGGGTAACGTTGTGGAGGCTTGATTTAATAAATTGTTGAATTTTGATATCTGTCTTGTATAATGATGTTCAGAAGGATAGATAAATAGCCGGGCATAGAAAGGTTTTCAAATACATGTATATAATGCTATTATTGAGATAATTATCTGTAACTGAATCGCTTTAGTCTAACACTGAGTCTATGGGGGGAAACGAGTCTGGCATTTCCGGACACAAGTTTGCATATGTTTACTTTTGTGAAGCACATGATGATTTCGAAGTGTTTTTTCCCCATGGGCTTCATTTTTACACATTACATACACTGAAAGCATGTAAGGCCAGACAGCCGAGATTTTATCAAGCCTTCACAAAGTTACCTAATAACTTTAAAGTCTATCGTCATATATTAATGTAAAAATCTTTTACTCGCCTTGCGGCAAGAAGGCCCTTAGTGTCATTTAATTGTGAATAGTAACATCTTTCTTGCGGGAAGGCGACATTTCATCCTGAAAAGGTAGGTTTGATAAGGTTTGCATGGTTTATGTTACCTGATTGCTTTATAGAGAGCATTGGTAATGAGGACTGATGCCTTACCAATGGGCACTAGCGCATCCACTTGGTTTCGAACCCAGGTTCTCCCAGTTACGAGACCACTGCTCCACCACTGACCCATCGTGCCTCCGCATATTACTGATTCTCAACCACACTCAAATTCTATTTTATCTCATTCTCTGTCAAAAATAAAATGGTCTGCTGCGAACCAAAATGGAATGAACTCTACATAAAAAAAAAAATCAGTTTCGTGCCAGAAGGGTGTTAACTCATATACTTTAAAGGGATACTTAACCACAGATTATGGACATTTTTATGCCGCGAGAGGGCACCGTGATCGTTATCTAATCAAAGCAAACTTCTGACAGACTGGTCGCCGCGCAACATGCATGCTCAGCCTGAGCTCGAGCTCTCGTGCGAGATTCGGCCAGGTTTGTGCAGTCCAAACTGTAATCCCAGCAGTCTGACGGACGCATTCGACGCACAAACTTTGTGTACGAGTGAATAGGACTTTCCCCCACGGCCGCCAGGTGGCGTATCCCTTTAAAATAGTTAACGCCCTTCTGGCTCTCAACTGACGAAGTGCTCATAGCAGACATGCCAACCAAAAAACGTATTCCTTACTTTTTCTATTTTCTTTTGCTTCATGAGGTGGTACTAAGATCTATAGATGTCTATAATCAATTCGGAACACCAAAATACCATAATACATCGCACCTGTATCCTTGCATAACATTTTATTATCCACTGATTTTAACTATTCATGGCTCTGATTTGCATGAAATTTTTGTCTGTGGTACACAAAAACGAAACCTGTGAAATTGGATGGCTTATTTGCATTGTGCTCTAGTGGAAATGAGTGGATAATAAAGGTTGTTCTGGTACAGAGGTGGATGCACAATAGCATTTTTATGTTCTGAATAATTACCGATGTCCATAGCGTTTGGTACCACTTATCCAAGCGTAATAGGCAAAGAATACGGTTTTAGGTTGGCATCCCTGTCATAGACCAACCTTCTGGCTCAAAGCAGACAATAATATGCTTACATCATCATTATTTTGGAAATCATTGCAACAGTGATATGACAAAAGTACAACAATTAAAATGAGATGAATTTTTTGTATCGGCACAACTTTTTAATTCATTTCTAGTCAGCCTCTACTGGTTCTGTAAAATATCAGAGTTCACAGACATACATGTATATCTTTATGAAAAAGTATAAAAAATATTTTGACGAGGCACGCCCTTCTGTTTATTGCACCATCACTTCCACAATACTTTCATTAAGTCTGTACAATAGCTAAAATCAATTTGTCTTTACAGAGACTATTAAATTTCATTAGAATGTGTATGAATAACAAATTCATCAAATCATCAGCTACAAACATTTGCATTAAAAATAACCTGAAATTCAACAAAATGGAAACAAAATTTTTTTAGCATTGCCACAGGCTATGTAATACTGTATATATTTCCCTTATTCATAATTCATATTCTACAAACCTTGAATGGGAATCATCTGTCCATCACATAGCAACTATATGACATGTGCTATGGAATTTTTTTTTGTGTGAAATATAAAATGTAGGAAAGATTTATCTGTTCGCATTGTCTTCCTTAGATTAATGCAAAGTGTTTTAGGCATGAATGGCGTCATCGATATTCAAAAGCTAAGATGAGGTGTTTTTTGTTTTTAAAGTAGCTATCCAAAGAAAATCGCAAATATGGCAATTAATGTATCACTAGAAACTGGGAAGCTTACAGATGGCAATCGTATAAGTTTTATGTCAACTGCGTATCTAATGATTATAAAAACAACATAAATAAAAGCTCTTCTCATCATCTGGAATATCCGAGGATTCGCCAGAAATATAGCGATGTTTTGATGTCGTCACACTAGGGACCAATCCTGCTTAAGCAGACGACATCCTATAATGAACGTAATTGCAATGCAATTATCTATCAAATTATAAAGAGTTTTGTATATTTAAACATGACCTTATTTCACACCATTCTAAAAGGGAAAGTGAAACTGATTCTGATAACTAAAACCGTTTTATTGTAAATACACAGGAGAAGGGTCAATGATCAATGAAATAAACCCCACTTTCAAATTGAAAAGCCCTCCGAATAATAGCACGGATGGTATTCGTTCCCTCTTGAAACGCCGAACATGCCCCGGTGCAAGCAGCTGAAAATACAATGGCGTCTTATTTTGTTTACAAGTGACTGATTCCTTTATTTTTTTAAAGCTGCATTTTTCATCAAAATAATACCATACACGAAGTTAAGAGTGAGGCAACAGACTAACATTAAGACTGACGCTAGTCAAGTAAGAGAAATAAGTGAAGAGATGACAAAACAGGCACTGAAAAATGTGTAAGATGTTATGGGACATCGTCTGCTTAGACAGGACTGGTACCTGGTGTGTCGTCACACATCTCAGCAGCGTTCGAGGAGCTCTTCAGCTGCTATATTGGGGGCTGTATTTTACCGTTTTATAAATTGATAATAATCATTACTTCAAATGTTTCCAAGCGTTGAATTTGGATAACCTTGTTTAATTTATGCCATCTATGCAATAATAAGTATTAAGCCAATATTTATTTTGATGGAATTTTCTTGTAATGTGATCTTTAACATCCCAATTTGAGTGAGGACTTTAGCATCCCTACATATCCTACTTTTCTTGACAAGGGAGAACAAAAAAAAAAACAACGGCCCGGCAACAAGCACAGTGCGCCATTTTTACCAATGAAAGATAGTTGGACTTGAATGATAACCATAACATTAAAGTGTACCAACCACCTAACAAAACAATTTGTGTATAGCTAGAATGTATAAAAGCAACCTCAAAACACTTTACCTGGCCTTCTATGGATTAACGGTTAAAAGGAGAATAAAGAAAATGAAGGATAACATAAAACCCCCTCATGGGGAACCAAACTCTGAGTTCAGTTCCATGCGGGCCCTTATTCTATGCAAGTGTGTACAGGGACGTCAATTACATGTAGTCTCCGCAGAAGTTTAACTGTATTGTTTATTGGGAGTGCATTTCAACTTGCGATATCTCTTCATAGAATCAACATTTAAATTTCATATCTTGAATATAGTATATCGACATACAACCCCTAACATACAGACAAAATATTGTTTGTTGATTGGTACACTTTAATGATAAATCGTTCTCCTGTTGTCTATCTGGCAAATGGTGATCATTGTTGTAGGTCAGACCTCAACAATTTATGCTAATGAGCATTTATCATCAGCGTTTGGATTCCCAAATCTGTATCACTAAAGCTCAACAATATGTTTATCATATATTTCATGTTTCAATTTAAAATTCTGCTTTGCAAGTAAGAAAACAAAATTTTAAATTCCATCCTTCTCTTCCCTTATGCAAGCCTTGATGTTAACAATAAAATTACATGAGATGACCTCAAACCGATATTTTATTTCCACATTGAGAAAATGAATAAGTGTAACAATAAACTTGTGTAAATCATTTTACAAGACAATTCACCTGCATTCAATATTGACTTTAACACTGGAACAACCCGAGGTACATGTAGGGTAGGGGGTGGGTACAATAATACCAGTGGTTCCTCATACCGTTCTTCTTAAGAATTGTAAATCAAATAAACCGTTTTCCCAAAATTATATAATTGCAGTATCCCTTGAATGTACATGTGCCACTGAATATTAAAGTATTGGTAGTGTAATTCGTTAGTGAAGTTAGGAATAATACTGGTAGTTTATCAAATCACTTTCTAGCATTGGGATTTTCAATACCGACTTCCCACTATTCAAAGTAACTGATTCCAAGCAGCAAAGTCTAAAAATAATGCTTTATTATAATTTCAGCATCAGAAAGCAATCAGAATTGACTAGTTTTTGTCATATATTGGATGTGTTTAGAAATGTAAAATAATAATACAGGGACAGACCTTTTCCATTTGTCCCATGTCTTCTGCAACTGCTGCCGTTTTGTCCACCAGTACATGTTCAAATACATGTACATGTAGATGAAGATCTGTTATTTCCAGTGGTCAGTGCTTGCTCTGACATTAAAATTCCTATAACCGCTGAAATACCAAAAATAAAATGTAGAGTACACATTGAACTCTAGAATGACCTCACCATTCTCAACATGCTCCATTTTGCTTAGAGATGTAAACTTTCATATGATCAAGGCAGCGATCAAAGCAAATTGACTGTGAGGTCCAAAGCAAAACAGAGGTAATACAAGTGCATAGCCATTAGTTGTTTTGGGGTCACTCCATGAGGTTGGGGCAAAAAATATGATGTCCAAGTATTGCTGCTATGAGATCTTTTTTTTTACACATGGAAGATGAAATGACATCCGTAATCAGCTCCAAACTGTCCTCTGGTACATCAGACATCTTGAATATCATCCGTGCAGCAATCACAGCAGAATCTTGACAAAGATATTCATATAAATGTGAGAAGCCAGTCCACTGCTCATCAGGTTCAAGGGATATGATGGTATGGTCACTGCACCTTGCAGCTGAGGAATGACGTCCATAATCAGCTCTAAACTGTCCCAAGAAATACCAGCCATGAATATCATCAGGGCATTAATCTTACCAGTCAATGATGATTTTCCTACAAAGCCAGTCTGTCGCATGATTTAGTGCATGGTTTAGTTTAGCAAGTTAATCGTTCATCTCCATCGAGTCTCATACAACCTTGATATCACCTTTGCATCGCTCGCAGCAGTTGATGGTGATGTTCTCGTAGCGGGTGTGGGGATGGTAGCGATGGGTCATGTTGACCTTGGGAACCGGACCCTGGAGAATGGCCTGCTGGGATATCTGTTCCAGTTTGATGCTGGGTTGCTTGTTCAAGACAATCTGTAATCAAAATCAAGAAGCAGAAGAGGGTGTCAATGAAGTGCACAGAAATTCCATTCACATGAAAGTCCATTAAACAATGGAACTAGACTATGTATTCATGTTAAACTGCAGGGCCCCATTTCATAAAATTTGTTATCAGTAACAAATGTCACATTTCTAACGACAAATTTGCTCTCAGCCAATCAGATACAAGGACTTCAGTAGCTTATAATAACTATAATAACTTGTTACTGATAACAAGTTTTATGAAACGGGGCCCAGATCTACAAACCAGTTTATGTTAGGGGATGATTGTGAGGAAACTGCCACAAATAAGTGATCATGCTTGCTTGAATAATTCTTGAATTAAAGATTGTTTGACCTCCATCTGTTATTAGTGTCAAACCTTGTAGACACAGCGATTTCATTTTGTACGCACAGAGAGTTCATTATAACTACAGTTTCCTATCTAAATTCTTAAGAACATTTTGAAACTCCTCTACTACTCTAAAAGATATCAAACAATTTCTAACTTTCCATCAATTTCTTTGATTCATTACAATGCAAGTATTGAGGGCCACAGTTGTTTGTTGTTTTTTTAATCCAAAGCATGACATCAAGATTCACCATATAATTCATTATCTTACTGTTTATTCAACACTACACAGAGTTCTATGATAGGTACACATGACATGATTTACAAGAACATGAATATACGATTGTGCATGGGTAAATTTGGGTAAAGAATATCATTGCAATGGTTTGACTCTTTGTTTAATACTTGTGAAGAAAAAAATCCTTGCAAGTAAAAAGCAAACAACCAAATAAACTCACATCTTTAGCTAACATCTCTGCCTTGGTCCAATCCACAAATTCAAAACCCTTTGGACCTTCTGTTGTTGACTCATGATGACCTTTGACATTGCCGAGCAGCACACTAGAGATGGTTGAAGAGAGCTGCTGGTTGACAAGGGCAAGGGTCATGACGTTACTGAGAGGTTTAGGAGACTCTTCACATATTCTCTGATTTCTTTGTAAGGCACTGGCTAGATACTGTAATAACCTGAAAAGGAGTGAGAGTTGTAAATATAAAAAGTTTCTTTAGTGATGACAGACAAAAGGTCAATAGACATACAGTCAACCTCGCCTAAGTCGATCATGACGGGACTGAGTGAAATGCGTCGACATACATGTAGGCGATTTTCGAATCGTGCGGAAGTCGAAGAAAATCCGACTTGTATATATAACACGGGGACGCCGCGGTGCGGACTGTGGCCGGCGGAATCGGCGGTTGATCGATTGGGAGTTCTCATCACACAATGTACCATGATTTATATTGTGCCAACATCGAGAAAATAAGAACATACATGTACTGTACCTTTCATGTACCCAGTATATTACTTCACACTCCATTACAAGTTGGACAATAAAGAACAAGAGCCCCAGGGGGCACGACGCTCACCTGCGGTGCATCAATTCACATCTGGTGCATGTTCTCTCTAGCACCACCAGGAGATATGTTAGAAATTGAAACAACTAGGAGGATGTACATGAGATGATGTAGAAATTAACATAATTCCCCCCCCCCCCACCCATGGTCTACAATGTCATGTATTATTTGAATCCCCTACCCCTAAGGATGATTCCTACCAAGTTTGGTTGAATTCCGATCATGTGTTTTGGAGAAGAACAGAATGTACATTTTGCCTGGCAGCCCCCCCCCCCCTCCAGTATGTTACCCCCACAAGGCCCCTATAGGGCCACTCAGAGAAATTTCATGAACAACATTCATTCTTCATCTATAGAGGTATCTCACTACACAATACCAAGTCTGAGCTATGCCTGGTTCTGGAGAAGAAGATGTTTGAAATATACATAGCTTTTACAATTGGGGGGGGGGGGGGGCCACATGTACCATTTTAGCAACTTTGGGTCCCCTATCCCTAAGGATGATTCCTACCAAGTTTGGTTGAATTCCGATCATGTGTTTTGGAGAAGAAGATCAGAATGTACATTTTGCCTGGCAGCGCCCCCCCCCTCCAGTATGTTACCCCCACAGGGCCCCTATAGGGCCACTCAGAGAAATTTCATGAACAACATTCATTCTTCATCTATAGACAATACCAAGTCTGAGCTATGCCTGGTTCTGGAGAAGAAGATGTTTGAAATTTACATAGCTTTTACAATTGGGGGCCTTCCCCCTGGGCCCCCCTGGGGGCCACATGTACCATTTTAGCAACTTTGGGTCCCCTACCCCTAAGGATGATTCCTACCAAGTTTGGTTGAATTCCGATCATGGGTTTTGGAGAAGAAGATGAAAATGTAAAAAGTTAACGGACGATGCACGACGCACGACACACAACGGACGACGGACAAATTTCCATCGCAATAGCTCACTCGAGCCTTAGGCTCAGGTGAGCTAATAAAACCAGACACGTCCAGTGATTAATTTCAATGTATTAAATCCTCCCTTACATCCCTTTATATGCACATGGCCGTGAAGGCAATAAAACTGCATGCAGTGCATACAGGTACGGCGTCCGTCTGGCCAGCCGGCCGTGCAAACATGACTAACACATGACATTTTGTTCTTCACATGAGAGCGCAAGAGAGGACGCGGAAATCGCGCCAGCAAGTCGGGGAAGTTTTGTAAACAAAATCGACGTGCGGCAGTTTCGACAGTGATTGATTTCACATTGCCATCTATATTTTTTCTGGTATTGTTCTGAGAATTTGATAGATATAGGCGAGTATTCGACCTACAAAAATCGACTTGTACAAAGGATTAACACACATAAGTCTATGAGGATAAAATGGGACTTTTTATTTTCATCAACTTGAGCGACTATTCGACACATGCGACGTCGACTTAAGCGAGGTTGACTGTATGTGTAGAAAGAGAGTAATACACAGAGAGTCAGCCAGACAGAGAGAGATAAAGAGAGAGAGAGAAAAAAAACCACAGACAGATAGACAGACAGTGAAAGAGAGAGAGAGAGAGATACACAGACAGAAGAAGAAGAAGAAGGGAAAATAGATACACACCTAGCGACAAGGAATGAGAGGGTGCCATCATAGGCAGTTAAACTACCATCATTAAAAAGACTTGATTCTCTGGCCTCTTAACTCTACTTCACCTACCCCTGACACATACATCACAAATAGAAACAAGGGCATGACAAATAGAAACAAGGGCAACGCAAAGCGTAGCATTCCCTCGCCGGGTACAAATGGCCTATATACGTCAAAACAAGTTAACTCCATTAGACTATACTATTATATTACTAGGCAAGGAAGTTACTAATACCTAGGGACTGGATATACAGAAAGTTTACTACATTATGGAATGACCCATGAGAAGATCTGAAAATACATAATTAGCTATTTTTGCGTATTTAATGAACTGTGAACTTTGACCTTTGACCTACATACTCGAAGATCGAACTTTGGCTATACCTTCATAACATGTACCTTCTTACCAAACTTCATTAAAATCTAACATTTTACTAAAGTTACTGAACAGAAACCACATTTTCGGATACATACAGTAATAAGCTATTTCCGCATATTTAATGAGCTATGACCTTTGACCTACATACTCCGAAAACGAACTTAGGCTGTACTTTGATACCATGTACATTCATACCAAATTTCATTAAAATCTGTCAAACATTACTAAAGTTATCAAATGGAAACCACATTTTCGCATTCATAATTAGCTTTTTTTGCATATTATTTAATGAGCTACGACATACTCGAAAATCGAACTTAGGCTCTATCTTCATACCATGTACCTTCTTACCAACTTTCATTGAAATCTGTCTAACATTACGAAAGTTATCGAACGAAAACCACATTTTTCGGATTTTTGCATATTTACTGAGCTATGACCTTTGACCTACATACTCCGAAATCGAACTCAGGCTGTATTTTGATACCATGTATCTTAATATCAAATTTCATTCAAATCCATCAACACTGCTAGTTTTCGAATGGAAACCACATTTTCGGATTTCGCATATTTAATGATCTATGGCCTTTGGCCTTTGACCTACATACTCCGAATATCGAAATTAGGCTGTACACCCAGACTTGTATAGCGGAAACTCAATATAACGAGACCGTCGGGACTGAAGGATTTTCCTTGTTATAGCCATTACATGTACCTTGTTATAGCCGACCTAGTTATGTCGAGTTTTCCCTGTACATTACGATGACGTAACATACCTATTTGTCTTCATCATGTGCCGTCTAATCTCTGCCCTCTCATCAAGCAACCTCTGGATGGCATTGAAAGATTCTTGTTGCAACATGTCAAGGTGTGTTCTGGAGGTAATCAGCTCATCTACTTGTAATCTGAAAATAATGATCATGCAACACGAATTTTCTCACATCTCCATTCATATACGGTAAACAATTTGCAGAGGATATCTAGTAATGGGAGTACAGAAAACCTTTTTCTCAACCGAATCTTTTAACACTGAACCATGAGAGTTCAATCATGATAAAAATATAAATGACCCCTCATTAAGTTACATTAAGTAACTGACTGGATTATATTATTTTGAAATGAACATTGACCCTGCCACTAGAAAAGACAGTAGTAATCTAAAATATACCATCATTGAATAAAGGAATGAAAATTTTGAAGGAATTTCTGATGCTTAAAATATGACCTTAACTTGTGCATTGGTTTGATAAATGGACACATTAAAATATTCATAAACAATGATGTGCATTTCAATAATTTATCCCAGTTGTTAGCAAACAACCAAGAAGAATTGAATGCCAAGAATGAACCACTATACCACAGTGCTTTCATGTTGTAGTCTGACTGATATGACTGAGTATCTCAGTATTTGTAAGTGTACCTTTTGGTAGTTGGATTCTTTAAGTAAGAAATAGATAGATAATTTTATTCGTCCAATGAAGGAAATTTGCTTTGTTGGCTTACAAAAGTACATAACATTCGTATAAATAAACAAAATTACACAAGTTATGAACATGTATGGTATGTACAACATATGTGGTCATAAACATACAAAATTATACGTACTACAATCAGCATATTATTTCAGCCTAAACTCATCAGAAAGGAAAGATTTTCAATTTAAGTTTAGATTGCTATACAAATTAGCTTTCTATATAGAGTCAATAATGTCTAGTCTGGTGAGTTGCATGTAGCGGGACGATAATTGCATAGCTTTGTTACTTGAGTTTATTGTATTCCCGGATTGACAGCGGAATAAATGAGTTTCCAAAACGATTTGTACGAAATCCTACTGATCGAAACCGTTTTCCAGAACGCATGACAGTATAATAGAAATGGAGAGGGTGATTTGTATTTTCAAAGATAATTTCAGCCTGTTTCAAAATCAGAGAGGTACATGCCTCATTCAAATTTGTCTCTTCACCTATCATTTCCTTCGCGTGCCTGGGGATTTTTTTCAATTGTTTAAAGTCCTCCTTTCTGCATGCTCCAAACTAAACTACACAACTAGACAGAATTACGCTTTCAATTACTGATTTGTAGAACAACAGGAGAATTGTCCTATCAACGTGAAATGAGTACATCTTTTTCAGAAAGTATAACCGTTGCTGTGCTTTTGCATACACATTCTGACATTGGTCGATCCATGACAGTTTATTGTCAACAGTTGTTCCCAAGTACTTAAAACTATCAACTACTTCTATAGTCTTGCCCTTCATTGTTATCGGATTTACATTGTTTTGTTTCATAGAACGGAAATCGGTTATCATCTCTTTCGTTTTACTAGTATTTAAAACCAAAAAGTTCTCATCGCTCCATTTTTCAAACACAAGCAATTCTTCTTTATAATTTTGCTCATTGTTTCTTGAATTCAGACCAATAATAGCCGTGTCATCTGCATATTTAATCATACTGACATCTGCAGAGGATGATATACAATCATTCGTGTACAGAATGAATAACGGTGCAGAAAGCACACATCCCTGTGGTGACCCAGTATTGATGTTTATAAAATCCGAAAGAACATTCAATAATTGAACCCTTTGGAATCGACCTGTCAGAAAATCATGCAACCACAGTATCAGTGAGGGTCTAACATTCATCTTACTGAGTTTTTGCATTAGTATGTGGGGTTGCATGGTGTTGAAAGCCGAAGAGAAATCTACAAAAGTAGTGCGAACATAGTGGCCAAGTTTGTCGACATGCCGAGCAATTGTATTAACTAAGAGTAAGATGGCATCGTCAACAGACTTTTTAGGTTGATAAGCAAATTGTTGTGAATCAATGTGTGGCAGTATTTGTGAACATTTCACTGAAATTGACATGTTATCTGTATATCATATCACATCAATTGGTTCCAGCCGTGCCATTAGGTTTCTGTAAGCTAACTGAGCTATATCTGCACCCTGTAACTACATTGTAAACAGAGATACAATTGATTGTACCTCCCCAGTTTTAAAGTATTTCCTTTCATTAATTGTACATGTATCTTTACAATCAATTCTATGTTATAGAAAGATACAATTCAGTGTAGCAAGATTGGAGTACTTTCACTTTTTAAGAGTGACTGTAAGTCAGGTTTTATGTTACAGGAGACAGAAGTATGTGATACCTGCTGCCCAAGAATTTACTCCTCCAGACATCACATTGGATGTTGACCCTCTCTAGGGTCTCTCGTTCTTTGAGAAGGGTTGCCATGGTATTCTCTATCTCCTGGGCCAGCTGGGCACGATCCCGGGCCAGGTTCTCCAGCTGGGTCTGGAGGTCGGCTCCCATGGAGGCCACCAGGAGCTTCTTCAGCTCTTTGTTCACCTGTAGGTTAAAGATATAGTTGAGTACTGCTAACGCAATTACAAATGTGAAATAAACTTTCTCTTTGTTATTATGTAGAAACACAGATAAACTAATGACCTTTTCTACTTCTTCTAAAATGTGAACAAGTTGTTTCTTTAATGCCTGACAGTTTCATCAAGGCTTTGATTTCATACAAGACTGCTTTTCAAGATAAGAAAGATAAGAATTGGTTTAAGATGTTTTGTTACCTGAATCTGTGCTGTAAGCTCAGCTTCTAGCTCCATACATTTCATTTCAAATGAATCCCTCTCCTTCCGTATTTCTGCCATCCCTTTCTCCGTCTTCTTTAGTTGCTCACGTTGCTCTGTGTATAGCTCTTGAAGTAGACCTTCCCCGGTGGGTAGATTCTCTGCGAAAAAAATTTAAAGATACCGATTAACTATCATAACAGCCTGAAAAAGAAGACAAACTGTCTATCTACTATCAAACATGAGTTTGTGCACACAAGATACTTTCACAAAACTCGCAACTGGAAATTCACAAACATTTCATGCCACAAAATCTGAATTTTTGCAATTGCAAAAGATGCAGGTTAAAAGTCTCTGATTCTATAGTACATACATCTGCAGGTTTAGATAAATGGCATTACCAGTATGAATTATATTATGTTCAATGTATGAAAGGGTGTGAAGGAATTACAAAAAAAAAAACCTTTCAAAACAATTGACCACATTGTGTGGTTTGGCTCAATAACTTTTTGATTCAGACCTCTAAACTAGATGAAGCTTCGACCGCGTGCGGTCGGAATTTATGCCTCCGCCATCACCAGATTGGAAATGTATGGCATACATGTACACTCTAAGAAGGATTGGTCCAACAAAATTACAAATCTTTTCACTTAAAAAGCACAGGAGACAGAAAATTTATTTCATTTCATATTCATCCCGTACAAATACAAGGAAATAGATATTTTATAGCAAATAGAAATCTGTCCCCTTGAAATTTCTAAAATAGGTAGGCCTAGACTCCATACATCACGAATCATTTTTATGTATATAATGACGTCTATGACCTTTGAACTTTGACCTTGAGACCCTAAAATCTAATCCGTTCATCGTCCCTCACATATGCATACATGGGCCAAGTTAGAGGTTGATCTGTAAAACAGTTGTTCAGTTATCACAAGAACGAACCATTTTTATATGTATATAATGACCTCTATGACCTTTGAACTTTGACCTTGAGACCGTAAAATCTAATCACTTCATCATCCCTCACATATGCATACATGGGCCAAGTTAGAAGCTGATCCGTCAAACAGTTCTGAAGTTATTGCGAGAACGAACCATTTTTATGTACATAATTACCTCTGTGACCTTTGACCTTTGACCTTGAGACCCCAAAATCTAATCAGTTCATTGTCCCTCCCATATGCATACATGGGCCAAGTTACAAACTGATCAAAAAAACAGTTTTGAAGTTATCGCAAGAACGAAAAGGGGATGTACGGACGGACGACCCGAAAACATAATGCCTCCGGCACCACCTACGGTAGGCGGAGGCATAAAAACAATGTTGCCAATTTGAAGAACAAAATGTGATCAATATAGACCATGAATAATTCCTGTCATGAAAGGGTTAATATCTCAGAATTGTAAAAACGAATCACACAACTCTTTCAAAGAGCAGTCTGCATAAAACGGTATTGATATACGAAATAAAACATTAACTCGTTTATCATAGTGACAATTCAGGGATGCACTTATTTGATAAAATGCTGATAGAAACTTATACAGGAATCCACAATGGTTAAAGGGGAAGTCCAGTCCAAAAATTACTTGGTTTCGATACAAGCAGAAAATTCAGACCAACAAATCACAAAAAGTTTGAGGTAAATCGGACAACTAATATGAAAGTTATGGATTTTTCAGTGGCATGAAAAACTGGGGAAACAATGAACATCAATAGACAAATTGGCAACTAAGTCATGAGTTTGTGATGTCATAGGTACACAACTCACCAACTATTTTGTTAATATTCACAATACAAATTTTAATTTTTTGTCCAAGAATATGATTTCCTCATGACTTGAACCAACTTACCTTTATAGTAATATGTTCTTGCATGCATACACTTATACAGAGTAAATAATTTTCTGTAAAAATCATGAAAATAATTATTAATATTAGTGATTATGGAAATGTAATATTTGGAAAAAATATTAATATTTTGATATGTTTTGTAATGGTTTATACATGCAAAAGCATATTACTATAGATGTAACTTTGTTCAAGTCATGTAAAAACTCTTATTCTTGGACAAAATTTGAGAATTTGTATTATGAATATAAACAAAAGAATTGGTGAGTTGTGTACCTATGACATCACAAACCCATGACTGAGCTGCCAATTCGTCTAGTGATTTTCATTGTTTCTCTTGTTTTTTATGCCACTAAAAAATTCATAACTTTATTTAGTTATCCGATTTTCCTCAAACTATTTTTTTATCTGTAGACCTGATTTTTCTGCTTCTATTAAAACCAAGTTGTTTTTGGACTGGACTTCCCCTTTAAATATATCCTCATGCATATATACATAATATATATATTCCTGAAAGGGGTGTTTGAAAATTAAAAAGAAAATGTTTTCAGCACACTGCCAGGACCAAAAACAAAGCTTATGTGCAACTCCAATATTGACCATGCGCCTCACGCTATTTTCAAAACACATTCTGAATTCATTTCAGTGGAAGTAAAAGTATTATATTTGTCAGCATTGTAAAGAGGTGCAGTGCCACCTCTTGGGCTAGGACAAAGAATGAGAGATGAAACCAATCTCGCAGGCTGAATGTAAGCAGCACGAAAGGAAAGAGCAAAATACCCAGCTTCAGATTGTAAACAAACCAATTGCTGCTCAGAGTAGTTTCTTTGGAGTCATAGTAAGATTCTACTATAAGCATGACTTAATATCTATTAAGCCAGTGGACAACAAGGCAGAGTGCTTCAAAATAAATTCATTTCTGACCTGGGGATTTGTTCTCCTGCCTTGGACTTGGATCAAACTGCATATCCTTTTGATTCTGGCGCTGACGAAAGGCAAGGTCGGTAGAATTTCTGTTCTTGCTGTCAAAGAACACAGGGTGAGCTCCAGCCAGCCTGTATCCTTCCCGGCTAGCACCCTCTGTTGTCCCGGCTCCCAGATCCATCTCCTTTCCCTCAGCCTCCGGCCTTGGACTGGATGACGAGAATGCACTGTCATCACGCACTATGTACTGAGGCTTGACAGAAAAGAGATGCTGACTTCTTGACGCCATTGTGATCGTTTTACCCTCTGCATCAACAACAACAAAAATTTTTGTTAAATTTAAAATAATTAAAGAGAGTATTTGGGGGGTGGCAAATCAAATAATGGGATGTACAAAATAAGTGCTGTAGCTCAGAACCAGAACAGGTCTCAAACTCACCTGACTGGAGGTTCTGAGCTGAGCCTAGGCAGACACGAACCAGACTAAAATTCAAATCTGTTCAACTCCGTAACAGAGACTGACTAGTAGAAAAGAGATACGAAAAAGCTCACTTTTTGTGATCTTTTATTACTCAGAAAGTATATTTTTCTAATATATTTGTGTGTAATATATACATGTCTGTCTAGAGTGCATTTGAATATGTTTTACAAAGCCCTCTCAAAACAAGGCATTAGCAAGATTGTGTCTCGCTCACTTGTGAAAACTGGAAATATCGTGATCTCCGTTGCCACGCAGAAGAATTGTATCTCTGGGTATCTGCCACAGAATGTAATATCCCATTAAAGGCCAAGTCCACCTCAATATCAATATCAAGTTGATTTTAATAAACAGAGTAAAATTAAACAAGCATAACAGTAAAAATTTCACTGAAATCGGATGTAAAATAAGAAAGTTATGGCATTTTGAAGTTTTGCATTATTTCATGAAACAGTGACATGCATAGCATGGGCGGTATGCAAATGAGTGAACCGATGATGTCACACACTCACTTTTCCTTATGTATTTTATTATATGAAATTTCAAATATTTCAATTTTTATAGATGTGATAATAAAGAATCCCTTCCTTGTATGAAAATAAGTTACAATAATTATGATTTTACATGTTCCATATGGAGTCAAACCATGTTTTACATTATTGAAGCAAAAAAATGAAATATATGATATTTCATATAATAAAATACATAAGGAAAAGTGAGTGCATGACATCATCGGTTCACTCATTTGCATACCGCCCATGTTATGCATATCACTGTTTCATGAAATAATGCAAAACTTCAAAATGCCATAACTTTCTTATTTTACATCCGATTTCAGTGAAATTTTTACTGTTATGCTTGATTAATTTTACTCTGTTTATTCAAATCAACTTGATATTGAGGTGGACTTGGCCTTTAATGAGAAGGACTATTCACAAAATACTATTTGTCACAAGAGAGTCTTGCAGGTAAACTTTAACGTATAGCCTCAAATGGCCTTTGACCCTATCATGTGACCTCCAACGGCAACATAACGTGAAGGTACCCTCAGTGCAAATATGACCCAAGTTAGGTTGTAATCCAAGCAACTGATGTGAATTTATTTGTCAAAAGAGAGTCTTGCAGGTAAACTTTAACATATGAAAAGAGAGTCTTGCAGGTAAACTTTAACATATGACCTCAAATGACCTTTGACATCATCATGTGACCTCCGACAACACAATAACATGGAGATGCCCCTAGTGCTTCTATCACCCAAGTGTGGCTGCCAATGCAGTAACAGTTGCCAAGTAATGCATCATAAGAGAGTCTTGCAGGTAAACTTTAACGTTTGTGACGGACGGACGACGGACGACGGATGGATGCCATTTGGATCCCTTAGTCTCGCCTTCACCTCCGGTGGGCGAGACAAAAAGAACAGACATTTAGTGGTGTCAAAATTTTGATGAGAGATTTAACTGTGTTCCTTAATGAGTTACCGGACTGATCAAGAACCTGGTAAAGATTTTTAGAAGTTAATGAGCCAGACCAGACCAGAATTTTGGGTTGTAAGCTTTCAGCACTATGCAAAATACAGATACATACTTTGTCTTTTAAAGACTCACATATTAAACATACAATTGACAAAAATAACAAAATATGTTTTGCAATTATTTTCATTCAGGTAACATTTTGTGTACTCAAATGTGGACTTGAAAATTTTAGATTCATCTGTCAATGATCACTTTTCGATGTAAAAAAAAAATCTTTATTCCATATGCTTTGACTGATCAAACTAGGAATCAAAATGAGATGACTCTATTGCGACGTCATTTCTAAAAGAACGCGCAAGTATTATCGCTCGTCAGTACCTGGACCTTGTTCCCCAGTATTTGGGTAGTAGTCTGATGAAGTTTCATTACGTTTCATAAAGAATCTTTCCCGTAGTCGTTGGAAACATCGTTAAAGATCACATTACAAGAAAATTCCATCAAAATAAATATTGGCTTAATACTTATTATTGCATAGATGGCATAAATTAAACAAGGTTATCCAAATTCAACGCTTGGAAACATTTGAAGTAATGATTATTATCAATTTATAAAACGGTAAAATACAGCCCCCAATATAGCAGCTGAAGAGCTCCTCGAACGCTGCTGAGATGTGTGACGACACACCAGGTACCAGTCCTGTCTAAGCAGACGATGTCCCATAACATCTTACACATTTTTCAGTGCCTGTTTTGTCATCTCTTCACTTATTTCTCTTACTTGACTAGCGTCAGTCTTAATGTTAGTCTGTTGCCTCACTCTTAACTTCGTGTATGGTATTATTTTGATGAAAAATTCGTTTAAAAAATAAAGGAATCAGTCACTTGTAAACAAAATAAGACGCCATTGTATTTTCAGCTGCTTGCACCGGGGCATGTTCGGCGTTTCAAGAGGGAACGAATACCATCCGTGCTATTATTCGGAGGGCTTTTCAATTTGAAAGTGGGGTTTATTTCATTGATCATTGACCCTTCTCCTGTGTATTTACAATCAAACGGTTTTAGTTATCAGAATCAGTTTCACTTTCCCTTTTAGAATGGTGTGAAATAAGGTCATGTTTAAATATACAAAACTCTTTATAATTTGATAAATAATTGCATTGCAATTACGTTCATTCATTATAGGACGTTGTCTGCTTAAGCAGGATTGGTCCCTAGTGTGACGACATCAAAACATCGCTATATTTCTGGCGAATCCTCGGATATTCCAGATGCTGAGAAGAGCTTTTATTAATGTTGTTTTTATAATCATCAGATACGCAGTTGACATAAAACTTATACGATTGCCATCTGTAAGCTTCCCAGTTTCTAGTGATACATTAATAGCCATATTTGTGATTTTCTTGTAATGTGATCTTTAAGAGGTCGGTATTAGGTAAAGGCATCATACTACTACTAGATCTAGTACTACTAGTACTAGTAGTAGTAGGGGCCACTCATAAGCCCTTGCCTATGTGGGACTGTGTCCAACATTCACTGTTAGTCTGGAGTACAAGGTTATCTTCAGATAAGCTTGTACTAGTTGTAGTTGTACATGTCACTCATGGCTACATTACTGTAAAATAGTTGGCATTTTCTGTCGCATGTACTAAAGGTATGGGGGAAAAATAAGATAAATATTTTAAATACTTGCTTTCAAATTCAGCCCTTAAAAATCTCACTCCTACCTCAAATGGCCGTTAGGAAGAACTTTTGATATTTTCAGCAAAATCCAAAGTCAAAATCTTGTCCAAAACTGGAGAAATCCCCGCCGATTTGTTTCGCGATCGCGTGTTGTTTACATACTGCCGATGTCTTAGACTAAAATCGGCCAATAAAATTTTTGTCCACAAAGAAACTCTGGATCGCACGCGCACATCGATCTTTACGATCGCGCACACAGAAAATCAGGACTTTTCCGTGTACGCCATAAGAGCAACAAGTGTGCGGGTGATGTCGCGCATATGAGCTCTTCAAATAAGAACAGCCATGTACCCATCCCTATCCCTAACTCCTATGAGAGCCACACATCAGTGCGTTCTGAATGTGATGCTTCTGCTAAGCAGATAAAGGACCTCAAGGAAGACTTGAAGGAAAAATCCAGCTTGAACACAGTCATACTATTGGAGAATGAGCAACTCTTAACTCAGCTACGTCAGCTCCGGAGGGATCTCAAGAGTCTACATGACCTGCGGGATGGTGACAAGACCCTACTTGAAAGTAAGGATACGGAAATTCTTTCTTGGCGGAATTCGCACCTCAAAAAGGAAGCCGAGCTAAAGTCCCTTCAACTGCAAGCTGACTTTTTAACGGCTGTCTGCAAATCTCATGGTCTTCATGATATCTCTAGGGAAGATATTGTCTCTTTGGATTCACCTCCACCGCAAAGTTCACATGGCCCCAATGCATCACATCCTCCAAGGTTGCAGAGGAGCAGATTTTTCACAAATAGTGCCCATCATTACAGGAGCAACGGTAACATTAACCATCATGGGGGCTATTACCATCGCCCACAAACTGGATCACCAAACTCCAATTTTTCGAAACCGGGATCACCTAACTTCAGATCACCTCGTGGTCAACAGGCTCATACCAACCTATTCCCTAAACCTCCTGCCCATAGCCAGGATGATCTTCATCATTTGGTCCCTGGAAAGATTCATGCAGTTCAACCCGAGAGTAGCAGCAAGAACCTGCCACCTTCTTCCAAACCTGCTATTGCCACTCACCACCAGAGGATGGATGTCCTTTATGGTATTCCAACTAGTAATCGGTTTGTAAACCTTGCAGTCGACACCGATGTGTTCCCTCACGAAGATATTGGTGCTCATCTGCACAATGATGCAGCGTCCAGTAGCACAGCTGCAACAAAATGCTCCTTGCCCACCAAACCTAGTTGGAATTCCTTTCAGAATCAACATCTTTCTGCCAGAAGTCCAGTACCCAAACCGGAGCTTCATACTTGCCCATGCATCCCACCAAATACTGATGTGAATGTTTCAGATGCCAAGGATAGCAGGACTCGTGTAGATCTAACTACTGAACCACCTGCTCCTCCTTATTCAGAAATGCAGTTGCAGCAGCAACATGGCAATGTCCTCAAGACTGAGGAGGAAGTACATGCGCACCACTTAGGAACCAAACTACCCTCCCAGCATGACCAGTGTGCAGACCTTGTTGTGGAGTCGGCATTAAGGAGCACTACTGAACTAAGGAATAACAACTCTCTGCAGGATAACCCACGCCTGAATGTCTCCGTTTTACCAACCAACAACCAGTCATCATCATGTTCGCTCCCCCACTCTACTGAGCACCTAAGTCATAACTTGCACAACGGTGTTCCTTGTCAGAATTTCACGGAAGCAGGAGTCCAAAAGTCTAAGATTAACCCAATCAATGTCGAACAGCAGCATGCAGCAGACCGAAAAGATTGTAACCTGACTGAGCAGAATTTCCCTTTTCGGCATGGCCGTGCATCAGCCGCCACTCATTGCTGGCAGATGGAGGCAGTGTACTACCTCACAGCATCTCTGCTAAACTTGCTGACAGTGCAGTCCATGCAGCCAACCTGCACAATCAAGTATTCGATCAGGGAACAACATCTCAGAATTTTGCAACTTACAAACTCCAGCCTTCATCTGTTACCTCCTATGAGGAGGTAAAGGCTTCATTCATCTACTCTCTCAACACTCGTGGGTTTAAGTCTAATGATGAAGCATTCATTCATCTGCTCTTAAGCAAGGCTCATGTTCTACTCATACAGGAGCATTGGGTACATGACGGTAAACTCAGTTACTTTAATAATATCCAGAAGGATTTTCATGCATTCTCCAAAGCTCATGACCCACTTTTTTCACTTCCAAATAGAAGGGGTAGCGGAGGTGTCGCCACATTTGTCAGCAAGATGCTTCCATGTTCAGTTGAGGCTATACCAACGTTTTCTCCAAGACTGCTTTGCCTCCAACTGCTTTTTGCAAGGCAGGATGTGTTACTCTTCAACTGCTACATGCCGTGTGAGGTGTCCTCGGAAGCCCTGGCTGATTATCAAGCTACCTTAGAGGAAATTCAATGCATCATTCAAAGGAAGTCCTCTAAGACTTTCATCATAGGTGGTGACCTCAATGTGGACCTTACAAACAAGGACCGTAAGAAAAGAGCACTGAAAATCCTTGATTCTTTCATTTCTGAGAATGGCCTGGTATGTCTTTCCAAGAATCTTAGTAATAGTGAGGCCTACACCTTTCAAAGTAACGACGGCTCGAAGCGGTCCAATATAGACACTTTTTTGACCCCTGCCCAGATGGCTAGTGACTTCTCCGAACTTATGATCATCCATAATGACCCCCTTAACCAGTCAGATCATTTCCCCATCATGGTTGCCTGGAAACCTTCATTTTCCTTGGCAACCCAAGTGAGGATCAATCATATTCCAAACAAACCACTCTGCCGTCCTAAAGTCAAATGGAAGGAGTTGTCCAAGCAGATGATTAAGGACTTGTATACTGATCCTCTCGATGTTGCTTCCAAGGCAATCGTTGCCTCCCTTGCTGACGTAATGCCTGATGAGAATCTCCTTGACTCGGTCATAGCCAGCCTGCAGTCAGCACTTCAAACCTCAATGGGCCTTCCCCACACCAAAGGGATGGTCGAGGTAAAGGGAAGATTGAGTGGTGTCCTGAAGTACAGGAGAGCTATCAGAATTACATCAAAGTGTGGAAGAACTGGAGAAGGTCAGGAGAGGACAAGAGCAGTCCGACTGGCGTTCTATCTGTCAACTTGAAAAAAGCCTTCCGTTCCAAGCTCCGGCAGTCAAGAGCAGCCTGCAGGAATGGTCTGTTATCAAGGATCGAGGAGGCCCATGAGCACAGTGATCGGCTGTTCTATACATTGGTGAAAGAGAAACGTCCTTGCACTGGAGTACAAAAACTCAACCTCAATGGCTTCACTTACTCTGGGCCTGATATCATCCTGGGCTGGACTCGACACTTCCAGGATCTTGCCACTCTATCTGAATGCAGGGCTGCACAAGCTTCGAATCCAGCTCACCTTGAGGATTTACATCTCCATGAGAAACATCACCCACAAGGGCTTGAGCATCTCTTTACCTCCAAGGAGCTGTCGTCTGCCATATCTTCCCTAAAGCCCGGCAAAGCTAGTGGACCGGATAACATCTCTCCTGAACACCTGTTATATACTGGCTGCACTACTAGGGTCCTTATCCTCATCCTGATGAATTGGATGGTGCATTTGAGGTACATTCCTTCTAGCCTCAAAGATGGTCTTGTTATCCCTCTTTATAAAGGCGGGGGCAAAGACCAGTCAGTCCCTGGAAACTACCGAGGCATCACACTGACCCCTGTCCTAGGGAAGTTGTTGGAGTTGCTGGTCAAGCCGAAACTCGTTCATCTCCTGCTAGAGCACCAAATTCCTGACCCTCTGCAATTCGGATTTCAGCAGGGGAGATCTTGCACTCTTACAGGTAAAGCTCTGGATCTGGTCATTGAATTCTTCAAGTCATCCAATCAACCACTGTTCATCGCCATGCTTGATGCCCAGAAAGCATTCGACAGGGATTTGGCATGAAGGTCTCTTGTCGAAGATAGCAGCGTCACATCTCGCCGTTATTCGCAAGAATCACAGTCAGACTTGTCAATTAGGAGTTCAAACACTTGTTTAATCCGAGCAGAATAACTAAACTATATGTTATCTGCCTTGACGTCACATGTCTCCCACAATTCTTGAGATAAAAAACGAATTGGGCCTGTGGTTACCACCACAATATCACGAAAACATGTCCTCACTGTTACAACTGTGTAACTCAACTGAGCATCTTGTGCACTTGACCATGCAAGCACAGCCCAGCACTACAATTAATTAAGGGAAACAAAGAAGTAGCTAGGTAGCTAAGTTGTTAAGTACACAAAACTTCCTGCCCCTATTCAGCTAATCCTTCGCACTGGGGTAAACATACAAAGGGGGTATATGTACAATGTAGGGCCTAATGTAGAGTTGTACACAAAAAATACTGTGTACTACAGATACATACAGTTTACTATTACATTACATGGCTAGGGCAAAATCACTGCAGACTCCTGTAGTGACATGGCTCCTTTAAATGGAATCATCCATTTACCCAAACCACTTAATTCAAATAGAAGGAACTTAAATAATGAAATATGAATCCAATTATAATGCTATTTCAAATACTTACACATATTACATAAAATGAGAAATTGGCCTTTATATGACTCTATTGGTTTCATGATAATGGAGCTCATTAACATGAGAAAACAAATGCCTAACAAATCCTTTATTTAAAGGCCTAAATAATTCACATGTAATCACACATTTGTCCATCCTGTCGATTCTCTTCTGTACTCTTATTAAAGAATCTATCAGAACATATTAACATATAATGGTATCCTATATTGCTAGTGTCAAAAATGTAAGTCAAATATTATTAACCTAAACCAAAAAGCACTAAATTAATGACTGGCTCCTTGAAGGGGATACCTGCGAGTCTTTGGCATGACGTAGATACCTATCACTATACTACCAAGGAATTTCATCTGAGATTATTATTTTGACGCAGGTAAAATCAGCAGCAACTTATGGACCGGCCTTTCAAGTTCACTTGGAGGACTTGTACGTCTACCGTGATGATCTAGAGTGCCATCAGCCATGAGCAGCTTCACCTTTCTTACCCTGCCGTCTGCGCTGGGGTAGATGTCGATGACCCGAGCCATCGGCCATTGGTAGCGATCTGCGTTGTTCTCCTTGGAGATGACGATGTCCCCAGTCTGCAAGTCCTTCACTGAGCAGTTCCACTTTTGACGAGACTGGAGGACCTGGAGGTACTCTTTCCTCCATCGCAGCCATGTCTCCCAGCGCAGCTTCAGATCATCCGGCATTGGACTGTCCCAATCTAACTTCCTGCGGCAAAGCTCCTGCAGGATTTGCTTCCCTTTGAGCATCACAGGGCTAAGGAAGCCACAGGGGACGTAGATGGAGCTCACTGTCGACAGCACTCCTCGTCGGGTGAAAGGTCGGTGCTTCAGTTCGATCTTGAACTTGAAGATGTCGCTGGAGATACACCAAGTGACACCAAGAATTCTCTCGAGCGGTAGTGCATCTCTGTCGAAGTCCATGCTCTCGGTGCCTGTTGCCCTGTCTTCCTTGGGAAAGCTTTCCAGTACTGCTCGGCTGTTTGAGATGATTTTGTGAAGCCGCAAACCTGCCTTGGCACATATGCCCTGGCTGTTCTCCAGAAGCTTTACTGCCAACGTGACATCTGACTCTGACTTCAGGCCATCATCAACATAGAAGTCTGACCTGATGAAGTTTGCTGCTTTCTCTCCACAGTGGCTTATCTTCTCGGGTCTTCTAGGGTGGTACACTCCTGTATGTGGTATGTAGTTGACACGATCTGTCATTTGAAGTTCATTAGCAGGCACTCTCTCTGCGTAGTTCTCGATGACGTCATCCATGAAGGCTCTGTAATCACTACAGAACTTTGGGTTCCTATGTAGACGTGCTGACAGTTGCTTCCATCCCTTCAAAGCCAGTGGCTTGTTGTTCGGGAGGTTTAACTCTTCAGATTTCAGTGGTAGAGGCATCTCATAATGCCCATCGTCAAGTTTGTGGATTCCCTTATGTCCATAAACCTGGCTTCTTCCACAGAGCATGATTTCTGGCCCGTGTAGGTGTCGTCAAAGTCTCTCTCTAGGACTTTCAGGATCACTTGTGGGGAGAGGAGCTCCTTTGTCGCACAGGGATGTACAAGGTGGGGGTACTCATTAGAGGCCCGAAGTCTGTGACAGACGGCGTCCTCTGTCTCAGTAGGTGTCTGGCATACCCTGCCAACAACTCCCCATCCCAAAGCCGTCCGTACTGCATAAGGGTCGTCTTCACCTCCTGCGATCACCTCCCTAGGTCTGATCGCTCTTGAACAGTTGTTGCCAATTAGCAGCGACACCTCCATGTTCTCGTTATATGGCATCATTTTTTGTGCCATAGGCTCAAGATGAGGCCACTGTTTGACGTCTTCGCCCTTAGGAATCTGTGACCTGCTTGCGGGCACGACGTCTCGGGTGTATAGTGCAGGAAGGTCAATGACTTGCTCTCTGTTGAAATCAAGAACTTGCACTCCAGGCACCTTTTGGCTCTTGATTACAGCGGTGGCTTGCATAGTTGTGAGCTTCAAGTTGGTCTCCGGGCCGGTCAATGCCATCTTGTGACACAGATCTGAGCTGATAAATCCAACGTTGGACTGGTCGTCCAAGATGGCGTACTGCATGAACTCTCTGCTTGGCTCGTCTGTGCGTCGCACCCACACAGGAACAATGAGAGCATGGTCTTTTCCATCTTGGTCTGGGAGACTGCATACATTTGTGCATTTCGATGATGCTTCTTCCTTTGGTGGGGTCTTATTGGGACGATGGAGAGAAGTCAGGTGTCCTCCTTTGCACAGCTTACAAGTCCCTCGAGAACGGCACTCTTTGGCGCGATGTCTGTCATCAGCTCCACATCCCATGCAGAGGCGTTTCTGAAAGAAGAAGCTTTTTCTCTCTGGTAAAGATTTCTTCATGAATTGTTCACAGTCATCAAGTCCATGTTTACCGTCACACCAAGGACATGACATGTACTTGCCCTTCTGATTGTGCTGAGATGCAGTTGTCGCAAGGGTTCGCCCTTTCGATGGATGTCCTGAACTCTTTCCCTGGTACGTGTACTGGGGTTGCCGTGGCTTCCCATCAGAGCGTTGCAGACCTGCCAGTTCTGGAAGGTTGGCTTTGCTGGCTGCCCTCCGCACAAAGTCGACGAATGTAGATAAGGGTGGGTAGCTCCCGTAGCCACGTGACTGCCAACGGATCACCTCGTCACGCCATTGCCTCTCTAAGTACATGGGCAGCTTCTCCAGCAGCTTGATATTTTCTTGGGGAAAGTCAAGCACTCCCAGTGACTCCACTGTCGCCTTAGCTGCCAACACCTGCTCTAGGAAGTCAGCAAAGGTTTGCAGTCCTGCTGGATCCCTGTCCGATATCCTTGGCCATGCATTCAGTTTACGACAGAACTGTTGAGATAGTTCAGTTTCATTGCACCATCCAGGGGTTTTGAGTCCACTAGACTAGAAAAAGCATTCTTCCACAGGGGGTAGGTCAGGGGGTCTCCACTGAAAACTGGCACTGTGAGCTTTGGAAGTTGACTGGAGATTGCCACCTTTTGTGTTGTCGCATTCTGAAGCATAATCGCATTTGCCATTTGTGATATAGAGGCCGCCGTTTTCTCGATTCCTAACATGTTCGTTGGCTGAGCCGGTAGTTGAGGAGAGGTAGGTAAATCCGGTATATTACACTGCTGAGATTCAAAATATCTCCGGACTGATTCGTTGTCACTCTCATTTGGTAGCGCAATCTCCACTCTTTCAGGTTCTGAGCTGCTTACTTCATCTTCCAACTGGGCTATTCTTTCTGCGAGCTCCTTCTTCAGTCTCAGCTGCTTCAATTTCAGCTCCGCTTCCTGCATTCGCACAGCATGTTCATGTTCAGCCTTCATTTTAGCCATTCGAACCTCCTGATCCATAACCTCCATTTCAACTGTGAATGCTTCAACAAGCTTCTCACTTTTCACAGAATGCCATGATCCAGCTACGCTTGCAGCTTTCTTCACGGGCGGTGCATCATCAGCCGGTGTCTCATCGGGCACAGGAACAATCTCGGTGTCAGTGCTGGCCATGTCTACAACTCTGCAGTAAATCCACTTGAATACATGGGCCAACTACTTTTCCACGCAATTAATGATCCACTCAATAGACCATAAAGTCCTTTGTTGTTGGACGACTCCGTCCACCAACAATTCTTTTTTATTGGACGACCCCGTCCACTAAAAACCCCTTCGTTTTTTATTGTGGCTGCCTCACACGAGGAGTTTCAGGAACTAAAGCACTCGCCGTTATTCGCAAGAATCACAGTCAGACTTGTCAATTAGGAGTTCAAACACTTGTTTAATCCGAGCAGAATAACTAAACTTTATGTTATCTGCCTTGACGTCACATGTCTCCCACAATTCTTGAGATAAAAAACGAATTGGGCCTGTAGTTACCACCACAATATCACAAAAACATGTCCTCACTGTTACAACTGTGTAACTCAACTGAGCATTTTGTGCACTTGACCATGCAAGCACAGCCCAGCACTACAATTAATTAAGGGAAACAAAGAAGTAGCCACTCACGGGTACATTACTGTAAAATAGTTGGTATTTTCTGTCGCATGTACTAAAGGTATGGGGGGAAAATAAGATAAATATTTTAAATACTTGCTTTCAAATTCAGCCCTTAAAAATCTCACTCCTACCTCAAATGGCCGTTAGGAAGAACTTTTGATATTTACAGCAAAATCCAAAGTCAAAATCTTGTCCAAAACCGGAGAAATCCCCGCCGATTTGTTTCGCGATCGCGTGTTGTTTACAAACTGCCGATGTCTTAGACTAAAATCGGCCAATATAATTTTTGTCCACGAAGAAACTCGGGATCGCAAGGGCACATTGATCTTTACGATCGTGCACACAGAAAATCGGAACTTTTCCGTGTACGCCATAGGGACCAAATTTTTGAGGACAAAACTCTTTTGGGGAGATGTCAGCGCCCGCGGCGACCAGGAAATGTACACAATGACTCCGATAGCTCGTTTCGCGAGAATCAACAGTAAATTGCGGATTTCATTTTTGTAAATATCTTTTCCAACATTGGTGAGTTGAATTTATTGTATTTCTTGGATATTTTGGGGTCGGTTTTTGAAAATTAAATGCCGATTTTGAGTGAATATTGGTGACTTTTGTGCAGTGGTGTTTTAAAAAGATGAGGTGTATGACTGCCTACATTATACACACGAAGTATAGGAATGTAGCTATGAGTGGAAGTAGCTAGGTAGCTAAGTTGTTAAGTACACAAAACTTCCTGCCCCTATTCAGCTAATCCTTTGCACTGGAGTAAACATACAAAGGGGGTATATGTACAATGTAGGGCCTAATGTTACTGCGGCAGCCCGAACACGTAGTGTTCGGGCTGCGCTTCGCAGTCCTTTGATCGCATGGATGTCACATAATTACAAGGTCGTTTGTCAAAATGATAGCCATGAAACATGAAATCAGTTGATTTTAGGCTATTTTAGGTACTTACAATACTTTACGATTGACTGTCGTCTTTCTTTTCAATGAGGATGATACAAAAAAGGCATATTTATCTCCAAGAGCCTGTAGTAAAAACTTCCGAAGGTCGGTGTTTTGCTTGCAATGCGCATGCGTCAGCAGCTCCAATTATAATACAGACAAGAAGGGAGGATTATGAATATTCATTAAGACGAGCTTGAGCGAGAGCGCTAGATCTATACGCTAGCGATCGGCGGATTACAGTGGGTATATGAATATTCATTATTCCATTGACGAAAACTATGCCGTCATTGTAATAAACATTCATAGGCGCATGCGCAAGTGCCTATTTTCAATTGATTTGAAAATTGAGAGTAAAAAGTGACATTCATCGATTCTACACATTTTTTAGGAAAAGCTGATTTGTGTAAAGTCTGTTTAGGTAAGTGGCATCGTATATATGATACTTTAATTAAAAAATAATAATTACATGGCCATTTTTTAAATGGTCATTTGAACATTGGTAGATTGTGAGACCCACCGAATCGTACTGGTTTCACTCAGGACGCTGCCACTTCGTGGCAGCGTCCCGGGGCTAGGCCTAATGTAGAGTTGTACACAAAAAGTACTGTGTACTACAGATACATACAGTTTACTCTATTACATTACATGGCTAGAGCACTCATAGCTACATTCCTATACTTCGTGTGTATAATTTAGGCAGTCATACACCTCAACTTTTTAAAACACCACTGCACAAAAGTCACAAACATTCACTCAAAATCGGCATTTAGTTTACAAAAACCGACAACAAAATATCCAAGAAATACAATAAATTCAACTCACCGATGTTGGAAAAGATATTTCCAAAAATCAAATCCATAATTTACTGTTGATTCTCGCAAAACGAGCTATCGGAGTCAATGTGTACATTTCCTGGTCGCCGCGGGCCCTGACATCTCCCCAAAAGAGTTTTGTTCTTAAAAATTCGGTCCCTGTGGCATACACGGAAAAGTCCCGATTTTCTGTGTGCGCGATCGTAAAGATCGATGTGCGCTTGCGATCCCGAGTTTCTTTGTGGACAAAAATTTTATTGGCCAATTTTAGTCTAAGACATTGGCAGTATGTAAACAACGCGCGATCGCGAAACAAATCGGCAGGGATTTCTCCGGTTTTGGACAAGATTTTGACTTTGGATTTCGCTGAAAATATCAAAAGTTCTTCCTAACGGACATTTGAGGTAGGAGCACTCATAGCTACATTCCTATACTTCGTGTGTATAATGTAGGCAGTCATACACCTCAACTTTTTAAAACACCACTGCACAAAAGTCACAAACATTCACTCAAAATCGGCATTTAATTTACAAAAACCGACCACTAAATATCCAAGAAATACAATAAATTCAACTCAGCGATGTTGGAAAAGATATTTCCAAAAATCAAATCCGTAATTTACTGTTGATTCTCGCGAAACGAGCTATCGGAGTCATTGTGTACATTTCCTGGTCGCCGCGGGCGCTGACATCTCCCCAAAAGAGTTTTGTCCTCAAAAATTCGGTCCCTATGTGGCATACACGGAAAGTCCCGATTTTCTGTGTGCGCGATCGTAAAGATCGATGTGCGCTTGCGATCCCGAGTTTTTCGTAGACAAAAATTTTATTGGCCGATTTTAGTCTAAGACATCGGCAGTATGTAAACAACACGCGATCGCGAAACAAATCGGCGGGGATTTCTCCGGTTTTGGACAAGATTTTGACTTTGGATTTTGCTGAAAATATCAAAAGTTCTTCCTAACGGCCATTTGAGGTAGGAGTGAGATTTTTAAGGGCTGAATTTGAAAGCAAGGTATTTAAAATATTTATGTTATTTCCCCCCCATACCTTTACTACACGCGACAGAAAATACAAACTATTTTTGCATTTTGTATTCGTAGTGGTCAATATGAGTATGACCACTATTCGTGGTGTGGGTAGGAGTGAGATTTTGGCTTAACTATAGAATACCCTACCAAAACGCTGTATCAACGTAGGTTGAGCCTACGCACCTACGTTGTCTCGACGTAGTCCCGTCTGTTTGTTAATAAGTAATGTTTGGGGTGTTACCTACGTTGTGAACTTTCTAAACTTTGACCCTTTTGAAATAGAATAAGATTATAAATTATACTCTATTTTCAGGTCATTTATATGAATTATAATTTTAACAATTGTTTATATGTTATTCTAAACAAAAGCAATAAATGAATATCTTGAAAATTGGAAAATTCACCACCGAATTGTCCCTTTCCGTTCCGTAGTAGTTCTCGCGAATGTAAGGTGGTGGTAAAACTCAAAAATAAAAAGAAAAAACGTCATGGCCATATATGTTTTATAATAATAAAATATGGACATTCACAGTCACGGTCATACTATTAAATCGTCTTCATTATCTCATGATATTCACGGCCGTACATACAGATGTGCATGGAAGGTGCCCTCTATAATAATTGTTCAATATTCTACATAAATCATGCTAAATAAAGCATAACTTTAAAACGTTACAACAAGGCATTTTTATGGCCCATATTGGTAACATGGGTACCGGTTTATGATGTCTCGTTCTAAAAATACAAAAGAAATATATATAAATCAAGATAATACAACGACATTGTCTCGTTCTAAACACAATTTATATAATTATAACATCATTATAGTATTTTTTTTTAATTGTCATATCTATATAAATAATTTTTCCTTTTTGAATCTTGACACCAACTTTCTACCTTTTAAATCAAAGTAGAAATTTTCTTCTTTAAACACTTGTGGATCGACTACAACCTGAAATATTCAGTCGATTTTACTTGTTAAATAGTCTGAAATATAGCCACAATATAAAACACAATTTTACTTGTTAAATAGTCTGAAATATAGCCAGAATATAAAACACAGCGACTTTGAACCTCTCAAAGTGTTGCCATTTTAAGGATTATTAAGCTTATTCTCCTTTTTAGAATTCTGGCATTAAATGCAATATGGTCATGCAGCAAAAATGGACACGATGTGTGCAGACATTCTTGCTCTTTCTATTCATGCTTCTGGTATATTTTTTAGGGTTTTGTATGGAAAGTTATCGAGCCAAACGATCAAATGTAGACTCTGTACTGAAAAGGTAAAACATATGAAATATAATTCTTTTTCTTCCATGCAAACATAAAATACATAACAACAACAAAAAATTAACGATGTTTTAAGTTTAATAAAACTACAAGTACTTGTAAAGATTACATAATGATCATATATACTAAACTAGTTATGTTAAAGGCATATGGGATAACATCATTAAGTATGTTTTTCAAAGAAATTTTTTTATATCACTTTATTTATTTAAAAAATACGAAAATAAATATATTTTGTTAATATATAATTAGAGCTCTCTAGTCGGGAAAAACAGAAAAGGAACAGAAAAGCAAAAGAAAGAGAGAGAGAGATAGATAGAGAGAGAGAGAGAGATAGAGAGATAAAGAGAGAGAGAGAGAGAGAGAGACGGGATGGTATGATAGGACCGCACACCCTCCCCCTAATTGATGACATTGTTCATTTGTATTTTATGCACCAATTCGGACGTTTGTCTCAACCCCAGAACCCCCTCCCCCCATAATTCCATTGCACTCTCCATGACTGGACCCATTATAAATTATGGCCCTTTTGATCATTAAAAAAATGTTATTCATTCCCGATCCACAGGGGACGTGGACCCGTATTTCATCCCACCCCTCCCATCCTTCTTAGTCACGGTCATACTCATCCTCATTATCTCATGATATTCACGGCCGTACACACAGATGTGCATGGAAGGTGCCCTCTACAATAATTGTTCAATATTCTACATAAATCATGCTAAATAAAGCATAACTTTAAAACGTGACAACAAGGCATTTTTATGGCCCATATTGATAACATGTGTACCGGTATATAATGTCTCGTTCTAAAAATACGAAAAAAAATATATAAATCAAGATAATAAAACGACATTGTCTCGTTCTAAACCCAATTTACAGAATGTTATTATAACTTAATGTACTTAAAACAAATCATAATCGTTCTCATGCTAAATGAAAGTTATCTTAAAATGGTCACCCTGTTACATGCAGTGCAGCATTGTGTCTAAACACAAGTCAGTTGAAACTCAGTCCGGGTGTCGAACCATACTTTCCGCCTACCGTTATCTTTATCTCGAATTTGCTATTAAACGTCAGAGCTTTTGCGCGGGAGGGTTGGCGGGTGGGCCCCCCTGCCACCCCCGTAACATAGGGAGAGAGAGAGAGAGAAAAAAAATCAATAATCGTATCGTGCAGGGGCCTGAGGAGGTGCTTCATTAATTCTTGTTCTTTGAAAGGGGCGGATTATATACTTCCATAACATGCAGACATGGGGAAAAGAAAAGAAATTTAGATTTTAGGAAGCCGTAGATACACATTTTTAAATAATTAGAGCAGGGTAAAATAATATTCCCATTAACCTTTTTTGTTCCCATCGCTTTTAATCAAGTAAAAAGGAAAGAGTATACAGAAATGAAATTCAGCTTTCGATATTATGATAGGCCCTATACATGTACGTGATTTAGGAGAGAAAAAATTGTCAGGGCGTTAATTTTACAAGAGGCAGTTATGACTTTTAAAAAAATGCAATCAATATAGCGGAAACAGAGACTGTTTTTCTTTAGCAGAGAGAACGTGAACTCAGCCGAGATTATCATACAAGCGCGTGATTTAGGAGAGAGAGAAAAATCGATAATCATGTGTTAGACAGATTACATTATATTCGTGCGCGGTAGATGTGGAAGGAAAAAGTCATGCTGACGAAAAGAGGTCACATACCATTCGCACGACCAGAATGATTGACATGTTTACAATAGCGCGCAAAATGTCGGTTTCACCATCAAAGGGCGGTCGCTTTGCGGAGCGAAAAGAACGCAAGTACAAGTAATTTATGCATTATGTTTCTCGTCACCTCTGAATGTGATAATGTACATTACGAGACGGATGAACATGCATACAAAATCTTGATTTTCAAAACCACTGTCGAGAGGGGGGTGCCGGGTTTGATTTGGAAATGTTTATATAGCAAGTTTTGTGCAAGCACGAAACAAATCTAAAAAATACAAATAATAAGCCTATCAGATACAAAGTCATGTACATTATTACAGCTTTGTTTCTTTGGTTATTCAAATGCCGCTTAGCCAGGATTTAATTTCATGGCGGGGGGTATGTAAAAGGGGTGGGTGCAGGGGTGAGCCCCCCTCTCCTCCCGTACGTGCGAAGCGCAAAATATGACTGCTCGAAGAACCCTTTTTAAGGCGGAAAGTGGGGTTCGACGCCAGAACTGCTTTTCAATTATTTGGATGCAATACTGCACTGTATGTTACAAATTTTTAGAGAAAGATAACGGCTAGTAGCGCCCTTTCATATAGGTTTTTTCTTTCACTTCCGCCCTTTTTTGCGTTCTCCTTTTTTTGTAGGTTCGTAGGCTTTGATATTACTTATATCCTGACAACGTAGGTCCGTAGGTCCGTAGGCTATGATTGCTGACACCCTGGCAACGTAGGTCCGTAGGTCCGTAGGCTATGATTACTTATAACCTGACAACGTAGGTCCGTAGGTCCGTAGGTTATGATATTACAGCCACCCTGGCAACGTAGGTGCGTAGGTTCGTAGGCTTTGATATTACTTATATCCTGACAACGTAGGTCCGTAGGTCCGTAGGCTATGATTACTGACACCCTGGCAACGTAGGTGCGTAGGTTCGTAGGCTTTCATATTACTTATATCCTGACAACGTAGGTCCGTAGGTTATAATATTACTGCCACCCTGACAACGTAGGTGCGTAGGTTCGTAGGCTTTGATATTACTTATATCCTGACAACGTAGGTCCGTAGGTCCGTAGGCTATGATTGCTGACACCCTGGCAACGTAGGTCCGTAGGTCCGTAGGCTATGATTACTTATAACCTGACAACGTAGGTCCGTAGGTCCGTAGGTTATGATATTACTGCCACCCTGGCAACGTAGGTCCGTAGGCTATGATTACTTATATCCTGACAACGTAGGTCCATAGGCTATGATTACTGACACCCTGGCAACGTAGGTCCGTAGGTCCGTAGGCTTTCATATTACTTATATCCTGACAACGTAGGTCCGTAGGCTTCCTTATTACTTACACCTGACAACGTAGGTCTGTAGGTCCGTAGGCTATGATTACTGACACCCTGGCAACGTAGGTCCGTAGGTCCGTAGGCTTTCATATTAGTTATATCCTGACAACGTAGGTTCGTATGCTTCCTTATTACTTACACCTGACAACGTAGGTCCGTAGGCTATGATTACTGACACCCTGGCAACGTAGGTCCGTAGGCTTTCATATTACTTATATCCTGACAACGTAGGTCCGTAGGTCCGTAGGTTATAATATTACTGCCACCCTGCCAACGTAGGTCCGTAGGTCCGTAGGCTAAGATTACTGCCACCCTGGCAACGTAGGTCCGTAGGTCCGTAGGCTTTCATATTACTTATATCCTGACAACGTAGGTCCGTATATAGGTTATAATATTACTGCCACCCTGCCAACGTAGGTCCGTAGGTCCGTAGACTATGATATTATATATCCTGACAACGTAGGTCCGTAGGTCCGTAGGCTATGATTACTTATATCCTGACAACGTAGGTCTCAACGTAGGTTGACCTACGAACCTAAAGTCATCGTGGTAAGGTATTCTATAGTTGCTCCGAGATTTTTAAGGCCTGAATTTGAAAGCAAGTATTTAAAATATTTATCTTATTTTTCCCCCCATACCTTTACTACACGCGACAGAAAATACGAACTATTTTTGCATATTGTATTCGTAGTGGTCAATATGACCACTCATAGGTACACGCCATTGCCGACTGTGTAGTAACGCAGCCAACACACATCCCATAACTAAACTGCATCACTGTGCATTTTTGGCTATATTTAATTGAATATAATATATTACAGTTTACTTATATCCAAAGAATTATATTGAATAATAGATGATTAAAACTTACCAGGTTGTTTTGTGACCTTTGAAGAGGGTTTCCTGAAATTTTGGGTCCTTTTTGTCGATAACTGCTATCGAGACTGTCCCGTCAGCATCCAGTTTGTATTTTTCACGATTATGATGAAGGGAGCCCTCAGCGCTCGTAGTAGTACCGGCGCGATGGGTTCGTCGATCTCCTACGAAGACCTGAAAGGGCCAAACTGACGACGTAAAAAAAGAAAAAATATTACGTACGTACGTAATAATTACTACGTACGTACGTAATATTTTTTATTTTTTACGTCGTCAGTTTGGCCCTTCCAGGTCTTCGTAGAATAGCTTGTGTGCGTACGTATCAACGGTGCGTAACCATGTAGAGCGGCCTCACTAGTGCGCAACATATTGAGAGCAATCGTGATCCGTATGCAGGTGTGGGTAACAAGTTCCAAAAAGAGAGCTGTAAATGTAAGTTTTTATAACTTTCTACATTTTGTATCTTAACGAACTGATAACTTAAACTCTAAAGAATGATACTTAAGTATTAGTTTGCCCACAAAACCATCCATTTGAAACAAAATTACATCTGTATCCCCAATACCCAGTATACACACATGTATATGATTCTAATGGTCAATATGACCATTGCTTGCTGATGTGAATATGACCACTATTCGTGGTGTGGGCTAACTTTGTTAGGGCAAAATCACTGCAGACTCCTGTAGTGACAGTGGTGTATTCCAACCTAGAGTGCTAGAGTGTAGATCGGCTGTTCGGACACCTTTTAATGTTGGTGATATACGGTCGTACCGTCTGTCTATGGGGAAGGTTGATAAATGTCAGAAATATTAAAGATTTCCCCAATAACAGACGGTTATTTCTGTCTATACAATGGCATGATTACACAACAATGAACAAGTGGGACCACATACAAAAAAAAAATCATATTCACCCCAAACATTCATGTACATTCAAGTGTGTAGTCATACCCAATATACAATTGTTTGATTTCCTCCTATTTCAAAAAGTTTTTAAAATGTAAATTTCTATTCGCACTTACTCTAAAATTCCCCAAATTTATGGATCCAGTAGGCGAATGAATGACGTTGGAATCGCCATCAGCTCTAGCGAGTGACGTCATGCTTCCACGGAACACGTCATCACGCGTGATCATAAACCGTTCGGGGAGCGCTTCATCAAGCGCTTTGTCAGTGTGTGTGTGTGTGTGTAATTGGGTTTTTACAGACGTGTATCAATCAGATATGATTATTTACGTCTGGGACCGACCTTTAACGTCACCATCCGAAAGACGTGACTCAGTCTCGAACCTGGGTCCGCTGAATCAGTTTATAACTTCCACTGGTAGCTGGATTACAGGCGCACGCCACAACGCCCAGTTAAGTGATTTTTATCGACAACTGTTATAAGCTACTGAATCCTTGCTTCTGATTGGCTGAGAGCAAATTTGTCAGTAAAAATCACGGACAAGATGATTGCTGAAACGCTCCCCGATGTCAAACACAGAAACAGAGATAAACATTCATCTAGTCAGTTTGAAATGAGATCAAAACAAATTCAGAATATGTAACAATAAGAACACGTAGATGTCTAAAATAAACCTGAAATTCCAAGTTCGTGTTATTTTGTAGAATTTAAGTGGAACAAGGATGAATTATATAGAGTAAGCTAATCGATGGCTTCATGTATTCTGAAACTCTTTAAAAGCTGATCTAAGAAAAAAAGAAAAGAAATAAGACCTTGTTTTCCCAATATTTTACAGGTTATCGGGATTTTTTGCCATATTCAAAATTATTTTCCTGTGATTACTTGAAAACAATGAAAATACCATATAGGCTATATGACATATTGTAGGGGTTTATTTGTTTTGTTTTGTTTTCTTCAGCCAGATAGAGGGGGTTAACTTTTTAAGCCACTTTCATCCAAACTGCGGCTGAGGAACCTCTCTCTGGGCCTTTGTAGCCTATATTCTCTTTCTTTTTTTCGCCCCGCCCCCGGCCCCATGCAGGCCGCAAATATGTACAGGAATCACGATTGAAGAGTTTTCTGATTTGTGTTTATATGAAAAAATATAATGTGTTCTATATTTTAAATATTTTGTAAACGCACCGAACCTTACGGGAAGGGCATACTAAATGCTTATTGTAATGTATATGTATTGAATGTCGCTTTGCTGACCGCAACATCATTGTCACCGTGAGGCCAACCCCCGCCCGTTCTAATGGTGCGGGGGCAGCGGGCCGGGGTACTCAGGCTCCATCATTTGCCGATCGGAGCCATAGATGTTTTAAGAAAGAAGGAAGAAGAAATAAAAGAAAGAATAAGGTTATAAAGAATAATAAAGTAAGGAAAAGAATGAAGCAAGACAAACATGAAGACATTATGGTCAAGAAACAAGACGAAAGTGACCAACAGGATAATGTTAGAAAATTTTATGAGGATTTCAGCAAAACGACACAGACACAACAAGTGGTATATATTTAAAGGCAAATCTCTCCTTTTAGTTTATCGCACCTTACCATCCTTTATCGATAGGCCTAAAAAGAACCCCCAAAAATGTCGGTCTACGATTGCTTCATAAAAAGAACAAATCAAAGAACGATGTGGTGGATCTATTCGCAAATAAGATTTTATTCTACACTTAAATTGCAAGAGACTACATGGTTCAGCAGTTATAGGCCTATCCTATATCCGGATATATTATATCAAATATGCCTACTCATATTGGTTTTAAAAACACGATTATGGCGTTCTAAACTTCTAATATCTATATAGCCCTACTATGTATTTGTTAATGCATGGTTGCAAAATCCTCTCCCACATCCACACATCTGGAATATAAATTGTCGTTTTCGAAGTAATGAACTTCAGAACAACCCAACCCTTTTTGCCTCACATATAACACATCTCTCTCTCCCTCTCTCCCTCTCCCTCTCTCTCTCCCCCTCTCTCTCTCCCTCTCTCTCTCTCTCTCTCTCTCTCCCTCTCCCTCTCCCTCTCCCTCTCCCTCTCCCTCTCCCTCTCCCTCTCTCTCTCTCTCTCTCTCTCTCTCTCTCTCTCCCTCTCCCTCTCTCTCCCTTGCTCTGATCATTAGGCCTATATGTGGGTGCGAAATAACTTGTCACAGTTGAAAGATATCAATCAGTCACGGTTCAATTACAAAAGAAAGAAAGATCACTGTCGCAAAAGAAATAATGACTATTTACAAATTTATTAATCGCTCAAACACCTACCCCACCCCCCTTAAGCAACAACATCGATATTAGTCTTGTCTCTCTCCTATATTGTGTGATGTTATAGTACTTTAGCCAAAATATATTTTTTATTTTTGTGCTCTTTGTATATTTCATGTTGTTATTCATTGAAGGGGAAAAAAAATGTCATGTCACAAAGTTTAATTTTGTTAGTGACCCCCCCCCCCCCCCCCCCCCGGCCCCCTCGCCAAACGGATAATTAAATTTCGCTTCCAGCTATAAACAGTCTCTGTTATAGTCTATCACCTTTGTTTACAACTATCACAGACATACATACCGGTACATAGATCAGCTGATTACGGTTTCGACCTTAACTGTACACGTGCATAGCGCGGACCTAATAATCAAATGGTAAAATGAGGGTGGAGTAAGCTTTACCGATGAATCACTTCTATTCAAACGCACCCCCACCCTTTTCCTTAGCAATGGAACAGCAAAAAGAATCTGACGGGTTCGGAGGAATGAGGTCGAGAGAAGGGCCTCATCTGGAAGCACCCTGGTCAACATTTCGGCGGGAAAGCTGGAATTTACGGTAAATTTTGTCGTATATACTGAGAGCTCTTCCCGAGTCCTCTCCTGTCATGCCTGTTCACTCCGATCCCACACGTACACGTATGCTGCACTTGAAGTTGAAATTGAATGGATTAACCAGGGAAATGTAACTTTATATTTCCCTGGACTGAGTGTTGACTGTCATGATTGTCGTAATGTTCTACCTTATTCATTGGTAATTTCAAAGTACCAACAAAGACTCATGATAACTGGGCCTGCATGGTTTACTGAATGTTTTGTAATTGTTACTGCATGCTTCATTTGCTTAATTTTTTTAAATAGGCCTAGGCCTATATTGTTTGCATACGTCGTAAGTTTTGATATGTCAGGTATGCTTGCAGCCTGTCAGAATGTCACAAATCAATTTTGATTGTTGACATTGTAGATTGTTGAAATATTTCGAAAGTCAAATGGTCAGAATGGTAGATGCTTGCATTATGTCAGGCACTCAGACATGCTTCATCCTCGAGCAGGCTGTCTGAATAGTGTCACTATCAGTAAAAAATATACTGTTATTCAAAAGTCAAATTCTACAATATAGTTGCATGCATTAGTTGTTGCTGTGTCAGGTATGCTTCATCCTCTGGCAGGCTGTCAACAAATGTAGCTTGTTGACATATTTTGAAAGTCAAATGCGAGTTGTATGAATCAGTTGTTGCTATGTCAGGCATTCTTCAATGCAACCTCTGACTTGTAAGGCCAAATTTAAAAAAATACATGTTTAGTGTCCTGCCTTTTTGGAAAAAAGGAAGGAGGAGGGAGGCCCTTTTTTTTTCCCCCAAAAAATGGCCGACCGACCCATTTATCCAAAACAACCGGCTGGGCTATTTTTCCAAGATGGCCGCCATTTTTTACACCACACTGATCATTGTGTGTGGAGATCAGAGCAGCAGACACAGAACTACAGCATGCATGGCTTGCCGAATTCCATTGCGCTCGAAGACACGTACGAAGCAGTTTAACAAGTTCAATTTAACATGTTCAATTTACATTGATGAAAAAGGAATTTATGCAAATGTATATATTGACAAGTAATGGTAACAATCCAAATGATGTCTTTTGTCAAGTGAGTTGCTATCAGCTGAGTAACTGGTGTATGTTGCTAGGTTGGACAAGCTTTTGACAAGCTAGAGTACCTTTTATCCGGTATAAATCATATCAGCATCACTCTTTGGAAGCTATAGTGGAGTGAATGTCAATAATAATAATAATAATAATCTGCATTTATATGGCGCCTTTCCAGTCTGCCAGTTAGTAACTGCTCAAAGCACATTACAGTGTATTATTACCCCGGTTATTGGATCCTATTATGATTCTGCACTTACAGTGCACATTTCTCCACTCCACAAGGGAGTATTCCAGTCTGGCTGCCATTTTACAGGTGCACATATATACTATTCCAGTAACAGTGACATTGGCATCCTACCGAGTACCCATTTAACACCTGGGTGGAGAGTGGCAAATGTAGATGAATGTCTTGCCGAAGGACATTAGTGCCGCGGCGGACTCGAACCGCGAACCATGTGATCCACAGTCCGGTGACATATCCACTAGACCACGACACCTCTACTTATCAATGTGATGGTGCAAAGTGTTGGTGATGCAAGAAAGTGAACTGTAGAAAATTGTACCTGTGACGTACACTGCATGTATAAAACAAAGTAATTGGTAAAAATCAGGAAAAAACTTACCTCTTACAAAGATCTAATATCTTGGTCCTATAATCCCTTTAATGCAATCTCTTATATCATTTTTTTTTCTTCTTGCTCCTTTGTAATTCTAACTCGGGTCTTAAACACTTTCTCTGCTATTATAAAGTCCTCTCAATTTAATGTACATGCAATGTATGAGTGCATATATCTTGTAATATGAAAATTTGTGAATGTTTGTGCAAACCCTTGCTCTTGGTGATGAGCTACTGAATTCGCATTTATATGATCAGTCAGTCCACAGTGCTTGCGATCAAGCCGAAAGAGAGGATTTCGTGGAGATTCCCAGTGTAACAGTTGAATTTTGCAGTATGTATTTTACTTTGTTGTTTTACATTTTGCTGGCCCATACTACTTTGTTTACATCTTGCCTGTTTATTTACATTCCAACTCATGACCTTCATTTCCTCTCTCCACGTTCACATGTCAGTGTAAGCTGACCGATTTTCTAACTCTCTGCACTGCTCTCTTCTACTAACAAATCAAATTAACTCTTGCTCTCCTAAGTAAAAACACGCCAAGTCTAACTGAAGAAAGGGAGCTAAAATAAAACAGTCATCACTAGACGAGATCCCGAGTTGCACTGACTTTACTAACATAAATTCAATCTAAACATGCTGTACAGGTATCAACATAAATCACATCATTAATTAAACAACCAATCAGCAATAAGAGAAATGAATTGTCAACAGAATGGACTAACCCAGAGAGAAGCAAGAACCAATAATCAACATGGAAGGATGGTCATGAGATGTTCTGAATATGAATGGGAATGTAACAATAGAAACATGTGGAGTGGAGTTGGAATGTAAAAGGAAGTATGTGAGATGAAATGGAATGGGAGAAACCAGGTGTGGCTGTGGGAGTGACATGTGAACGTGGAGAGAGGAAATGAAGGTCATGAGTTGGAATGTAAATAAACAGGCAAGATGTAAACAAAGTAGTATGGGCCAGCAAAATGTAAAACAACAAAGTAAAATACATACTGCAAAATTCAACTGTTACATAAGATTCCTTCTTCATTAAAAATGTCCTCATTTTTTTACTTAAAGTCTCAACTTTTATAGGCTGATTTTTTCTTCTAATAAACTATTTTATTCCCTTTCACTTTGGAAAAAAAAAAAAAAAAAAATTCAGACAACCTAAAATCGACTCGTGGCCTTTCTTCTGTAAGTTGCACGACTATACAACATTAATCAAACTACATATTATTAATCTCAAAAGTTACCATCTTCTTTTTCTTTTTACTTATAATCAACAAGTTTTGGTTGGTTTTTTTTTTTGTTGTGTCCATTGGAGATGACACATAACTTTTAGTAAACATTTAATATTTCATAATTCTCTATAAAGAGAAGGAAATTGTTGCAAAATAATGTAAATACAAAATATGCACTAATAAATAGTCTTCTCTTGCAACTGACTTTTTCTTCACTAAAACTGGTTGATAATCAACATTTTGGTTCATTATTTTGTTAAAAAAAAAAAAAAAAAAATGTGAATATAACTTCCTTCTCTTATCTTCTATGGAGGAAGTATTCTGTTTTTATTTCCAATAAAATGGAGAGAAAACAAAATATATAATTTTGCTGCATAATTTGCATGTACTAAAGTATGGACAGAAATAACTTATATCCGGAATAAATTTCCATTTCCATTTGCTATTTGAGCGTGTAAGAAATTCCTTTTTTATCAGTAGCAAAACAAAACAGTCTTTACAATAACATTTGACATGAATTTTGCACGACCTCTGTCTAGATTTTTTCTTCATTTTTTTTAAATACCAAAACAAAAAAAAACAAAACATTCTTATTTCGAAATAAGAAAATTTGAAAGAAATATTTGATTTTGTGTCTACTACAAATGACATATGAAAATCAACCATATAGTCAACATTAAAACTAAAGACATTTCTATGTCTTTGAAAATTAAATTTTGAAAGTACATATACATATAATTTTTTTTTTTTTTAACTTCATAAAAAAAAATCTGAAAACAAAATTCTCTTCCAAATTTCCAAATAAGTTTGTTTCCAAGAAAGTGGGTACGTACAATTGCTACATTTGTAAAATTATCGAGGGCAAGTAAAATGCAGTCAATGACTATAATATCAAAATAATTCCATTTCTGTTTTGAATCCTTAATAACTGAGTTCTCTCCAAACATATATCTAAAGTAAAAAATAAAAAAAATGCATGAAGCAAATTTATGAATCTACAAATATCTATCTTGGGATTTATTTCCTGTTCTATATTTCCCGTGATTAATTAAAAGTTTAGAGGTTTTCAAGAAAGTTATGACTGCCAGTATACTTTCCCTCTGTACAGTGAACATGCAAATATGGGGAAAAACAATTGTCTTGGTAGGAACTACTTCATCAAATCCGTTTCCATGACATATTGTAGAAGTTCATACATAGTCTTTATATTTAGAAGGCTTGTGAACAGAGCGGCCAGATCTAGTTCTTAATAGTGACTGGGCTTCTTTTCCATGGGGTACAGCCAGTGGTCGGTTTTCTTCGCAAGGGGATGCAGCCAGGGGTTGGTCTTCACGAGAGGGTACAGGTAGTCCCTCAGGATGGGCATCTAGCTCATGGGGTAGATGTAGTCCCTCAGGCTGGGGAGGGGTGTGTGTAGTCCCTCAGGCTGGTCAGGTGGTATGTGTAGTCCCTCAGGCTGGGGAGGGGGTGTGTGTAGTCCCTCAGGCTGGTCAGGTGGTATGTGTAGTCCCTCAGGCTGGGGAGGGGGTGTGTGTAGTCCCTCAGGCTGGGGAGGTGGTGTGTGTAGTCCCTCAGGCTGGGGAGGTGGTGTGTGTGAACGTGGAGAGAGGAAATGAAGGTCATGAGTTGGAATGTAAATAAACAGGCAAGATGTAAACAAAGTAGTATGGGCCAGCAAAATGTAAAACAACAAAGTAAAATACATACTGCAAAATTCAACTGTTACACCAGGAATGAGTCTTGCGCAACAAGATTTTGCAAATTATTTGCAAGGAGTCAAGAAGGTATCTCTCAATGAAAATAAAAGCTCAAAGTTGCTTTGGGGGCAACAATAACGGACAGAACTTTTCTACACATGTAGGTTCATAAAATTTCAAGTCGACTACTGTAAATGCTGTTATTTTTTGCGTGATTAAATTTTCGCGCTGAGCGACCCAATAACGTATTCGCAGGTTCTTGAATTCGCGCTGCACAATTACTCACCCTCAAAAATGCGGCTCCATTTATTGTTTCACACACACGCACGCGGTCCATTCAAATGCATACTACAGACACAACTACACACACGCACTCTAAAATTAATTTGATTCAAACACATATTAATCAGATGAAGCGCACAATGCAGTGTCCATTCAAAACAAGCATGAGAAATCGTGCTAATATTTTCACGTCTAGAATTCGCGCCCGCTGAAAATAGCACGAAATCTGTGAAAATTAGTGTACCGTAAATATTTCTGAATTTACAGTATACCATATGGGTTGTACCATGGATCCATATATCGTACGTAAGTGTATGAGTTAATTGATTCTCATAGTACATCCATGCACTAACACGTTCAGTTGTATCTAGCAGATGACGTTTTGTGTGACATGCATAGTGAGTGGACCAATCATGTTGTGTCATTCAGCACGATCTTATTTTGGATGGGATATCAACTGTATTGTGCTTGTATAATTTGCTGAAATCCTGACTGCTATAAAAGCTGTATCATCAGGTTTTTGATCAGTTCTGAAAGAGTACTCATTCATGAATCTAATGATCTAAGCCATCCTATGATGTAAAATATCTGACCAATATTTTTTCACCCTTTTTTTATCGAGGTAACATTGTTCATGTTCACTCGTAAATTGTCTTTATTTTAGAAAGTCTAAGTCGAACTGCTTGGTTCTGCTCATGAATACGAGTTCCACAAAAAAACACTTTTTACACAGGCTGCTGACTGACTGATAGAAAAGGCCATCTTCGTAATGCATTCAAATTTAAAGCATTGCTCTTTGTCACCTGCCTAATAACAAACAGTTATGTACACCTGTTCCACATGTATTTTAGGTAGTCAGAATGTAGATTGCATACATTAAGTGCTTCTAGGTCAGGCAATCCAAAATGTTTGCCCAACCTGGCAACAACTAATGTGCAGTATACAATTTGCAATTCTGACTTTCAAAATACAATTACCATACTCGTAACAGATGAATGTAATTGCTTGTAGCTCTGTAAGCATTTGTATGAATTTGAATACATTTTGAAAGTGGCCAATTTTTATGGTTGGGATTCACCCCTCATGTAGTTGTTGCTTTTTCAGACATGCCTCTGGCAAGCCTTCTACGTAGCTGTCAAGAGCAACTTTTGTATTTGTATGAGTCACAGGATAGGGATCGGACATACACGGGAATACCGCTCACACTTTTTTTTTTTCCATTATGAATTATGCCCCTCCCCCTCCCTTCACTTTTAGGGGGGGGGGAGGTCACATGTAAAAATAAAAGTTTCAAATTTTTGCTCTTGGGCACCCTCCCACATGATGACTGTAACTTCCTGTTAGTTATTTTGTTATAGAACACTGTAGTCTAGGTGTTTAAAAACACAGTGCTCACTTTTCATTGTTAATAACTTACCCCCTGTTCAGACGCTATTCAGTTTATACCGAAACCCCAAAAAAAACAATGTATAAAGAATTATCGTATAGCTAACAGGTCTTTCAGACGCATATTGAAAAAGGTGGTATAGATGCGCAGTTTCCCACTGCGCGTGTTGTTATGATCACAAGGTATCCACGGAAGAGAGGTAAAAGGTCACCTTTCACGCGCGCTCCCGTTAAGCCCCACCCAGTTATACCGTTCTATGGTCGCCATACGTTCAGACGGACACGGAACAGTGATTCTTTATCGAGTTCTAGTTCGAAACGATGCTCTGACCCTCGTTTCGCTATACGTCGTTTCGCTATATGTCGTTTTCGCTATACGTCGTTTCGCTATACGTCGTTTCGTTAGTCAGCGTTCAGATGTAAAATTTCATCATATAGCTATACCGTTCTAGTATAGCTATACCGTTTTGGTATAGATTTTTAGCGCCTGAACACCCTGTTAAAAATTGTTCCTCTATCAGACTGAGGTTTTTACATTGAGGTTGAAGGATGTTTATTGGGAGCAAGTCTCATGACATTTCTCTGAATACTTTTCCTAAAATATTGCTCTGAATATTATATTAGATTTTTGACTTTTGAGAAATCAAGGCCACAAAATCTGTGTGTATAGTAATAAATTCAGAACACAACAATTGCCATTGTGTGTTGCAGAAGACATTTCTGCCAGTCTTTTAATGTCCATTTCATTAATGATTCATGACTCTGCGCTAAAAAGTTGTTCTGGAATTTCAGCTGCATTGCACAATGGCAATCGCTGTATTCTGAATCAATTACTGATACACACAGATTGTGTGGCTTTGATTTTTCAAAAAGTGAAAAGTGTAATTAAATATTCACATGAATAGAAATGTCATGAAACTTGCTCCCAATAAACTTTACCTCCTTCCCCTTTATACCACAGTATGTCACACCGCCAAACCCACGACTCTTGGCCATTGGTGGCGATGTAATTTTTGTCTCGCCCACCGGAGGTGAAGGCGAGACTAAGGGATCCAAATGGCGTCCGTCCGTCGTCCGTCCGTCGTCCGTCCGTCGTCCGTACGTCACAAACGTTAAAGTTTACCTGCAAGACTCTCTTATGATGCATTACTTGGCAACTGTTACTGCATTGGCAGCCACACTTGGGTGATAGAAGCACTAGGGGCATCTCCATGTTATTGGGTTGTCGGAGGTCACATGATGATGTCAAAGGTCATTTGAGGTCATGTTAAAGTTTACCTGCAAGACTCTTTTGTGAAATAACTTCACATCAGTTGCTTGGATTACAACCTAACTTGGGTCATATTTGCACTGAGTGTACCTTCACGTTATGTTGCTGTTGGAGGTCACATGATAGGGTCAAAGGCCATTTGAGGTCATATGTTAAAGTTTACCTGCAAGACTCTCTTTTGACAAATAACTTCACACCAGTTGCTTTGATTACAACCTAACTTGGGTCATATTTGCACTGAGGGTACCTTCACGTTATCTAATAGGACTTGATGGTAACTTTTTATTCCATCTCTAAAAGGGGGGGATAGGGGCAGTCGATGGAGGGAAGTAGTATTTTGTGAATAGTGCTTCTCATTAATGGGATATTACATTCGTGGCAGATACCCAGAGATACAATTCTTCTGCGTGGCAACGGAGATCACGATATTTCCAGTTTTCGCAAGTGGGCGAGACACAATCTTGCTAATGCCATGATAAAAGATTTATAATATTGACTGCTCAGAGCCAGAAGGGCATTAACACAGATCTTTTAACAAAAGGTTACTAGGTCTAGGTTACCAGTCAAACCGAAAAAATATTTTGCGTTAGAGGTTCCATGTTGTTCAAAATTTGGGCTTTTAAGATTGCTTCTATGAAGAGAATATTGCAAGTTTTAAGTACAATCTCAATAAACATAAAAGTGACCTGTAAATAGACTAGTTGGTGCATCCGTTCACGCTCGCAAAGAATAGGGCCCAGATGGAACCCAAGCCGGAGTTAGGTTCCGTGTGCGCATTGTCATCTTTCTCTTTATTTCCTTAAAACTTGTTGTTGACCTATAGAATGCCAGGTAATATAAGATTGATTTTATACTTTAAATCTGTTTACAATATTCTGAGATTGATTTTATACTTTAAATCTGTTTACAATATTTGTTTTTGTAGGGTGATTGGTACACTTTAACACCCTTCTAGCTTTTACCAGTCAACATGTGTGTGATTAAGGTCAAACATAATAACATGCTTCAATAACATGCTTCAATAACATGCTTCATATTTCCTCTTCTGTGAACTTTATTTTTTATCAAAATTTTTTTCAAGGTCTTGATTATTAGGAGTGGGTGGATGGTTGGAGCTCTCAATTCAATCCATTTTTCCAAGGTTTTGTTTTTTTATTTCTACCGTAAAGCTTGTCATTAAAATGATAGATTTTTTTGAGTGATCCCAATATCCTCCTTATTACATGTATGTCACAAACACCATTCTTGCATCTTTACCTGTTGAAAATATTTTTAATATTTCATTGTCAGGTGCCTAGTGATGCCATATATTGTGAATAATTTTATTGTATATAGAGTCTTCCTACATATGGTTTTATAAACTGTGTTGTGTCTACATTGTTATAATTCCCACCTCGGGCCCAACAAACAAAAAGACGTACACGTAAACAGTGTAAAATTGGAAGAATTCATTCCAACTTTACCATGATTACATGACATTAATTCACCTTTCATTTGCTCACTCTTGATCACAAGGCAATCTCCATATTATAAATTCATGGCATGATTATTCATAATGATAATTGTAACGGTATGAAATCGTCAATTTTCATCAATGTTAAATACATAGTTGAGTAGACTAATTCCAGTGTCAGGAGTTCACAACTTCGGTGGCAGATTCAGTAGATATTGTTGTATTCTCAGGCACGGCAGAACGTCTGGCTTGGATAATGGAAGTGGAAGGGGGGATCTTTTGTTTGGCAGACAAAACATCCCCCCCCCCACTTCCATTGTCCGAGCCTGACGTTTCGCCACCTCTGTGTGTTCTGAATCAATTACATCATAGGTCGAAATTCCCATAGAAACCAGTAGTGACCGTCTACTGGTTTCTATTATGTTTTTAAAGACCATTAGAGTCAATTGGTTGAGGAGACAAGTAAAGACCAATAAAAAACAGTTGCATTTAATGGTTTTCAGCAAGTTGGTCAAGTCAAACCAGTACAAACCACTAGAAACCAGTAAAGTCTAATGGTTCTGAAGACCATTAAATACCATTAGAAACTAGTCAAGTCTACTGGTTTCAGCAGGGTGTTAAAAACACTAAGTTGATCAAACCAGTATAAACCACTAGAAACCAGTAAAGTCTAATCGTTCTGAAGGCCATTAAATACCATTAGAAACCAGTCAAGTCTAATGGTTTCAGCAGGGTGTTAAAAAAACTAAGTCAAACCAGTAGGAAATTGTATTGTTCAATAGCAGACCAGTAGGATTTTCTACTGGAACCATTATGAGATAAGTAGGAATCCAGTAGAAATCCTGGCGAAACCATTAGAAATTTCTACTGGATTCCTAATGGTTTTAGGAGTGATTCCTACTGGTCGCCCAATGTTTCTAGTAGGTTTACAGTAGAATTCCTGGATGATACCAATAGAAATTTCTTTTAAACCATTAGAAATTTCTACTGGAATCCTAATGGTTTTAGAAGTGATTGCTTCCGGTCTCCGAATGGTCCTAGTAGGTTTTTCTACTATTTTCTATTGGTTCCAGTAGAAACTTATACTGGTTTTCTACTAGTTTGTAATGCTCCCAGTAGAGATTTCTACTGGTTTTCTAATGGAGCCATTACAAATAATTGTATCCCCCGGCAGTATGCCGGAGGATACTTTGGATTCAGCAGCGTTTCGCCGCCGCCGCCGCGTCACATTCTTGTGTGCGCTCTAGCGGTCACATTTCTCGACGAATTTCTTTCAGACTTCCTGTGGACGTGTATCTTGGTAAAATCTGGACCCCTATAGTTTCTGGTGATGCTGCCCACAGTGTTCCGTCTTTTATAGGGTAAAAGGCCATATTTTTTGGGATAGTTTGTGTGCGCTCTAGCGGTCACATTTCTCAACGGATTTTGTTCAAATTTTGTATGAAGGTGTCTCTTGGTAAAATCTGGAACCCTATAGATTTTGGTGATGCTGCCCCCAGTGTTCCGTCTTTTATAGGGTCAAAGGTCATATTTTGATAGATGTCTTGTGTGTACTCTTGTGTGCGCTCTGGCGGTCACATTTCTCAACGGATTTCGTTCAAATTTTGCATGAAGGTGTCTCTTGGTGTAATTTAAAAACCTATAGTGTTTGGTGATGCTGCCACCAGTGTTCCGTCTTTTATAGGGTCAAAGGTCATACTTCAGGGCATGGAGTAAGTGCACTCTGCAGGCCACATTTCTCAACGGATTTTGTTCAAATTTTGTATGGAGATGTATCTTGGTATAATCTACACATATTTAATTTTTGGTGATGCTGCCCTCATTGTTCCGTCCTTTATATAGGGTCAAAGGTCATTTTTCCATTTCTTGCACTCTTACTTCTACATTTCTTGACAGATTTCGTTCAAATTTTGCATGAAGGTGTCTCTTGGTGTAATCTAAAAACCTTTAGTTTTTGGTGATGCTGCCACCACTGTTCCGTCTTTTATAGGGTCAAAGGTCATACTTCAGGGCATGGCGTGAGTGCACTCTGCAGGCCACATTTCTTGATGGATTTCTTTCAAATTTTGTATGGAGATGTATCTTGGTATAATCTACACATCTTTACTGTTTGGTGATGCTGCCCTCATTGTTCCGTCCTTTATAGGGTCAAAGCTCATTTGTCCCTTTTGTGCACTCTTACTTCTGCATTTCTTGATGGATTTCATTCAAATTTTGTATGGAGATGTATCTTGGTATAATCTACACATATTTAATTTTTGGTGATGCTGCCCTCATTGTCCCGTCCTTTATATAGGGTCAAACGTCATTTTTCCATTTCTTGCACTCTTCTACATTTCTTGACGGATTTCGTTCAAATTTTGCATAAAGGTGTCTCTTGGTGTAATCTAAAAACCTATAGTTTTTGGTGATGCTGCCCCCAGTGTTCCGTCTTTTATAGGGTCAAAGGTCATACTTCAGGGCATGGCGTGAGTGCACTCTGCAGGCCACATTTCTTGATGGATTTCTTTCAAATTTTGTATGGAGATGTATCTTGGTATATCTCTCAACACATTTCTTTCAAATTTTATATGAAGATGTGTCTTAGTGAAACCTACACATCTAATTTCTACACCATCCTTTTGTTTGAGGGAGGGGATGGGGGAGGGTCTTTGTCCCTCCTTCAAATTGCTGCCAGTGCCGGGGGATACATTTAGCATTGCGCGGCCCCAGCAATGCACATTTCTAGTTCTACTGGTTTCTAATGGTTAGGGGGTCCACTTTCCATATTCAAACCAGTAGATATTGACCAGTAAAAAACAGTAGAAATTTTCTACTGGTTTTTCTATGGGATTTTCGACCTGGGATGTACATGTACCAACACTCTTTGATTTATAAAAAGTCAAAAAGCTTTCAAATGTGAAACTGAAAAGGATTATTTAAGAAATATTATTTGGGGGAATGTCATAAAACCTACTCTAGTTTTGCTTCATTCAGTTTGATAGGAGTTGCAGTTTTTGAGTTGTAATCAAAAGTGTCTAACTACATTTTGAACACAAAGTTCTGTGGGGTATATTAGCTTGGTTCCCAAGGAATGAATAAGGTGTAAAACTTGTGAATTAAAGGGCTGGTCACATTTTTCTGATACAATAAGATTTTTCATTAACCCTTTCAAGACAATTGACCACATTTTGTGGTTTGGCTCAATTACTTTTGATTCAGAGCTCTAAAATATATACCAGATACATGAGTAGAGAGAGAAAAACTTTCTGCACACACTGTGTCCATTTTATGTTTCATGACCATATTGCGTACTTTGATGCCAAAATTTCAAAAACGACAAGTTTTAAAATCCTTAAATTGGCAACACATTGAGAGGTTCAAAATCATTGTTTTTGATAAAAATTGGCAATTATTTCAACTTTTCTACAAACTTAGTATGTATATTGTTTTCAAAGACATAACTTAGACCCGATTTACACCAAGCTTTTAGGCCGGCCTAAAGCTTGGTGTAAATGCAAAGCTGGCACGAGGCCCTCCCAAATCTCGGGCCGGCCTTTCTTTGGCGCGATGCGACGCTGTTACGTAACAACAAACAAAACGTGCAAAGTACATCCGCAGTATCTGGCATGCAAGCATTAACTGAACTAACCTCTGACATATTGTATTATAAATTTGATAAAGATATCAAAACAGACGACAATATTCCTGAACTATCACCTTCTTAAAGTATCCTTTTTTGAATTTCCTGATGCTGGTAAGAGTCTTCTTATTTTGTTCCTGAACGGACTGAATTTTTGTAGATCATCATCAACATGTGCGATAAATAAAATGTTTTGTTTACATGTAGGGCGACACGTGCGGTGAGTTTGGGAAAGGAGGCCTTAAAATGCCGGCCCATTATTCGGTGTAAACGGCCTTTTGGTTTAAATCGGGTCTTATTATTACCATGTAGCACTAAAAGAAAAATATAATTGTTGCCAATTTGAAGAGCAAAATGTGATCAATTTAGCCCTTAAAAAATTTCATTCCTGAAAGGGTTAAAGGTACACCCTAGAGTTGCCGTACCATTAACATGTACACAAGCATACTCACACATGAACAGCATACAGTATATGTAACTTTAATTGAAAATCCCTCTGTCGTTATCGGACAAATGTGTCTAGTCCTTTGATGTTGTATTTCTTGAACAAAAGTTGCAAGAGGCTTACCAGACAACAAATAATGTATGCAGGGTGAATTCCATCCACAGAGATACCATTATGCATAGCAGGTGAATTTAATGTTGAGTAACTTGTGGTTCGTGAGAGAAACATGCATAAATTTAAATAATCACTAAACATGTCTATTGCAATAGGCTATTTTCATAATGCATTCAAATTTGATGCTTACCTCTTTTCAAACTCTTAGTAATGAACTATTGCATCCACCTGTTACAAGTCATTGTATATCAATAGTCAGAATGCACATTACATACATTAAGTGTTGCTAGGTTGAGCAAGCCAAAATATTTGTCCAACCTAACAATGCCTATTGCATGTACATGCAATGCAATTCACATACATTCTGACCCTTGAAAAAGAATATATTTTTACAGGTGAACGTAATATTTTTTTACTGAGCAAATGGTATGAATTTGAATACATTACGAAAATGACCTATTTTACTTAATTCTGCATGGTTTTGATGTTGCTTTGGGTTTTATTAAAATCTTTTTATCCTTTTTTTCAAAGAAAACATCTAACATAAAGTTGGTAATATCAAAATATCTAGGGGACAAATCATTGAGTAGTATGTTTTATTCAGCCATGAAAAATATTAATGTTCTTTGTATTGTATATATGTATTGTTTACCCCTTTTCAATTTTTTCCTCCACAGTAGGGTCCATCTGGATCTCCTGGGCACAAATATATTACGGGTATCTATGTTCAGGTATGTCATCAGTCTGCTTACGAAGAGCCAGAAGGGTGTTAATTCATATCTAAATACACAGAGGTAACTAACTCCCTTTTGGCTCTCAACAAGCAATGTGCATTGTGAATCAGACACAAAGTTTATTCAAAATTCATTCAAAGTGTTTATCATGGTGAGACAGACGAGCCCCTCCTAGGCCAGCGGGTAAATTGAATCCTTCTGTTTCTTCACCAGATAGTACAACTGTAAACAAAAATCACTAAGTATGAATAATAATTGTCTCTTATGTTTTCATAAGCCCGTTCGCAGCTGGGGAATAGGTCTTAGGCAAAAGTAGGCAGCGCCCAGTTAGGCAACAACCGAGATCCAACCCGCGCAGAATTGTCGCAACTAATCAGTCGCTAAGTGCTCGCAAATGATCGTAATGAAATTGTTATTTAATCAGGCAATTTCCTGGATCACCAATCGCCCATATCCCCCAGAAATAAATCAATCAGATCCAGATTGACGTTCCCACCCAAAGACCCTGTTCACACTTGGGCACCCCTTTTTTTTGCTGTGGATGACATCCTGGCTGTGTCCACACTTGTACTTAAACCCTTGCCTGTGTGTGTATTCACACTTTTGTACTGAAAGTTCATGTATGTTCAGCCTATACGAGCTACATGTATATTGTTCAGAAAAGTTCTTGATATTTTCAAAGTAAAATGTTGCCTGATCTTGCAGTGTGGGACATTCTTGTAGTGTACACACTTTCAGTTAAGCCCCAGTTCATGTGTATTCTTGCTTTTATACTTAGAATATGCAGCCTGGAAGACCGGTTCAGATTAGAATATCACTGATTCAATGTAGGCCCTATATCCATTTGAAACTTGCTAATCTTTTCCTATGCTATTGCCCCATGGGACACTATGGGTGTGTCCACACTTTCAGTTAAGTCCCTATACTAATGCTTACATGAATCCACACTTTTAGCATTGGTGTGTATGGAACCTGTGAGACCTTTTTAATCGGAAAAGGCCTTCTTATTTCCAACCAATGTGCCCCATGATACATGTAAGTCATGGATGTGTTCACATTTTCAGATAGACTGTTGCATATATTCCCACCTTTCTCTTTGGAACATGTGGCTTGTGAGTTAATTCTCCTTAATAGTATTAGATACATGTACTACTTCTTGACATATGGAGAAAAATTTTGTTTGCTTCATTCTTATACACACACATACACACAAAAAGTGTATTTAGGAGACACTTTTTGTCTTATTCATTTGTCCTTGTGTCTCCCTAGTACACCAGTCCCTATTATGACGAAATAAACCTCATTGAAGCATTTTGTCCGTCCGTGACACAAAATATGTTTTATCATAAAATTAAATGAAAGACTATCACAACCATGAAAAACATCAAAAGTTACTAGAAATTTGGTTCTTCATAGGGTTCCAAGGTGCCAGAGTTCAACCAAACTATTTTTAAGCGGGGGTGTTGTAAAAAAAATGGCACTGTTAGCAAAATTTCCATCTGTGATAAAAAAATTTCACATCTCTTATGAAATCTAAAGCTTATTTTGAGATTCAAAATGTCTGATAGTGAAGCTAATTTATCTGACTAACATTGGCAAGTGAAAGTATTGACAAAATCAAGTTGTACTGATGTTAATAGCAAAAGAGTAATGAGAGGTCAACACAAAATTTCTATCTCCCACTCTGAAAAATGGAGCATTTCATTGATTTTCATTTAAATATTAAAGTAACCATGACAACCAAATTTTGTCAATTTTCAGTACAGTGATCCCCTCCACAATAAATCATAAAGCAATCCATCACATCTATTCACTTTTTTGCAGGCCTCCCAACTTGGAAAATTTTGAAAATGTTTGTCTGTTGGAAAACATTTTTCCACTTGTCTACAAAAATAAAGAGTGGCATACAGGAAAACATATGATGCACCTGTCAAAGAAACATGAAAGACAAATAAGAAAATAGAAAAATACAACTGAGCTCAAAAGACTAAAATATCAAATAGGATGTGATTATTGTGAAGGTCTTTTTGTTTCATTATTTATATTATTTTATTATTGTTGGTAAGTGGGTGGATATAGGTATGGATTTAAACCAGACTTTTTCATTTCTGCATGTGTTTCTGTTTGTTTTCTTTTCTTTTCCATAATAACTTTTAATACACCAACCTTCTGTATAGCATTAGCATTAGCATCTCTGGTATTCAGTTAAAATCAGCTTAGACTTTTATTCTTGATATGATAAGTAGGCACCATCAACAAGAGATGAATAGAACAAAAGTGTTGTCAGCTGTAGCCTGCTTTGTACATCATGTAGTAATGGAGGCTTCCGCATAATAAAGTCAAACCTGCTTTAGTAACCACCTGTATATAAAGACCACAATTTGTGTTTTCCTTGAAAAGTGTTTCTCATCGAAAAGTATTTTTCTTTGAAAGACCATCTGCTCATAAAGACCACTTTTCTTGTCTCCCTAGAGTGGCCTTTATAGACAGGTTCCACTGTAGTATAAATGGTGAAACACAGTTTATTACCTGTACCTGTAGATTATTTTCATCATTAATTTACTAATGAAAGAGTGTTGCATTATCACTTTCAGTTTCAAAAGTTCTTCATTTGTTATTATGTCATGTACTGTAAGTACATGTACATACATGCATAAACCAAAGAATGATGGTTGGGGAATTTTTATTATTCTTAATTTTAAAAATAAATATTTATTTGTCATTATTACTGTACATGCAGTAGAAGCTGATGGTTTTTAATTAAACTTTCAGGGGCGTTTTTCTCACATTGCTAGACTAACTAATAATCTCCATTTAATAATGGAAATTAATCTGTATTTTAAAATTAATGATAAGGATTTCCCCCACCATCATTCATTGGTCTATAATATAAAAATACATGTATAAAATGTATTTGTCTTTTTCTAAAGAATCCCAACATTCTTCTTTATGGCTAACACAATATTCACCCACAAATCTTATTCTCACAGTTCTATGGCCTACTTTCACAATACGATTTAGCCTTGCATTGTTGCTAATGTCAAGATGAAAAGTATTAGTAAAGAAATACAGATTTGACTGGCATTTTGTGTGGGAATGCTTTGTGTACTTGCATGCAGTCATGCTTATCCTCTTTGTGATATCAAGAGCCAAATTATAATCCTGCCTACAGCTGTGTTCAAACTAATAACTTCTGGGCCCCTGTTTCATGAAACTTGTTTTGTTACAAGAATTGTTATAAGCTACTGAAATCCTTGAATCTGATTGGCGGAGAGCAAATTTGTCATAGAAATGAGGCAGTTGTTATTGATAAGAAGTTTTATGAAACAGGGCCCTGCTCTGTTGATTATCACATAACTTAATCTGTATTCACACTTTTTAGAACCGACTTTACTGTAAAGAATTTATACTTGGATGCTTTATGATGCTATATAACTTATTTGTGTTCTCACTTAAAAAAAGAAATTAAATTTAAAGAATTTATGCTGGGATTCTTTAACCTGTTGAGGACAGAATTCTCTAATTCCCATAGCCATAGGCTTAATACAGGAATAACCTGGTTCCTGTAGGCAACAGGTTAAAAGGATGCCAATGATTCTATATTACTTGACAATTGTACAAATGTATTTCTTTCATGTCATAGTATGCCCTTTATTTGTTTAATCAGTGGATTCTTTTTCATTTTGAAAGCAGAACATTAAATGTACAAAATTGAAATAAGTTTGTATCATAGACACAGTGAACATTTATTAGAATGTATAAAATAACTATTTCAAAAAGATGTCTAATAGGTGATATTTCTTTCAATTACCGTTAGTAATCTTAATAGCATGTGAATAGACTGTCAGAAGTATAGCAGTCGTGAGGTAGTACCCCCCCCCCCCCCTCGGCCCCAAAAAGGGCAAGGAATGGGACCCGTTGATTGTTAATTTGATGGAATTCTGTTATAAAAACAGATTTAATCATCATCTGCAACTTATCTTCCTTTAATGCATGAAAATGAATTATAAACTGGATATATTTTGTATCTGGCAACTTCATACATCAATAATATCACAGGCAAGATTCCTCAGTCAATTATTTTCCATCTTTTAGAATTGTTTGCACCTACACACAATCTCATGGAATAATAAACATGACTTTGAACACATTTTGGATGAGAAGTCTATTGAAACGCATCTGTAACCCAATTAAAAACGATGTTAATGATTAGAATGTGAACAGAGCCAAAATGAGGACTGCTTGATTCCACTGCAGTTCCATTATGATGATGTTCATGTTTAAATGTGAATAGGACAGGCATGCAAACCTTTTAATTCTGCTGCAACCCAATTAAAAATGATTTTAATTAGAATGTGAACAGAGCCAATATAAGAACCTTTTTAATTCCACTGCAAGCCCTCTTAGCCTAGTGGGTGGGACGGCCATCAGAAAGTAGGTCAACTTGGTTGGGTGTGATGATAACATCCTCTCCCGCCCAAATCAGGGGGGTCTGAAGGGGACACCGTCTACCCCCTTCTTTTAAATTTTTTTTTTCTCTCTCTCTTTCTTCTTTGAGACATATCCATGGAATTTTATTGGAAATATGGCCAATTATAAAACATGCCTGTGTATTAGAGAACAAATATTCCAAGCAGTCCGCTCTTTTGCAGGAGCGATGGGGGTTAGGGGACCTCCTCTACCCTCCTCTTTCCATCTTTCTTTCTTAAGACAGATATTCATAGAACGTTCTTGAAAAGAAAGCCAAAAATTTGCCTATGTGGAGAATTAATATTCTCAGCAGCAGTTGGCTCTTGCTACATGTAGGAGGTTTGAAAGGGACCTCCTGTACCCCCTCTTTTAATTTCTTTTTTCTTTCCTTTTTTGAGATAAAGTCTTTGCTTGCATTGCATTGCATTGTCTTTTCTTGTGAATTTCCTAATTTTCTTTTTAACCGGTTGACTACTGAATTCTCTTAGACTTGATACAGGATTAACCAGGTTCGGTATAGGCAATGAGTTCACATAATAGTTTGACAGTAAATTTAAACTTTATGAATAGAATTTTGATTTTTTTTTTTACTCTCATATTGTAATTATAGCACACTTAAACATCTTTAAGAAAGCTTGGAGGAAAACAATATCAATATATTTAAAAAGAGATTAAATGTTTTACACCTACCATTATCAACATAAAATCATTAGAAAATATAATATATATTATATAATATAAATATATATACCCACTATATAAAAATATGCTGGGGTGAAACATTTAAAAGAGCTCTAGAAAGTTTTAAGAGCCCATGGTAATACAATTATAGAAACATTGAAAATTAATCCAAAGAAAACATTATTTTTATAAAGAAATACCCAAGAGAAAATTCCTGTGAATAAAAGGTAATTTTTACTATGAAATTCTAAATATTCATAACTTCTACAGAGTTTGAGTGTTTGATCATGGAAATATAATAACAAAGGTCCACTTCACAAAATATCAAATTTCCTTGAAACTTTTTATGTGACACCATGTACAGGTTTTAATAAAACTTGAAATGAGTGATGTGTATTGCATGGAGAGCTTATTGTACTACTTACTTGTACCATGCTTACCATTCCAACTACCAACATTTCAAAAGTTTAACTTGTGCAAAATGTCTTACCAATCATAATACTTCATAACAATATATGCCCTTTTATATTCTTGGTTATGTATGGTTTCTGCACTTATTATATTTTTTTCTCTTTGCCCCCTCCTTTGCTTAAACACTTCCATCTTGATATGCTATTCAGAGAGTAGGCGCAGAGGGGTGTGGATTTAATTGGGGGTAATCTTGTTTAACCGACTTTTCGCCGTCTTAACGGGTGGATATTCTTCAAGCAGGAAGAAGTCAAAATGCCTCCACCCTTTTCCATATTTTGTCATTTATTCCCTATTAGCAATATCTCTGATTGCATAAAAATAACGTTTCTGTACTCTGACCAAGAGTCATATATCATTTTTCTCAATTTAGAAGTTTATACTATACACATCCTCAGTTTGACACATTTTTAATTTGCAAAATTGAAAATATTTCATCATAAGTATTATAATCTTTGTTTACTTCAAGAAAAACTTTGATACTTGTAGGTTTTTCATTCTTGACCCTTTTTTTTTTCTTCTTCATATTTCTAACACAAATTATACACATGATATTTCCCTAACATTGCATTATAATTATTTTCTTCTTCTTCTTCTTCTTCTTCTTCTTCTTCTTCTTCTTCTTCTTTCTTCTTCCTTTGTCGTCGTCGTCTTCTTCTTCTTCTTCTTCTTCTTCTTCTCTCCCTTCTCCTCCTTCTCCTTCTCCTTCTCCTTCTCCTTCTCCTTCTCCTTCTCCTTCTCCTTCTCCTTCTCCTCCTTCTCCTTCTCCTCTTCTTCTCCTTCTCCTTCTCCTTCTCCTTCTCCTTCTCCTTCTCCTTCTCCTTCTCCTTCTCCTTCTCCTTCTCCTTCTCCTTCTCCTTCTCCTTCTCCTTCTCCTTCTCCTTCTCCTTCTCCTTCTCCTTCTCCTTCTCCTTCTCCTTCTCCTTCTCCTTCTCCTTCTCCTTCTCCTTCTCCTTCTCCTTCTCCTCCTCCTCCTCCTCCTCCTCCTCCTCCTCCTCCTCCTCCTCCTCCTCCTCCTGAAAATTCAATTGCATTTCAAGTGTAAAAAAAATTAATCCATACACTTGATTTTTTGGTTGTCTTCGCAGGTAAAAATCAGCGACAGAAATCTTGTCTCTTGTTTCTCTCTTGTTTTTAAATACATGCAGAATGTAGAATAAGGATCAAAAATATTGTCTGAAATTTAAATTGCATATTTGACCAAAAAAAATTTAGAAAGAACATTGGCAAACTTGTGCTAGTCTTAAAATTATTCTCTCTTTATTTTCTCTTTTTGGTCATGAATCTTGTCTAGTTTTTTTTCTTTTGCTTTCACATTTAGACGTCCTTGAAATGTAATGTAGAATATTAAAACTATTACTACTTCTTCATTATCTTCTTCTTCCCTCTCCTCCTCCTTCTCCTTCATCTTTTTCATCTTCTTTTTGTTCTTTTCTTCATTTTTTTAATTTCTTCATTTTTTTCACTTTTTTTTTGGTCTTCATCTGCTGTGTCCATGTATCTTATTTTGATTAGTTTCCCTTTTTTATCATTTGTTTTCTCTTTCTTTTCTTTTGGTCCTATTTCTCCTCATTTCCATTTTTATTTGTCTCTGACATTCAAGCTTGTTATGAACTTGCAGTGCAGATATATTTGTCAATTTACATAATTGGATGGCCCTTGAGCTCTTACAAAAGAAGATTTAAAATTACTTTTCTTGTTATCTTAGTAGTCATCACCACACCCTTGTTTTCATGTCTTATTTAGTTTTAAGGCATGATATTAAAGTTATCTTCATGCAATCCTTTATAGTGTAATTATAGTAGGAGGATTTGTGCGCTATGATGAGGTGAAGAAACATGAATATCATATTAGTTATGTTATCAACATAGTTCAACCTATTTACCAAGAAAAATTCATTCTGTTAAACTTTTCAAAAATATTGATATTGTGCTTGAATATTTGTGTTAAAGTTCATATCCTTCCTGTAAGTTCATAACTCCAGGTACAAATAACCAAAGTGGACCTCGGCCATTAATATGGCTAGTCGCATCGCTTAATTTCGGCAGGTAAGATAGAAATTTGTGCTTACATTTCAAGAGAATTACTGTAACTATCTAGGAGGCTCTTTGATTTTATGATTTAACGATTATTGCGATGAAAAAAAAATGGAATTTCCTCGCCGAGCCGATGTTTCCCCGTACTGTACCGTCATTCAAATGACTCAATCGCACGGTGCGTAATGTGTACCGTATACCGTCGCTGACTCGATCACACAGTGCGATTGAATCATCTGAATCGACGGCACAGTACGGGGAAAGATCGGCTCGGCAAGGAAATTCCATTTTTTTTCATCGAAATAATTGTTAAATCGTAAAATCAAAGAGCCTCCTAGATAGTTACAGTAATTCTCTTGAAATGTAAGCACAAATTTCTATCTTACCTGCCGAAATTAAGCGATGCGACTAGCCATACTAATGGGTGAGGTCGACTTTGGTTATTTGTACCTGGACTTAGTAAGTTCAGTGAAAGAATATGGTAATTGTGGCAGAAGTTTAGATTGAACTTGAAAGTGTTTGTCTTACAATTATGGAGGAAGAGAGTGAAGTGATAATTTTATTGGGGGAGGGGGGGGGGTTAGAAAGAACTCTTCAATTGGCGAATAGTGTTCTTTGAACTGACAGCAAATCTTTGATTAGATTTTAATCATTGTTAGGCCAGCTATCTTTAATAGAACAGGTATCAGTATCATTTCTTGTAATATCTCTTTTTAATTCGTCATTTCTTTTATACTTATCATTGTTGCAAAGCTGGTCATCATGACCATTTATAGGGTAAATGTTGGGGTTTTTATTTACCATGCAAAAGCTTACAAAATATTATTTCTTTCTATTTCTTCCCTCATTCATCCTCCTTTGTTCCCCTCAATCTCTCTTCTAACTATCTGAATGGTTCTGTTTCTCTTTATTTTACTATGTCTTCCCATCCCCCCCTCTCTCTCTATCCCTCTCTCTCTTTCTCTATCATTCTCTCTTCCTCTCTCCCTCTCTCTTCCTCTCTCCCTCTTTCATTCTCTCTTCCTCTCTCCCTCTTTCATTCTCTCTTCCTCTCTCCCTGTCTTCCTCTGCATCTCTCTCTCTCTATATATATTTCCGCTCTCTGTCTCTCTTTGTCTCTCTCTCCCCTCATCCCTCCCCCTCTCCCCTCTCTCTCTCTCTCTCTCTCTCTCTCACTCGCTTTCCCTCTTTTCCTTTTCCCTTTTCCCTTCAATATCTCACTTTCTTTCCAGTCTTTATGCTTTTCTCTATATCTCCACACCTCTCTCTTTTGCTATCTATCTTTATCTCTCTCTCTCTCTCTCTTTCTATTGCTATCTACTATCTCCTTTTCACACTGTTTCTCTCTTGGTCATGTTTCAGTGATGAGATGAGAGAGTGCACCTCCCCTCCCCCTTTTCCTTCCTCTTTTTCTGTCCTCTTTTTCTGTCCAGCAGAGGGGGAACTCCCTTCCGCTGCTCAATTTCCTTTTATCTTTTCTGAGATACATGTAAAGCTCAATCTCTACACTTCTCATCTCAAGGGATTCTTTCTCCTCTCCCATCCTCTCTCTTTCCTCTCCCCATTCTCCCCTTTCTTCCTTGTTATCTCCATCTTTTATTTCTCTCCCCTCTCCCTCTCCCTCACTCACTCTCTCTCTCTCACTCTCTCTCTCTTCTTTTCCATTTCCCTTCAATATCTCACTTTCTTTCCCGTCTTTATACTTTTTTCTCTATCTCCACACTTCTCTCTCTATCTGTCTGTCTGTCTCTCTTTCTCTTTCTTGTGCTATCTAATATCTCCTTTTCACACTTTCTCTCTACAATGCTCAAACTGTTCAATAAAGTGCAAGGGATGTTTGAATCATGAATGTGTTAATTCAAAACATTTTCCTCCCAATTATCTAAAAAGGCGGTGCCGCTTTTCTTTCAGGAATTTGAAAATATATGCACACACTTTCTTTATTCATATTTTATGAATATCTTTCATACAAACCACAGCCTTGAGGCAGGAAATTACACACATTTGTGAATAATGGCAACATGGGACTCATCCCGCATGGTCATTTTTTCACAAAAATTGGAAAGAATTGTCAAATATTAAGATATTCCTATTGGCTTTGAATGAAAACAAATGCCATTTTGGCCTTGCAGTACTTCTCTCCGATCACTTTTATATTTCTTGTTTTCATAATAAGCAGTCCATATGTTTTAAAATGCCAAGTACAATTACTGGTCAGGACTAAAAATAGCAGTTGCCTAGTGCTATTGACCATCTAAACTTGTTTTGGGAAAGTAAATTTCCTAAATTTGTAGCAACAAAAAATTCTATGAATATATATTTAATTTCTTTTTTTAAATGAAGATTTTTTTTATTTTAAGGACTACTAAGACTAACAGTTGAATTTGGGAGCCTAATATGTTTTTTACACTTGCAAAATTTTGCTTTAATAGTCCCATACTATGGAGGCGTGATGGCTCAGTGGTAGAGCAGTGGTCTTGTAACTGGAGGAACCCGGTTCAAAACCAAGTGGATGCGCTAGTGCCCTTTGGTAAGGCATTAATCCTCATTACCAAGTCCAATGGAGAAGACTTTAAGCCGTCAGTCCCCTGGTTGCTTACTAGAAGCATATGTACATTCTTTCTAATTAGCAGTCAGGTAAAATAAACCATCAAACCTTTTCAACTGTTGGTGGGTCTAAATCCTCGTTTAGCCCCACCGATAGTACGAGACTAAGCTTAGCCCACTTTCTTTGTTCACATTGCATTTTACCAAAGTGGGCTAACTCCATGATAGTACAGGATTATTTTTAAAAAGCAGGGTTAGCACCACTATAGGTGGGGCTAAATGTAAAAAGGTGGGCTAAGTGCTCTGGTTAGGGGGATAGTAAAAATACTAAAACTGCAAATGAGAACAGAAAAAGAAATTGGCCGCGGTTAAAGATAGTACGGGGTTAAAAAAATCAAGTGTAAAAAGCCTATATGCAGTTGTCTGTAAGTTTTATAAAGAGGAGATGAATACATGGAGAGGAATTCGAATTGAATTTTGTTTTTCTTTTATTATGATCGCAGCAATTTTCAAAAATCAGTGAAAGACAATTTTAATAGCCTTATCCATCACCCTTTGGAATGCATGTACTAGTACATTATAATAACATGATATGCAATCTGAATAATGATAACTTCAGGCAATACGATAGGGTATTGCCTAAATATTTGGATTACATAGGCAATACATACATATAAGGTATCCCTTGAGTCGATTTCTTGAAAATCTTTGCAATGTTTTAGGGGTTTTCCCTTTCCATCCTCCCCTTCCCCCCTCCCCCCCCCCCCCCCCCCCCTCTCTCTCTCTCTCTGTCTCTCTTCATCGCTCTATTCTATCTTTCTCTGATTATCTTGCCTTATTTCTCTTCCTTTCTCCTTCTCTCTCTCTCTCTCTCTCACACTCTAGTTTTGTCCTTTTAGTGATATTGGGTCATTCTTAATTGTTGGGCGTGTAAGATGTTGTGCGTGCTATTTTATCTAACAATAATCCAATCAAGAAGTGAATACCCTTACTTTAGGAGAATTCATAATTTTCATTTGATGGGAGGGGTGATTTTGCTCTAAGAAAGATTTTGTTTCCTCTTGTGCGAGGATGAGAGGAAGTAAAATTTGTATGCAAGGGGTATTTTATGGGGGCTGCCAAAGAAAGTGGCTCGGTGTCACATCACAAAATAAAGTTCTGTTTCATGGAAGTTTTTCAAGTCTTTGAGGAGGGGGGGGGGAGGGTTTTTTTCACCGAGTTCAATTTAGACATGGCATATCTTTGCAAAGCATCATGAACACGTAGCCACAGGGTTATTTTTGTAATTTGTTATGCTAAATATTATTATACAAAAAACTTAGTCTTGTTTTACCAGGGTGGTTTCATCAGTGATTTCAACACTGGTTTACAAGAAGGCCCTGCAAATTAACAAATATAACATTGACAATACAATACAAGATATGAACATTACAAAAATTAACGATCAAACAAACTGAATTTAAAATACAAAAGTAACCAAATGTGAATCAGGAAGTATAAAATGAAAAGCAAATAATAATCAATTAACAAATTTGAAATCTTACTGAGACTGCATGAAAGAAAATCTCTGCATATAAAAAATGGAATATTTGAACTTTCAAATCATAAAATCGTGAATGATGTTATATAACATCTTATCATATAAACATTAAGAGAATGCATCATAGTGTTTCAGAGCATGATACATGTATATATAACTTTAAATGTTTCTCTTTTTTGGTTATATACATATTTTGAACTATCTATTCTCTTCTAAATGAAAAGCAGAATCAGTGTAGATATGTTAGGGTTAGTAAGGTTTTTAAAAGTGAACAATCTTTCTGAATTCCAGACTTCAAATCACTGAAAAAAGCTTTATTTGTTATTTTCTTTTTAAAAATAACCATTTCAGGCTATATTGAATGAACAGTTCCATCCATTTTGTTTACACAAATTTCTACATAAATATTTCCTTTTATGATTATGAGGGCTTAATATTAGACAGATGTTGTTGTCAATGCCATACACTGTAAAAGACAACATTTCTGTAACAAAGGTCAGTCACTTATCAACAAAATGCCACAAGGATGACCTGTACATATAAATTTCTAGGATTTTAAGAATTTACTTCATAAATTTAGTTATAGCACTACAATGAAAATGCTTGTTGTGTAAATATGGATATTAGTATACCTCAATCCTAAGTTTTTTAGAGAAATTTGCAACTAATATTAATCAAAAAGCTTCCTCCCATGATTTTCGTTTTAAAGACATTTTTAAAGTCTGAGAAAAGCCCTTGAGGAAAAAAAACCCCAATGTGTTGAGGGTGGCATTATAAAGATGATAAAGTTTGTTAAGTTTGAATGTAACCTAAATGATATCTGAAAAAGGGTTAAAGAGTTATATTCAGACGAGAATTAATGATAACATACATGTAATAGAAGATAATAAGAGGGAATGTTCCTTGCCTCTATTGGTAGCCTAATTAGTTTTTAAGATATGAAAATACGTCAGAGAGGAAATTCCACTACAAAAGCTAAAGGAACTGGAAACTGAAATCTAGATTTGAGTGGCCAGATAAATGCATAATTTGTGTCCCACCCACATGTTGGGTGGAGTTTCCATACATAGCAACTTCCTACGCTCCCCTCTCAGCTGAAAAAAAAAACCACCGCTGCAGCTTGATCTGGGAGCGGTCCGTTCTCGATTGCTGCGATGCGTTCACCTCTCGCACAAACAGAAGGGCGGGATACAGGACAGGGCATGAAAGAGATTAAAGAGGGAGAGTGAGAGTGCGGCGAGCGATTTAAAAGGGTTGTCACTAAGAGAAACTCAATTTGTACTAGTTCCTTTGGATAATTGTTGCCTTTGTGTGGGGCTTTACTAAAAGTTTGTGTGTGTACACTTGGGTTTTGGTGCTTGTTTTGTGCGTATGTGTGTGTACGTGCTTGTGTGTGTGTGTCCGTCTATCATCGTGATGCAGGATCGCACCAGGAAAGATGTATTACGCAGGAGAAACTCTTTGAATTGCTGGATTATTCTTTGCATCTCCATTTCAGGTCAGACACTATCGCATGTGAGAGTTGTAAAGCTTTATATAGCCAAGTATTTAAAGGAAACTACGGAATGAAAATGAAGCAGAGTAAATGGAGGAGATGAAGGGAAACGGGTGAGTGATTTCTTGCATGGATTCTTCTTTTTCTCTTTTGCTTCTTTTTATTGGATTACCTTCATTTCTTTCTGTTTGTTTTTGTCATTTGGAAGTGTGGTGAGTTTGAATGGCATGGATAATTGTAAGGGGAAAATTTGCCTTTTCAATGTGATTTTTTGCATTTTTCCTTTCTCTTTTGATTCTTTTCATTGGATTATTTCATTGTTTTGTTTTTTCATTTTAATCTTTTTTTCATCTGTGTAATTTTGTTAATATATGTTGTGTTTGAATGGCATTGATAATTGTAGGAGAAAAGTTTGGGGTTTTTTTTCTTTTGATATCTTGTCTGGACTCTCTCTCTCTCTCTCTCTCTCTCTCTGTACATTTTTGCATATGTGGTTTGTTTGAACAGCATGGAATATTGAGTGCGTTTTTTTTTTCTCATCATGGATTTTTTTTTTTAATTAAAAATTCTTTGATTTGAATGTATATATTACTGAATATGCATGTTCCTTGGCATGCTTTTGCTTTCTTGTATTGTTATGGTCTACTTTTTGTTTTCCTATTTTTCATAGTAATATTTCTATTTTTCTCTCTACTTATTCTTTTTCTTCTTCTTTTGAACCTTCTCTTATCTGTCTCTCTGTCTCTCTTTCCACCTCTCTCCCTCCCTCCCTCCCTCCCTATTTCCCTCAATCCTTATTTCCCTCAATCCCTATTTCCCTCAATCCTTATTACTACCCATCTCATTTCCCTTTCTTTTTGCCATTTGTCTGTGCCTGAATATTGTGCACAAATTGGTTTGGTTTGGTTTGATGGTTTATTTTACCCGACTTCTAAGAAAGCATATATACTGCAATAAATCATATATACCTACCTATTATGCCTGTAGTCTTGACTACGGGACCCCTTCGAGAATTTAACACACATGAGTCACAATATTGTGCGCACCCCCCGTAATCCTATTGTCCCCTTCGCCACTCACGCGCGTCAACACGCTACGGCCATCTTCCTCTTTCTTGCTCGCCCCCGACGAGATAGGACGTATAGTCACAGCGCTCCTGAAATCAGGTCGTATAGTATCCTTTAGGTGCGCTTTTTCGCACATTTAAAGCACTTTTAGGTACCTATATTCGTTTAGATTATAGTACTTTGTGTTTTAGTAGTCACTCTTGCCGATTGCAAGGGATTTTTTGATTCCCTTTCTTGGCATTTATTTTTCTCTTTCACGGTCAGCCCCACGTAGATATTTCCGTGTTTGCGGGTGTTTCCGTTTGTCACCGAGCCTTCGGGTTCGGTGTTTGTTCTTACGGTTTTTAGGCTGTGAAAATTTCTTTAGTGCGTATCTCCAAATGAACTTTAGTTTTATTTACTGCATTCAGTTGAAGTATTTCTTAATTTGAAAAGTATACTTTATTGTCTGTTTTATTGCAGTGGTATGAATTCGGAAGAAGAAGCAGCTGGGTCAAGGAGACCTGCTTCTTCCGAAGAGTTGTCTAGCAAGACGACTCGGCCTTCCAGAACTCCCCCGAGTACCGCTGTACTCGGGGGAGGGAGGAGGGCTAAAGGTAAGTTGCCTAGTGGTGTTCCCTTGCAGAGTTTGCCAGTTTCGGAGCTTGCGGCTTCGGGACGGGTGGCGTTAACTGAATCGGGATTGTCAACTCCGAAGCCTGTGGTTTCGGGGTGGGTGACGTCAGATTCTAGTGGTTTGGATATCTCGAATCCAATCCCCCCGGTCGCTGAGACCAGAGGGGGGGGGGGGCTGTTGTTTCCCGTACGGTAGCGTTCACTCGCTCTGATCCGTTAGGGGAGACGCGCCCCACTACTGCAGGGCAACCCACGGGCTTAGTCCATGTTGGTCTGGGTTCTAAAACCCTAGCCCCCGGCAAACGCCATATGGGGGAACGAGTACTTTCTGGGCTGTCTCAGTTGCCAGCTGATGGGAATGCTCGAGCTAACAATTATGGACGCTCTTCGGAGCAACAGGTGTTTTCACCTGAGTGCGTGACTACTAGTGCTCCCCTATTGCTGCTTTCGAGCGGTCCAATAGCGGGTTCGCACGCCTTTAGTAGTCATCGGGCACATACCGAGTCATCTCGGTCTGCCCACGCACTGGGAGCTTTTAGCTCCCAACCCATGGCTACTGCATCTTCTTGCTTAGCCAATATGGGTGATTTGGGTGATTCTCTAGGCTTACGCCATGAGCGCTCCAATCCCTTTTTGGGAAGTGAACGTCCCTCCGCGGAGGGATCGGTTCGTGTTTCCGAAGTGGCTTCGGAGATCCGAATGAATCCGATTAAGCGTTCTAACAAAAGGGTTTCGGCTACGACTCTTGTCGAGCCAGCCAAGAAAAAGGCCAAGAAGAAGGCAAAAAGTGGCAAGGCTTTGCCGGCCTCTTGCCCGTCTGGCCTGGCTAACCCAGCTAGCTCCTCTCAAGCTGACATGTTCAGCATGATGCGGGCTTTTGCTCAGAATCAGGGTTGGGCCTTTGTACCGGCTACTTCAACCCTGACTTCTGTCCCTATTCAGGGGTCTGACTTTGAGACTAATCAGCCTTTTGTGTTGGATTTGTCTTTGTCTGAGTCGGTTTCGCATGTGCCTCCTATTCCCGCGGCCCTTGGGGCGCCGCTGGGCGAGGAGACTTTCGTTGAACCATGCGGGGCTCTGCCTGCTGAGGCCTTTGTTAGCGTTCCTTTGTCTCTTTCCACTCGGGTGGAATCAGATTTGGAGCTGGCCTCTCAAGCTTCGTTTTTGGATCGCTTGGGCAGGCGGAGTCTCAATCGCTCGCCCTCTGTGGGGTGGAAGCGATTGCTTTGTTATCCAGATATCTCTCTGAATTTTAGTCAACCCGCGCGCAGGGTTCGACTTCGCGTTGGTTTAAGCAGCGGGATTCCTGCTGAGTCCTTTGTTGGCGTTCCTTTGCCGGGTCATCCCGGTCCGCCCTTGCTCTGGGCGCCTTGGCGTCCGGCCCATGGCTGTTGCATCTCCTTGCTCGGCCGATATGGGTAATTGGTGCGCGTCTTTGGGTTCAATACCCTCAGCGCACTTCTCCCATAAAGGGAGGTGAGCGTCCCTCAGTGGAGGGTTCGGTTCGTGTTCCCGAAGGGCTTCGGGGATCCGAACGAAATCGAATAAACGCTCTGAAAAGCGGGTTTCGACTTAGGCTCTTTTTGGGCCAATCAGAAGCCTAGGGAAGGGGCTAAAAGAGGCAAGGCTTTGCCTGCCTCTTGCCCATCGGGTTTAGCTAACCCTCCGGTCTCTCAAGCTGAGATGTTCAGTGTGAGATGGGCTTTGCCCAGACTCAGGGTTGGTCCCTTGTACCAGGATTCACATCCCCTGCTCTTGTCCCTTTTTTGGGTCGGACATCGAGACTAATTAGCCTTTTATGGTTTATTCTTCTTTGTCTGTGATGAGATCACATGAGCCTCCTAGTCTCGCAGCCTCGGGGCTCCGTCGGGTGAGGAGGCTTATGGCGGTTCATGCGTGAATCCGACCGTTTCGGCCTTTGTTCGTGATTCTTTGTCACGATCATTTCAGGCGAATCCAGTTTTGGAAGCGGCCTCTCAAGCTTCGGTCTCCGAATCGCTGGGGCAGGCAGAGCCTTAGTTGCTCTCCCTTTGTGGGGTAGAAGCGATTGCTTTGTTCTAAACTTTCCCTGACTTTTAGTCAACCCGCGCGCAGGGTTCGACTTTGCTTGGGTTCAGGCAGCGGGATTCCTCCGAGCGTTTTTCTCTTGCGGAGGATTTCTAGCTGGATTTTGGATGCATTGAAGCGGTGCTTCTTTTGAGCGTCATGTTTGGTTTGCAGTGGTCATAGTTTTCCACTGCAGCTGCCTCGGTCATGTACCGTCGCAGAGTATTGGTTGGTGGCTGTCTTCGTTCCTTTCTCCCCGCTTGGGAGGCCATCTCCGCGGACGCTTTTGTTCTCTTTGACGGACGAGACGGATTCTTCATAGATCTGTCCGCCCCGCTCCCCGGAGGTGTTATAGGAACTCGGTCACCTCACAGGCTGTCTTTTTCCCTTTCTCCGACTTTTGTTATTCCCAAGCGCTCGGGAAAACTTCAGTACTTTTTTCGGATGGAGACTCTCGCCTCCATTCTCCCGTTGATCAAGAGGAAGGACTACGCGGTCTTGATAGTTTTCGAAGATGCGTATTTCCACTTTCCCGTTCATCGCGCTTTGCGCGATCTTCTGGGGTTTTTCTTCCTCTCAGAGACTTATCGTTTTCGCACTCTTCCCTTCGGGCTGTGCCCAGTCCCTCGGGTTCTTACTCAGGTTGTAGCCGTGCTGGCAGCCTCTCTGAGGCGATGCGGCCTTCGGCTATTTTTGCTACCTGGACGATTGGCTTCTCCTAGCGGAGTTGCGCGATTGTTTGTTGGACGAGACTAGTTTGCTCGTCAATCTTACTCAAGACTTAGGTTTCCTAATAAATTGGGAAAAGTCAGAGTTAGTTCCCACTCGCAGCCCAGTTTTTCTGGGGGCGGTGTTAGACATAAGGAATCAGTTGGCTCGGCCCAGTCGAGACAGGATTCTCACCATTGTCTCTGCGGCTCGCAAGCTCTTGCTGGCCAGAAGAGTCTCGGCCAGACAGTGGCTTCAGTTTCTAGGTTATCTAGCCAGTCTAGTCGATGTTTTAGAGGACTGCCGGCTCCTCATGAGACCCTTTCAGAGACATCTCCTCAGGTTCTTCAAGCCGGGAAAAGACTCTCTTTTGGTCTGGATTCCAGTACCAGTAAGGTTCAAGTCTCTTCTCTCTTGTTGGACGAGCGAGGTGTTTCTCGCGCGAGGCAGGTCCTTCTCTGCCCCTCTTCCGTCGATATCGGTTTCGACGGACGCCTCTCGGTTGGGGTGGGGAGGACACTGCAACGGCAGCACGGTTGCGGGGGATTGGTCTCATCTTGGGACTCTTCCTCATATCAATGTCCTGGAGTTTATGGCAGTTCTGTTGACCTTGCTCCATTTCAGAAGTCGACTTCTCAGTCGTTCGGTTCTGATTCTCACGGACAATGTTACTGTGGCGGCATATATCAATCGGCAGGGAGGCACTCGTACGGTTGCCCTGAATGCCCTAGCAGCTCAGCTGTGGAGGTGGTGTCGTCGCATGGCAATCACACCCGTGGCCTCTTTCATCCCCGGTCGGGAAAACCTCTTTGCGGATTTTCTGTCTCGGGGCAGGTATCTTCCATCGGAATGGGCGCTCCATCCGGAGGTATTTTGCCGCATTCGCAGTTGCCTAGGTCCACTGGAAGTGGATCTATTTGCGTCGGTGCTAAATCACCAGCTGCCGAAGTATTGCTCCCGTGTTCGCGATCAGGGAGCATGGGCTCTCGATGCTTTCTCCCTCAGCTGGGAGAACCTTCAGGGATTCACCTTTCCTCCCTTCCAGCTGATTCCGCGTGTCTTGCGGAAAATCAGGGAAGATCGGGCGCGGGTGCTCGTAATAGCTCCCTTTTGGCCCAGGAGGAATTGGTTTCCAGAACTTATGAGCCTCCTAAGGGCTCAACCGTTCGTTCTCCCGTTAAGAGCGGATCTGGTGTTACAGCCCCTATCGGGGATTTTTCACCACAGTCCGGAGTCTCTTCATTTGACTGCTTGGCCCCTGTCAGGGAATCTGCAAGACAGTTGGGGGTCTCTCTGATAAAGCCGCGGACTTTTTAATGTCCGGTCGTAGGGTTTCTACTAGGGAAATTTACAATTCCCGTCTCTCGGTCTTTTGCCTTTGGTGCAAAGAGAGAAATCAAACCCCTTCTAAGGCTCCTATTGGTTCAATTGCGGATTTCTTAATCTCGTTATTTGACAAAGGGAGATCTATCTCTACTATCCGAGGCTACCGTTCGGCGATCGGGGCCATTCTTTCGGGTTTCTCGGTTGGTTCGGGGATTTCCAATTCCCGCTACTAAGTGGTTTGATTCGTTCGTTCTTTCTGAAACGACCTTCTTTTTCTAAGTTAGTGCCGTCTTGGAGTCTGCCTAAGGTCCCGGAGGCCTTGGCGAAACCTCCTTTCGAACCGTTAGGTGAAGCTTCGCTTCATCATCTTACGGTTAAGACGCTCTTTTTGGTAGCTATTGCCTCTGGGCAGAGGCGCAGTACTCTTCATGCTCTCTGTCTTACTCCTGGTCATATTCGCTGGGAGAGAAAAGGCGTTAGGTTGATTCCTAGGGCTTCTTTTGTTGCCAAGAATCAGACAGCTGCCTCTGGCCCTGTTGGGATTTTTCTTTGTCCGCTTTCTAACTTTTCTTCGGTGCGTGAGGACAAAGTTTGGTGTCCTGTAAGGGCTCTCAAATGGTATATTGATAAGACTAAGTCTTATCGTAAGGATGATCAGTTGTTCCTGATCACTAGAGAGCCTTTTTCTCCTGCCTCTCTTGATTCCATCTCTAGATGGATCGTTGAAGCTATTAGGGCCGCTGGCACAGAGGCTCTTTTATCCGACAGTAAGCCTCGTGCTCATGATACTCGTAGTGTCAGCACTTCTTGTTTGCGTCAGCCACCTTGAAGGCCGCTGTGTCTTCTTTGTAGTCTTTGGTGTAATCCTATTCCCTTCTGCTCGAAACATGCCTCCCGGTCTTTGAGTTGGCGCTGGTCTGGCATAATAGGTAGGTATATATGATTTATTGCAGTAAATTTGTAAAATCAGCACTGATTTTCTTATTTACTATATAAATCTATATACCTACCTATGACCCTCCCTCCTTCCCCTCACCTTGCAAGCAACATGTTTCTACTTGAGATTGCTCGCAAAAGAGGAAGATGGCCGTAGCGTGTTGACGCGCGTGAGTGGCGAAGGGGACAATAGGATTACGGGGGGTGCGCACAATATTGTGACTCATGTGTGTTAAATTCTCGAAGGGGTCCCGTAGTCAAGACTACAGGCATAATAGGTAGGTATATAGATTTATATAGTAAATAAGAAAATCAGTGCTGATTTTACATGTATGGTTGTAAGTAAGCAACCAGGGGACCAGGGGCTTTAAGTCCTCTCCGAGGGACTTGGTAATGAGGATTAATGCCTTACCAAAGGGTACTAGTGCATCCGCTTGTTTCAAACATGGGTCCTCCAGTTACAAGACCATGCACTGCTCTACCACTGAGCCATTGCACCTCCAGATGTGTGTACGTACAAAGAAAGCATACTTCTGGCATTTTCTTTGTTCTTGCCATTTTTATTTTTTGTTGTAGAAACACCAAAAGAGCTTTGTATCTGGAGTTGATTTGAACCTGGCTTCCATTCCCCCTCTTCAAATCTTAAAATTGCCATAAATATATGAATAATTAGCAAGTATTGATACTTTTGGAGGTGTGTGTTCCACTGCCTTAATTCGTAGAAGTCATATTGGTAAACTTGATCTAAAAACACCTTACTGTCCTTTTAACAAAATTTCCAGGAAATCTAATAAAGCATCTATATCTATTGTTCTTAAGTTTATTTTTTTCCCAAATTGCATTAAGCCCACTGCACACTATACAATCGGTCTACGATCCGATTTTGAAAGAAATTGTTATAGCATTCGATATAAACAGATAAACACATAAAAATATAAACGAAGAAGCTTGACTGGGGAAGAATATTTAATTTGTAAACAAATCTTTCATAGTTCAGTCTCATGACCAAACTCAACTTTATCTTTAAGGACTCTATTGAATATTACCTTTGGACTACCTGACCAGTATTCAAAGGTATAGTGGTTTGTAGAAAATTGTAGACTCAATAAACAGGTTTTCCTCAAACTAATTGGTATATCCATATGGAATTTTGCCTCAGATTTTATTTACCAGGTAAGATGTGTTGGGTCCAGGACTAGAGGGTCCGAGATCAAGATCAAGATCAAGATCAGACAGTCCGAGATCCAGATCAAGATCGAGATTAGAACATCTGAGATCAAGATCGAGGTTACTGATGCCGATCTCAAGACTGGTCTCGAGATCAAGATCGATCTCGAGGTACCCAACACTGAGTCGTGTTTTCACCAATTGGTGAACGATATTAAAAGCTTTTTGGTTTTTTTAATTTACGTAATAACAATGTTGATCTTGAGCGATCTCGAGCGAAAATTCTGAGAACAGAAGCCCCGAGATCAAGATCAAGACCAACACCTTCGGGATCAAGAACAAGATCGAGGTTACTGATGCCAATCTTGAGACTGGTCTCGAGATCAAGATCGATCTTGAGGTACCCAACACTGGTATATATTAATTAATAAGGTTGAAGATTTGTCAATCTGTCAGTTAATTGAATCTGGTGTCGCCGAAACCACTGACCCGTCTCCGTGGTCTAGTGGTTAAGGCATTGGCGTTCTAAGCCAACGACCCGGGTTCGATTCCCGGCGGAGACATTTTTTCAGCCTTTGCAAAAAAATTCAAAAAGGGAGGACAGCTCTGGGGAACTTTGATTTAAGTTACGCAACCATTATTCTCTCATTTTCCTTTCGCATTGTATATAGATATATATATTATGCCTGAGTCATATTGAATATTTCATAAACCGGGATTCGACGGCTTTGATTCGATCGAATACCGGTTAATCGATAAATGATGTGCGGTGAAAACAGAGTTGCACACAGTTGCACGCAGTGTATGCACCATGCACCGGTGACCGGTCCGCTGGCATCGCGGGCATGGGCTCTCGCTGCTCGAAATTAACGATAGCCCGCTAGCCAATGGCTAGTAAAAATCACAGCGGACGAGCCAAAATCTTAAGTTTCTAGTCCGTATGGCTACCTAAAATGTCACTAGTGTCGCACGAAGCGATGCTCATTGTCGACACACCCGACAATGATTCAAATTCAAAGAATTAATAATCTTACTTTGTCTTTGGAGAGCTGAATGGAACACGTTTGTTCGATGCCAAAAAAAAACAACAATACGAAATAAACTTTTCGTCGCTCAATATAGACTCGACTTCATTCAGCTTCAGAGATCATTCAGAAGTAATTGCCAATTTGATGAGAGTGTGATATTAGTTATTGCGAATTAAGTAGGAACACTCGTACTCATGCCCGTATTTATCATGTTCAATTATACAATTGTCAAATTGACAATGCAGAGAGAGTGCAAGAAAATTATCGTAAACTTCAGTTCGTAACGACAAAACAATTTTTCCATAGAGAAAGCACAGGTAAAGCGCGACGTCCTCCGCGAGCGAATTAGCGAAAGTTAGCCAACAGTTTGAACTTTGAAGTCGCCTTCACGTTCTCTGCTAGTATATATGCTGTACGTTACGGAGTTTCTTTTTTTATTTGATTTTTTCATGGCGGCTACGGTAGTCAAAAATCTGGCGGACTACAAATCGATGCACCGAATTTGCCAAAACGTATTCGGGAGTCGATGTCTTCGATCGAACACCGGCTAACCAATCGATTCGACTCAGGCTTAATATATATATATTTATATTTATATTAGCCTAATATATTACCTGATCTTGAACTTGTTTGTGGTTTAGGAAGTACCTTATGCAAGCCTGTGTACTCTTTGTTACCATGACAACAACAGACTAGAATGAATGTTGCCATATCTTCACCTAGCACACCTTGTCTCCGCTGTAACCCTCCTAGACTTAACATGATCAACAAAGACTTAATGAGAAATCAACCTTTAATTTCAATAACCTTGTTCTTCACCTTTTGAAATGTGTGAAAATTACATTGACCTATTACATCATCCCAACATGGTAACATAGCATAATGTCCTTCATATTTCTGTATGTTTGATATTATAACAATTATATTTCTTTTCATAGGAGCTCATTTGGGATTTCCTATGTAAATATGATATTTCATTTCATAGCCCTTTTAGAACTATCAAGAGTTAAAAATTATTTGTTTTCATGTGTGATGCTTAATCACACCCTATAACCAGAGGCTTTCTATGATTTCAAGGCTATCAAAACACTCTCATGTAAAATTTATATCATTGGAAAGATTCTTTTTTTTTTTGGTTGCCCAATTCAACAGCGGACCTAGGAACTAAAAACAGTACAACCACAAAAAGAATGTTTAAAAATTAAAATACCTAAATACAAAAAAATTGTAGATTTTGCACTGATTGCTAATGGGTTCTACCACAAATATTGAATTTGTTTACTTATTTATTTATTGTTATTTTTTATTACCATAGGAATTGTTTGCTGTCATGCTACTGTGGATATGAGTTATGTTATTTTTTTTCCTTCAATTTGGTTTACAAATCAAATACCTTGCAGCCTCATAGGACAAGACGAGGTGGTGGGCGAGGGCGGGACTAGTTCATGTACTACGCCCACCCCCTGTCACCAAGGAAACAGCTAATCGTTGTATGTGGGATGGGTTGAATTTCTCCCCTGTTTTGTTGAGCAGTGGGGCAGTGCAGACAGAAGTGAAAGGTATTTTTTCACGTGATCACATATTGATATTCATCATTTTGCTGATGAGTTTTCAGTTGGTGTTTGCTGCTGTTGGTTCTAAAGCTATGGTGTAAGCTACATATGGAGCACTCTAATGGAATACACAGCTCAAAGTTGGAGGAAATTTGCTTGTTTTTTCATCATCATCTTTTGTACCAGCAATCAAAAATTGTGTTGTGTAAGTACAAGAGTAAAAATTATTTTTGTGTCCATTTCATTAAGTTTTTGGTAGTTTTCTACAGAAGTAAGATATCCTCATAGTTTTTACATATGTGAATTTCATATATTGGAAGCTTCTAATAGGCTGTCCAGACCAGACTTGCCAGCAGCTCCTTTTATGTTGTTATTTTGTTATTTGTTATTTTTGTTATTTGTTATTTTTGTTATATTGTTGTTTTTTCAGTGGTTCTTAGAGCAAGAATCATTGATCATTGTAATATGCTTTTCATCGTTAAAAGGACAAGATTGGTAAGAAGTCTCCTCTACTGCATGTCTACTCCTGAATAGCCTAATGTGTCACGTATTGAAATATGAGATCCTTCATTTACCTGAAATAAGAACATGTTTTTCTATAGGTGATATAGTAAGATACTGAAATGGCTTGAAAGTGGATTCATGACTGTTTTTTATATTATTTTACAGTTCAATAGCTTTTTTTGGACTCACTCTCTTACTACCTGCGCTTAGTTGTTTTATTTTTGGTAATTTACATGGCTTTCATGGCTTTCATTTGACTCCTTCATTAGTATTGGATTACTGATATATTTCTACAATCAGCTAATGAGGAGAGCCTTTTATAGGAACTTGTTTTCTTTGGGTGATTCCCAGGCATTAGCTGAAAGTTGGTATTCCCTTTTTTCTATTATGCTCTTTGTTTTTCTGGAAATGAAATAAAAATAGAATGCTATAGTTTGTTTCTCATCTTCAACATTAACAGTTATATAAATAGTGGTGAGCATTTGCAATGTTCTGCAGTTTCACCATTCATTATAATCTCACTCACAAGCCAATTTTGTTGCTATGGAACTACTTTGTCTAAAGGTTAAGGGCTTATTAGCACCTAGCTGAGATTTGAACCAGTAATCCTCAACATGTACTGAAAGTAGATAAGCCACAGTACCACTATGGCTCCCAATCACTTTCTAGTGGAGTACATGTATATGCTTCTAATAATGTCAGTAATCTGAATAATTAAACATGCCCTCTATGCAGTTTTAATAGTTTATTGGTATTTTCTGTTATATACAATCACATTATAAGTGTTATTTTGGCTTATTTTGATAGGGGATACCCCTGGCTATTGAAACCTATTTTAAAAGCATTTTCAACCCTGATTTCTCTATCATGCCCTCTATTTGATCACTATGAATATCTCCCACTTTTTTCTTAGCCCTAATAAATGAACTTTAGCAGTAATTTCTGAAAACTTTTTTTTTTTTTGGGGGGGGGGGGAGGGGTGGAGGGGAGGTGGTTTATACGGAATCCATATTGCAGGGCACATTTTTTCCATTATTCAAAACGATCCTGATTTCCATCCCATGCCATGGGTGGGGATATTCTGAATTTAGGTTCATCATGCTGAATGAGGCAGAACAATGAATTCTTTAAAATTTTATTTAAAAATAGCAAACTCATGGTGCTTTTGATATAAATTTTGTTGACTTATCATTATGTTTGCTATCAAGTGTGGCTGGTACATCGTGGTACAGTTGTATAATTCCCTGCTGTATTTTTGGAAATGTCATAATACATTTTATTCATGAAAATAAAATCATGGAATATGTTGCCTTTCTTGCTTACAAAAGAATGATTGTTATCAAAAAGGATTACTCATTTTTACCTGTAAATTGACCACTCTAGCTATAGCTTTGTTAAGAACATGACCTTCCAACTGACTCAGTTCAGACTTTGAACTATTTGTACCAGTTATTCCTTGGTACATACATCAGAGATTGATGACACATTGATGCACCCACCCCTTTCCAGTCATTCATCAGTGTGCATTGTTGTCATCATGCATCAGCGCATTCACATGTTTGGTCTATGGGATAGTCTCATCTCCTAGACCCACTTCAGTGTTCATATCTGTGTTTATAAACATGAAATAGTTACCCATGAATAAAAAAAGTTTTAAATGGTGCAACTTATACCTGTCATTCTTTTTGAATTGTTAGCTTTTGATTAATAATGATCAAAAATAAACTAAAAGTTGTTCTTTTTATTTGATTTCTCTCCCAAAATTATTCTTTGTATTTAATTTCTCTCGCAAAATTTATTATACATTCTTCTGTTTGTAGTTTAATTTTTTGGTTGTTTTTTTCTTTATTTTTCGGGAGTAGGATGGGGGACACTTCACCACACCTCATATCTAATGCCTAATACAGGAGTGAAGAAAACTTTATTATGATATTTCATTATTGGTCGTTAGTGCACATTAAAATTGTTAATGATCTGTTTGTAAAAAACATGTACCATAGCTAAGCCACAACTGCAGAATGCATTTATAAAGTAGAGTGATAGTGTTTAGAGGTTTCCTTGTTAGTGTTGCAATAACAGAACAATGGATATATTAATATCCTGATTTAGCATTTATTTGTTCACATGGCGGAAAATTGTGTTTGCCCTGGGCTATTGCTATTATATCAAGCCATGACATGATCTGGGCTTTGTGCTTCTATAAATGGACTGTGGACAAATCGTTTTCACAAAGTGACGGATGATCTCGCAACTAAAAGAAAGTTAGTGTTGAATAAATAGCTTTCAAAGTTTTAAAGCATAATCACAACCTCTTTAATGTATGCAATGTGAATAAATTTTATATCCTGTGATAGATCATAGTTCAATGTTTATTTCCACGTTTAATTATTTGCATAATTGTTCATATTTTGGGGAAAAATGAGCTGTAAACATAACCATCATTTTGTGAAAACACAAAATTCAAGGACGTGCTTTGATTTGTGAAAACAGAAAATCCTTTCACAAGGTATTTTCTTTTGTTGACGTTATCACCATAGTTACATAATTAGACATTAATTACAGTCTGAAACTTTGTGAGGTTCAAGATGTTAATGATGTCCAAAAATGCCCAAAAAAAGAAAATTGAGGAATTTGCGATTACCATCACTTCGTGAAATCAGGGTATTGTTCTAAATACTTGCAATCTGCTAACGGAAAACTAGTTTCAGATGCCCCCCCCCCCCCCCCCCCCCCCCGAGATAAGTGGACACACTTATGCAAACTTTACAATCCCCCTTCTAAGAAAATAAAATGCGATTAAAATGAGATTTCAAATTTTACTTATCAGCGGCACTAGTAACTGCTATTACACACAGAAAGTGACAAATCTAACACACTTAAATCGCCAATTTTTATACTATTATTTTAAAAAGTATGATTACATAATACTTTACTAATTTTTTACAATCTAGATTTGTTTATTTGTTGTGATTCCTCTTTTCCACAAAAACTAACATGTATATTATTCTTCTTTCAATTGTTTGAATTTCTGTAATGTGTTTCTCTATATTGTTATACTGAATGTCCTTTGCTTCTTATCTCAAAAGATGGGAGAGCCAACATTTTTCTATGTTTATGGAAATGGGTCTGAAAGTGTAGACCAGTATGCAGTGATTATGCATTATTTCACCCACCCTCATTTTATGAATGAATGAATGACTGAATGACGTCAAGAGCTGCATTCATTTTGGTTTTCATAATATATGAAATTTCTGCTTGTAAATGAAGCAGTGGTGGTTGAGCAATATACAGGCATTTGTTATTTAAGGCCTAAATAATTCAGCTCTATTCCAAAGATTAAGTTTTTTCTTATTCTTCATAACAACTCTTTTCAAACAATGCCTTTCATGTGTTTATGTGTCAAGAGGTCTGCATGATAGACTACATGTATAACCCTGTTATTGGGTGCATTTACACAACCCAATAAACGTTGCACTATGATTCATCGGTTATTACTCTATTTTCTAAATGCACACAAAAATAGTGTGACTCAGACTAATATGGGTGGTACAAAATTTGTAGTGCCATGAACCTGCACACAATTTATATATTTCTGCAAATCATGGCAGTATTAACTTTGGGTGGGGTATCTATTTATAGAAGTAGGCTCGCTACAAAATTCCAAAACAGCCCCCATAATCTTAATTTTTTTTTTCTAATGAGGATGGGTGTAACTCATGCCAGCAAATTTTTAGCACTTGTTAAAACGGCTCATTCCTTTCTCAAACCCTGTCAGAGCAGGATGGATTTTACTTGGATATAGAGAGAAATTATTTGGAAAGGAGATCAGCAGGGAAGAAAATCCTGTACTATTACATCTGGAAATTACAAACTGCTGAAGCAAAATTGTAATAATTAGGTAAATTAATTTTTCATTGAAATTTTGTCTCTCATTCTCTTTTTATTTTGCTTTTTTTTTACTTTTTTATATTTGGACATGCTTGAAAGGGAATGTAGAATAAGTCTGAAAATTCAATTGCATTTGCAGTGTAGGGAAAATTTTTATTTTTTTTTTTTGTCTTCACAGGTAAAAATCAGCGACAGAAATCTTGTGTCTTGTTTTTACATACATGCAGAATATGGAATAAGGATCATAAACATTGTCTGAAATTTAAATTGTATTTTTGACCCTCCCCCAAAAAATTAAAAAGAATATTGGCAAACTTGTGCTAATCTTAAATTATTCTCTCTCTCTCTCTCTCTTTTTTTTGCTCTTGAATCTTTTTTTTTTAATGGCTTTCTCATTTGGACATCCTTGAAATGTAATGTAGAATATACTATTACTATACTTCATTATCTTCTTCTTCTTTGGCTATGCAAAGTATCAAAATAAATTTTGTGCAAGTCTTTAAATTGTTCACAATTTTTGTTTTTGCTCTGCGGGTAGTCAGTGACTGATATCAAACGAGCGTGACACACAGTCAAAGAGAATGGGTGATGGGCGTCAATCACGTACCCTCCCTGGTCACATGATCGTGGTGGGAAGGGCGCCATCGTGACGTGTAGTCTCACCCTGACATTCAGTGATTAGGGACTCAACTAGGTCGGTCACATGATGCCAACAAGTTTCATTCATGGCGATTAACAGTTATGATCTCTTCTCTCTCATTCCCTTCCTCTTGTATTCCTCTCTCTATTTCTTCAAAGGATCTTTTACTCACTTTGTGTTTTTTAAGTTTTTATGTACTTTTTGTAATTTTCTCCCTACCCCTCCCTCTTTTTTCTTGTTCTCCCACCTCAGCTAATGATTCAGTACTTTCTTTGCATCTCTCTGACTCTCACTCTCTCTCTCTTTCTCTCACTCATTCTGATTCATTGTCATATTTTCCTAGTCTCTTTTCTACTTTTTCCATTTGTCATTTATCCTTTCCCACCTCATGTTTTTATTCATTTCTCTCTCCCTTTCCTTCTTTATCAATCTGTCTGTCGGCCTGTCTCTCTCGCTCTCATTCTCCCTTTACCTCTCTTTTTCTCTTTCAGTGTAAATTTTCCGTGCCTGTCTTTTTCTTTCTGTCAACATTTCTCTGTGTCTTCTTTCTTTCCCCATATATCTTTCTCTTTCACACGTATATCTCCCAATCTCTCTCGCTCTCTTTGTCTTTCCCTCTTAATAACTCTCTCTCTTTCTCTCTCTCTCTTTCTCTCTTTCTATCTCTATATCTGTCTTTCCCTCTCTCTTTACTCTCTGTCTCTATATCACCCATTCACCCACTCAGCAATGACCTCTCTTTCCTTATGATGATCAGACGGAACTTTGTAAGAATTGTTTACTGTGGTCAAATTGAAAGTAGATAGGTTTACATCGGTTCCTAAGGAAGTCGTCAGATAGATCTTCATCCATCTGTAGGACGGAGTATGTTTGTGCCGAGAGGTGACGAGAGCGTCCCGCTTTGGTGTTCATTGATATTAAAAGGAACTGGGTGAAATGTTGATATGTGTTTCCACCATGTGATTGTATGTTTGAAGATGTGTTGTCATGGTGATTGTTCATTTTTTTTGCAGGACTATGGTCATAGGGCCCTGCCCTTTATCCTGGATTCTAGATATGTCTGAATTTACTTGACATTTACTTTTCAGATGTCATTCTTGAGTTGAATGAACTAAATGGTACTTTGTGCCGAGATACTTATTTCAACAGTATTCTTCTCTCTCTTTCTTGTTTAATTATTGTTCCTTATTTTCAGTCCATCTTTCCCTTTGCCTCTCTCTCTCTCTTTACATGCTATCTCTCTCTATGCCTTTATATCTCTCTATCTTTCTCCCTCCCTCCCTCTTCCATCTCTCTCCCATCCCCCCCCCCCTCTGTTTCTCTCTCCGCTCTATGTCTCTCTCTCCACTCTGTCTCTCTCTCTCTCTCCACTCTCTCTCTCTCTCTCTCTCTCTCTCTCTTCCTCAGTTTCTATTTTTTCTCCTCTGTTCCCTCCATTTTTTATTTCCTTGTTCCCTTTGTGGTTTTCTACATGTCTGTCTACCTTGCTTCCCCAATCTGCATTGCATTTTGAGGGTAAGGGTGCCCCCGATTAAGAGAATTTCACTCTGAATGATGCCAATGCAAATAATTACCTTTGTTCACTGTTAAAACGTATTAAAAAACTATGGATTAAAAAATTGTTGATTAAAAATCGCTCAACGTTGGTTATAAAATGAGTGTTGGTTAAAAACGACTTTTAATCTTGCGTGGGTTAAAAATATTGTGGATTAAAATTATTGTTTTTAATCTCCAACATTGATTAAAATTAACATTTAATTTGATAGTTCTCGGCTTTCCCGCCAAAATGTTCGTGCTAACTGTCAAGACACTTGGATGGTTTTGTTGGTTAAAGTTTGATCAAAGTTGATTCAAATACCTATCGCGTGACCTAACAGCGCGTGCACGTATGGATTTGGAACAAAATTGGTGTGCACATATGACATATCTATCGCAGAAATTGTTTGGGATAAAAATGGAAGGTGTTGTCAAGGCGTTGTCAAGTCGCTGAATGATTGGGAACTTTCAAAGAGATTATTTGGAGGTGAGAAACTCTTTTCATTTCTGTGATTGTTGTCTAGCTTAATCTTAGGAAGAAATAGATCTACAGTGTGTTCTCTCTAATTAAAACTAGTTCGACCTGCTCGATCTGGACTAGACCTGGCTAAGCCAGGCCCACCGGTAGATCTACTGACTACGTCTACGGTAGCGAGGAGGCGACGCCGGCGGTATGGCGGTGTGTTCGACTTCGCGGATGTCCGTATTTCGCAGACAGGGCAATATGACAAAAACTGAAACTAGAACAGTTTTTGAAGAAAAAAAATATAGCATCAATGTAGGCTTAGGCGTAGTCTACCGTTGGGCCTGGCTTAGTCAGGTCTAGTCCAGGTCTGAGCAGGTCGAACCTCCCAAACCGCTTAACTTAGAATTTTAGCAAAATCACACTGTGACTTAGATCTATTTCTTTATAAGATAAAGCTAGACAACAATCACAGATATGAAAAGAGTTTCTCACCCAATACAACTAACCAACAAATGGTTAAACATTATACAACAATTCGTTTAAGTTTAATCAACACCAATTTAACCAATGTTGAGCAAAATACGATTAACCAACAAATGGTTAAACATTTAACCAACCATTTGTTTAAGTTTAATCAACACCAATTTAACCAACATTGAGCAAAATATGATTAACCAACAATGATTAAAAGTTTTAATCAACCATAGGTTAAACTTTAATCAACAGGCCGTTGATTAAAGTTTTAACCTACAAATGTGTGGTTCACCTGGTAATCCTCGGTTAACCAACAAGATTAAAAATTTGAATCAACGTTGTAACAGTGTTGCTCATTTAGAAATAATTTTGGGTTTGGTATCATTTTCCCTTTCTCCCCATTGTTTTTCTTTTCTCTTTGCAGTACCATAATAACCAGCTTATAGAACTTGTTGGAATTTCCCTAGATTTAAACCAATGGGCAAGTAAAGTAGTTTTGAAATGACTGGTCAGACATTGCTGGGTTATCCCCTTACCGATGTCTTCTCGAGATAAAGGATGTCGGCCATGATGCAATCAAACCTTGCATGCCATTATCACGACCCTATTGTTATTATGCAAATGAATCATCATCAGTTGGTGGGACTACATTGCACCATCAGTGACTAATATGCATTCATGTCCATGCTTGTATGCTTTCAAATTCATACTGCATCTGTAATCATGTTACAATGTGGTATTCATGGATCTTGATGTGTTCCTAAATTGGAATAATTATTTTGTAAGGTGAGTGAAAATGCTCTACATGTAGTTTTGCGCAATTGCTCACTCGAAAATTTGTGGCAAATTTAGCAGGGATTTTACCACTTTAATACCAGTTTTCATTTGGATTTGAACTTTTGGCTTTTTTATTAATTTTTTTTTTTTTTATTAATTGTATGTTTTATTAAATCAAAAGACAAAAATCATAATATTTACATGATATGCAAAGGTTTTCAAAAGTGGGTGTGAACAATTTATTTTGTTTTCATTTTGCTTGCTTGCCTGCTTGTTGACCAATTTTTACTAGATGGAACAAAAGTAACTTGAACTTATTATTTTAATGCTTACTGATACATGATGATATTTATTATACAAGTCCCAAGTCCAGCTTTTACTTTTACTTTTTTTTACTATTTTTACAGTTTCAGAGAATTGAATTATCTTTACTTTCTATCATTATTTATATATATCTCTCTCTCTTGCTCTCTATCTCTCTCTTGCTCTCTATCTCTCTCTTGCTCTCTCTCTATCTATCTCTCTTGCTCTCACTCTCTCCTCCCATTCTCTCCCATTTCAAGGATCAATATTTGATAGGCTGAAACTTCTTTATTTTTCTTTAAAAATCTAAATTTACATTTTTTTTTTGTTTTTGAGAAAATTTATACAAACATGTATCAAATTATCAACTGAGAGTGAGAAGGGCATTATGTGGTATTGGTTAAATCCCTTTAAGCTCTCAGCAAACAAAATAGCAAGACAAACAGAAAATGTTTTTTCTAATCATTTCTCCACCCAACTATTTGTAGATTAATCAAATCCGGTCATCCGCCCAGTACTATAGTTGTCAGGGTCAAATCCAGGGGGTGTTATGGGTGTCTGGATCACCCCCCCCCCCCCCTCCACACCTTCACCACATCTTGGAGCTGCCCCTGGTTGTTGGTACACTGTAACAATCAATTTTCCCTAGTAAGATTTTGAGGAGAATTAAAGAGATAAGGATGAGTTAAGGGAAAGGTGAAAAATAATTTGTGGGCTTTCTCATTCCTTTCAAGTCACTTTGGAAGAACAGCATAATAGAAATATGCCCTGTAAAGGATTACTCCTGAAATCACCTCATATTTGAAATATGACGAGAAATAGCTGAATTGTTTAGGCCGAACATTTCACACAGCATGTGTGTGTGCAGTGCATGTGCTTTTCAGCGAGATTGGGTCACTTTCTAATCATTTTGATGACTCCAAAACCTCTAAGTAAGCGCCAAGTCTTTCCCAAATTGCTTTGAGACAGTTTCTTTCACAATGAAATCACATGACAAGAATTCAACTTTATCTTTAACTTGAATTTAACCCCTTCCATTGTCATGGGTGGCAAAGTGAGCCCAACAATATAAATGTTCTACTTCTTATAATTTTGGCCTAGTAGTTACTATTCTTCTTTCTACCTGCAACAGAAACAGGTACCGGGGTATATATAAAAATTGTAAAATCACTAGCATAGCCAGCTTTGTTGAACAGGGTGGGTACAGACTGGGGGTGACACACAATATCAGAGTTACATAGTTACACATTCATATACTGCTGTCGGTGACTTTGTTTTTATTGATGAACAGGGGAGGCCATGGAACCTTTGTGCAGCCCAGGCATTACTATGCCTATGCATGGAATATATTTAAAGCCAAATATGACATTAAAACAAACTACCAAACTACAAGTTATTAAAGCTCTAAATACATTGTATGACACTTCAGGGCCCATCTTATAATTGCAAATTTGCAGTCTCCTATCTCTTGTGTAGCGATTATCAATTGCAAATTAAGTTGCAATTAATTTTTTAAATTTTTAAGACGGGACCCAGAAGTTTATTTTTGACAACTGTTTGTAAACCAGCCGGCACTGAAGGAGCTAATATTTTTTTTTTTTTTTTTAAATGATGACTTAATATTCTGGGTCACAATTCCGAGGCATCATATTATTCCCTTAGTCATGCTTTCCCTTTGGGTTGGGATTTCCAAAGTTTATTGGAGAAAAGTGCAGGGAATAATTTTGTTTAGCTCATCAATACTGTTACATCACCATGAGCTGGATGAGCGGTAGTTACTGTGTTTTTGTTCCACGAATGTTTCCTGTCACACGAGGAAGTAGAGAGAAAAAGGAAACGACAGCGGTTAACGTGTTCGTGATGAGCAGGGAAGTCATGTGGAAGTAGAGGAAGAACGATGACGATGGGAGTGGATTGGATATTTATATTTAAATGGTTTCTTCTATGTGAGTGACATTTAGATCCTGGGCACATCTAGGATTCAGTCAAAAAATGGGGATGAAACAATTTCAGAAGGTTTCTGACAAGCAAAATATGAAAATAAACTAAGGTTATCACATTCTTGGGCTATGTCAAGCAAAATAAAAAGGTTTCCATATTTTTCAGGTGTCATTTGGGACTTTAAATAATTTCCAAATATTCTCAATTGTTTAAAATGTTCATTGTTTGGAGAAATAGAGGAATGGGTATTTGAAAATTAACCTGGAGTGGCTCTAAGAATACAAACTTTATATTTAGTGTGGGTTCAAGCAAAACAGAATGAAAAAAATATATATCCTGTAATTAGCACAATGGGAATATTCTAAACTATAAGCATGCATGCCCTAAACTGAAAAGAATAGTCATAATAAGGTCAATTCTGTGAATTGAGTGAAGAAGGTGTGTCATACATATTGCTTTACCACAATTTCCTTCCATTTTCATGTCTTATGATATCCTGTGTCACCATCTGGTAATGAGTTGTCAAAATGCTGGGCAGAGTATTTTTGTTTGTTTATTTTGTTTTCCTTTTAGCTTGTTTTTCTTTTCTGGTTAGGTGTGAGGATGGGGATAATAATAACAAATAGTAAATGATAACGATTACAAATACTAATAACTCACAGAAGGGACTTTACCTATTATGAGAACGTGCCGGCCTCCCGGAAAGTCATGGAACAAGCTTTTGTTATAAAGACCGGCTTCTTTCACTTTGAATTCAGATTTGTTTTTGAGCTACCAAGCGAAACACAACTACCTTTTCTGAAGCTGTGTTACTTTTTGAAGATACTTTACCTCAAGTTGTATTTCATTCAAAAAAGTGAATGTCTTTTGGGATTATATTTGATTGAATGGGTAAAGAAACTGCCAATTTTATCTCTGTGTGTCATATTTTCACTTGATATCCTATCATGGCATGTTGTATTGTTAATTTAATAATCATTTTTCTTTTTTACTTTTTTTTTCTTTCTTTTTCCTTTGCCTTTTTTTTTTCTCTTTTTTTCCCTTGTCAGAATATACTTTGTTTTCATGTTTTTAATTTTGATCATGTTTTTTTTAATTCATAAATCTGATACAGAGCATTGTTCAAATATCATGAATTGTTATTGAATAAATGGCTTTTTGTTTAAAAGTTCGTCAACTGATGTTTGTCTAGTGTTTTATTTTAACTTCAATTTTCTTTCTCTTCTCTTTATTCATTGGCCAGGTCTAATTGTTCAACGTACTCATCAGCATGCATCCTAAATTGAAGAACTTCATGAGAACAGAACCGATGGAGTGCGAGGTTCCAACAAGCCAAACACCACCCTCCGATGCTGCGGGAAGTGCCATAGAGAATGCATCAGAACCTCAAGAGATGGCAGCGACTGTGGCAGCAACACCAAGCGACCTTGGACAAGGAGCAACCCAAGCAAGACTTCCTGAAGAGTCACCGTGCTCTCTTAAGGAAGCAGAAGTCGCAAAGGAGACACAGGCAGCAGCGGCGCCAAAGCTGAGACGAACACGGAGCCGGAACTCCAAGAAGAGCTCTGAGGATAGCCACCCTGGCGATGAGGACTGTGATACTGATGATGAGCTGCAGTGGTGCAGCAAGGGCATTGCTGTGTTCTTATCACCGGAAGATGAGGATGAGAAGAATGGGAGGAATGAGGATGGGGAGAGCATGGAGGTTGAACTGACGAGGAAATCAGAGACGAGGTGTCCAACTGAACAAGAGCAAAGTAAATCCATGATGGCTTGTTTTAAACCTAAGCTAAAGAACTGCTCTGCTCCCAGCCAGCTCTATCCTTACAGTGCAGCAACCAATCAGGGTAGCCTGACATCAGTTGCATCAGGTGTGCCTTCTACGATATCCTTGTCAACAGTTAAGCCATCTCTGCCTGTTACACTAGCATCAAAATCAGTCCCTCCCCCTTCAATTCCTCACACCTTTACACCAACCAATGACATAGATATGGACACAGGGGAATCCACAGCTGTGGCGTTAGACAATGAGGAAGATCAGTTGAAGAAGTGCGGACACTTTGTCAAATTGGAGGAGCCAGAAAGCACAAGGGACTGCCATGTGAGTTCGCAGAGTATCCCCAACGGTTGCCTGGTTGGGAATGCACCTATATACGCTCATAACCCTTTCACGCTCATGAGTAATTTGCCACTTATTGTCAAAACGGAGCCTGGCCTTTCCCCAACCGCCATGACACATCCCCGGAACAGTCCCCTCACGGGACAACCTTTCATCTCTCGGGCGACCGTTGGGAGCAGTGGATTGTTTGATTTCCCCAGTCCCATTGCAAGTCTACCACCTATGGAAGCCCTTCATTGTATGCAGCTGGAGGATTTGATGAGGATGAATTTCATGCCTCTTAGCGCCATCAAGCAAGACCAAAATCAACGGGTGATATCGCTTCATGGACACAGAGCCCACTCTTTCTTCCAGAAACCAGAGTCGAAGACGCCCTCAGTAGGTAATGCAGCTAAAATGTTCACGTGCCAGCAGTGCGGCGCCACGTTCAAGCACCGCCATCACGTCGTCCGTCACATGCGTGCGCACACGGGAGAGAAGCCTTTCCGGTGCGAGGAGTGCGGGGCCATGTTTGCGCGGAAGTGCATCCTGACCAACCACATCCGCACGCATACGGGCGAGAAGCCATATGTTTGCGCAGAATGCGGCGACGCCTTCAGCCGCAAGCACCACCTCGTCATTCACCGTCGTACACACACCGGGGAGAAACCGTACGTGTGTTCGGTCTGCTCAACGGCCTTTGCGAGATCGCACCACCTCAACCGGCACCTTAAGACTCACATCCTCATGCAGCAGGGCCACTTAAACGGAATCCCGCTGCATCCCGATGCTGCCCTGGACCTCTCGCTTCAAGAAAAACTGCAAGATCGTGTTGGTGCTGTCGATTTAAGCGTCCAGAAAGCCTTCATCTCAAACGGCTTACCCACAACTCAGGTTATTGAAACAGTCACTGACTGCACCCCTCATGTTAGCCAAGAAGAATTGGTCAAATCCTAAATGGATAATCAGTCTGAGAGCCAGAAGGGCATTAACTGATAAAATCTAAGGCAGTGTTAAGGCTCTCAACAGACAACTTACTGTTGATTCAGAAGGTGCTTTCAGGATCATTGCATTATCAAGCAGATGTATTTTACCACTGTTTCCATTGCTAATGTTTCTTGTTCAAAATACATGAGGTAGGTTTGCACAAATCATAAGTGTATGGATGTATGATGTCTACTACACTGATGGTGCTCACAACCTCTCTTTATTGTGTGCTACAAGGTTGTGCACAGGAATGTAGTATGGAACATGTTGTAATGACAGTGGGAATGTACCTGTGTCCAAACTCGCACTACATATATGCAAAAAATTGTTAACTAAACACACTATAGCACTATTTATACACACAACACATATGTACATGTATACATGTAGCACATTCACTGCCTGCTCATAATAGTATTGGCCATGTAAACATACTGGAAATTATCAAATTTGTTTGTGAATTTTTTTCATGAAAGCCATTTTGACTGCAATGGCATTATTAAATCTAATTTAGTGAAGGTTCTTTGATATTAAACAAAAGTAGTGTTGGAACTTAATTTCATGTTGCTATAATATACTGGGGTGCGAGTTTAGACCGCAACATTTTCATGAGCTTTGTTCATGTAAAAATTGTAATATGCAAAGTAATTTATTTTTATTTATTCATATGTATCAATTCTACCATTTGCCATTGTGATACACCTCTTAAAAATAGAGTGATTATTTTGATTTCATGAAGACCAAAAAAGAGTTGTGTGACTTTGGAAGAAATATTTATTGATTTGTGATGAATATATTATTGAAAATAATTTCAGGTGCAAATGGAAAATGTAAGCAAGTTTTCTTATCAGTGACTAACTATGTGCAATGTGTACAGAATTATTGGAATATCAGTTCAAGTTGTGTAGTTTACATCAAATGTTACGAGTTATACTCCTGAAAATGGGTTCAGAAAGAAAGACTAATGTGTGCTCATCCCACCTCTCATGATGAGGAAGTGAGTAGGAAGGGGAGTGTGCTTTAGTCTGTGTTTCTAGACTCTATTCTGGCTTTGGATGTGCAGGAAGATAAAGATTTTGAAAATCAATTAGAATCTAGATTTCAAGATTCATATGCGACTAAAAAAAATGAAAAAGAAGATATTTGACAAGTTGAAATGTTATACAGACAGGGCATTATGTCATTTCAAGTAGCAATTATGGGTTAAAATCAGTTCTAAATGCTTTTTCATGTTGTGGAGATGTTATTAATAGGGAAAATTGCATAAATTTCTCCTTCGTACTCAAGAATACTTGTGTCCTACTCCAGAGATTGTACAAGTAGGTTTTTGAGTGAAGAGTTTTATTTTAAAGATGAATTAAATATATTCTGCTTTGTTACTTGCAGCAAACCTATGAGGAAATATGTATAAAAGATAAAGTTGAGTTCTATTCATGTGATTACATTGTGACAGCTAAAAACTGTCTCAAAGCAATTGGGAAAGTTTGATCACATCTATTATAAGAATTGGTGTATACGTACTGTGAAGTTTTGGAATCATCAAAATGATAATTGGCCCATCTCGCTGAAAAGCACTGCACACAGAAATGAGTCTAATATGGGACTACACGCTCATGTGGCATGAATGTTCGGCCCTTCAGCTATTTAATTTTCACCTTTCCCAGAACTCAACTTTTCCCTTTAACCATGTAATTGTAGAAGCGTGATGTTATATAATTTTTGTTTCAGAAGAAGCTATGACAATTTTACATGTACATCCTTTTCTTTGGCATTATTATTAACAATACTGTAAAGTACTCTTTTCCATCCAGTAGGTAAATTTTAATTTATTGATTTTCTTTGGTGGAAACTTTATTTCTTTTCAAAAGATATTGTAGTACTTTAAGTGTAACGTCTACTCAAGGAGTGATTGGTGGTAAATTCAGATGTAATTTTTGTCTTTATGTTTTTTGCGTACATGTCTTTCGTGTGTAACTTGCCTTTGAAATATACAGAGAGATATTGAGATTTATCTAAAAGTGTTATATTTATGCCATGTCGAAGACAAAATTGTGTGTTCATTATCTAAGTCAGGTCATCTTGTCATATTTGTTGTGTCTGTTACAGCTCTTTTGTGCCGGTTGCTGTTATGCAAGATATTGTAGGCGTTCATTGATTTTCTAATTGAAATCATTGATTGTAACAATGTTTTTGTGCAGGTATTATGAAAGTAGCAAGAGTGAATACTTTTAGTAATGTGGGAATTGTGATGAGATTCTGTTTTGTATGTGTTGTAATTGTTTAATTCACTCTAAAAGCTGAGACACCATGAGGAAATACATGTAGGTTCCAGAAATATCATCAATCTTGTGTATTAATCTGTACTACATGTATTTCAATGTTACGGCTTGAAGAACATATACATTGTATATCTTAAACCCAAAATTCAATCAACTATTGTTGAACTAATGACTAAGGTACGACACTGTAAAATGCCAGAGAAAATCTTTTTTTAAATATATATATATTTTAAAAAAAAAAGATTTTCTCTGGCATTTTACAAATATAGGTAAAACCATCCAGTGGTAAAGTGCTCGACTGGAAACAGGAGCTTAGATAACTATATATTGGACTATGCACTACATAGACTACATAGAGTTTTTACAAGTTCTCAGAACTGTAAAACTCTATGTAGTGCATAGTCCAATATATAGTTATATATATATATATATATATATATTTTTTTTTTTTTTTGGTGGGGGGCGCCTAAATGGAATATCTTGTAAGTTTGCTGAGAAAAAATATCTATTAAATGATTGAAATAGTGCAAAACATTTTCCATGTCCTTACAAAGCAAGCTTGATGAAAGGATGTGTAAGGCATGGTTTTATATCACCCATGTAGTCTCGGGACTGCATTGTAAAGAAAAAAGAAAAACAGTTCTATGATTACCAGTAATGTATCCTCCAATACATGTATGTAGAGGGAATAAGGAAAGTATTTATGTATTTATTTGTATTATGAGAAATTAATTTAAAGTGTTTAAACACAAGCATGCAAGCAGACATAGAAAAGCATTCAAGAATAGCTCCAAGATTAGATCCAAGATACATGTTAGGAAAAGGCGAGGTCATGTGATATTACATTGTGGTCTTGTCTTGTGGAGAATATTTTCAAAATTAATAAGTAATAATTGACAACTCATCCTTCCTGGAATATTTCATATGAAATAATACGTCTTGTAGAGATTAAAGTGTAAGTTAAGTCCACTAGCCAAAGAATACCAGCTTGTTGATAGGAAATGTTTTCAGCAGAATTATAATCACAGAAGCTTTATATATGGAAAAAGAAATCATTCAGAATGATATTTATAAGATGCTGTCATCAAGAAATCTATATATGAAATAATGGTAACTGGCAAGTTTTTCTTAATGTATTTTGTGTATTCGGTGTTGCCTTATATGTATGTATAAATTATTTGTTGAGATAATTTATTTTTCTACACAGCCAGCAGACTTGTAATTAGAAGCAGAGCTCTCATTGAAATAACAGAATATTTAAAAAAAAGTTCAAGAATATATTATTGTGACTCGTTTCTTATGTAATACATGTATTTGTGAATATGATAGATTGTGGTGTTTGCGTTGATGGTAATGTTGAGGAATGGTGGTGGTGATGATGATGTGATTATTGTGGTGGTGATGGTGATGATGATGATGTAATTGTGGTGGTAGTGATGGTGGTGCTGATAATAAATGATGGTAATAATGATGTATCAGTGATGGTGGCGACGGTGGTGGTGTTGTTGCTGGTGCTGCTGGTTATGATTTATTTATTTATTGATTTAACTTTGTCTTTTTTTACCCAGGGTTGCCTAGTCAGTAATTAAAATACTCAAATAATTTCTTGGTACTACAAAATTTCAATATGGCACGAAAAAGAGACATAACGAAGCTTTTCGACCTGCACTCATCGGGTTATCACGCAGGTATATAAAAAATTACTTGAAATCAACTATATTATACTCGATGAACCCAGACGCCGTAATGTCAGAACAATCGCAAAGCTTGGACGAACTCCTTTTGTCTGCACAGCAACGTGACACTGCGTGTTTGAATACAGTTGATTTCAAGTAATTTGTTATATACCTGCGTGATAACCTGATGAGTGCAGGTCGAAAAGCTTCGTTATCATGTCTCTTTTTCGTGCCATATTGAAATTAAAATACTGTTATCCTTTAGAGCCCTTCACATTGTGATGGTGATGGGTAGTAATGGAGGTGGAAGTGATGAGGATGGTGATGATGAGAGTAGTGATGGTATAGATTGTGGTAATAATGAGAATACATGTCACCATGGAATTCATGATGAAAATGGTGAAGATACATGTAACAGTAGATAATGTGAGTGATATAAAGGACAATGATAAACATAGTGATTGAAACATATGTTATTATGATGTCATAATAACAAGCACATTGTCAAGATAGGATTAATGGACAATTTTGGTCCAAGAATAACTAGCTTTCAAAAAATGCAGAAAAATTTGAAGAAAATCAGACGACTATAGTAAAAACATTCAAACATCTAGAGTATGATGCGAGGATTTGCAATGTAACAGAGACAATTTGGCAATAAACCAATTCAGTTGGCCTACTTCAGACTCTCCTTACAGGGACTCCTGGCATCGCCATCCATCAATTCATGTGTTGAGAGCCAGAACGTTAACTCTGTGTTAAAGCATATGAGTTAACGCCCTTCTGGCTCCAAACAGACAAATTTGTTAGTAGAGACCTAAACAGGCTATTGTCTACAAATTCACAATTATATATCCCAAAAAGGAATCTTTGGTAATGCGTTTGTGATGTCATTCCCTCATTATTCATCAATTGTGTCATAAATGTACATGTATATTCATGTATTTCATATTTCCCTTTTTCTCTTCCCCCCCCCCCAAAAAAAAAAAAAATATATATTTCTTTGTGCCTTTACGCAAATTTACATTTACAGAATCATGTTCTATCACGAGTAAAAAAAATTAAAAGGAAAATATTTGATAGAATTGAATACAAAATTAATATTCATACACACACAAACTTTTTATGAAAAAAAATCCTTTGTTTCATTTTATGATAGAAAAATACTTAATTTATGGAGGTGAGTACATTAAATACCATGTTTGTTTGTGATGTCATTCCCTCATTATTCATCAATTGTGTCATACATGTACATGTATATATGAGTTAACAATATGAGTTAACGCCCTTCTGGCTCCAAACGGAGAAATTGTTAGTAGAGACCTAAACAGGCTATTGTCTACAAATTCACAATTATATATCCCAAAAAGGAATCTTTGGTAATGCGTTTGTGATGTCATTCCCTCATTATTCATCAATTGTGTCATACATGTACATGTATATTCATGTATTTCATATTTCCCTTTTTCTCTTCCCCCCCCCCCCCAAAAAAAAAAAATATATATTTCTTTGTGCCTTTACGCAAATTTACATTTACAGAATCATGTTCTATCACGAGTAAAAAGGAAAATATTTGATAGAATTGAATACAAAATTAATATTCATACACACAAACTTTTTATGAAAAATAATCCTTTGTTTCATTTTATGATAGAAAAATAATTAATTTATGGAGGTGAGTACATTAAATACCATGTACATCAACATTAATTTGGCAAATCAATGAGGAAGCCAGAATCTTGAGGGACAAATGAGAAATTTGTAATATCAAAATACAGAAATCAATTATTGAAAGAGGAAGGAATGACATCACAAACTCATGACCAAGTTGCCAATCTGTGGCCATCAGATAGAGATCTCCATGTCATAAAAGCATTCAAAACTTTCTCATAGTGGTCTGATTTTATTCAAATGTTTTCTTGTTTTCATTATATAAAATGCAACTATTCTGGGGCCAGAGTTTTTTAATTAAAATTACGATTAAGTATATTTTCCCCATAATATGAACATGTCAATACACTTAAAAAGAAAGAAATAGTGGAATCAAATGTGCCTTTCTTCCTTCCTTTTAATAACCATTATAAATATATCTATTGTTATCTCTTACCTCTTTATACAATAGGTAAAATATATATGAAACATATCAGTTGACAAAATTGCCATGACATGAAAAATGCAGATTAAAAGACAATCTGAAATCTGACTCTCCACACAAGCAAGCACCCCCTCCCCCATCAAGATTAATCTTTAAAAACCCGATAGCTTTACAGTGAGTGATTCAGCAATGTTTCATTTTCTTAAACCACAGAAGCTTTCAAGTTTTGCAATACCAGGAAGACGATCACCCACATGTGAAAACTTGTCATAAAAAAATATAAATAAATAAACACTTCCAACCATCCTTTGGTAAAGAAATGGGGGAAATACAACTCTTGTAATATCAAACTAAAATTTACAAGAGCGCCGATACATATCATAGGAAAAAAAATCCCACATTTATTTACCATGAATCTTGAGGGTAGTGTATTCCCAAATAAAAAATCTGAAGTTCTTGTAATGATACTATTGGTTAAGAGAACTTGCAAAATGTCATTATGAATCACTGATCAGCCACCCTAACGTACTACTGTAAAACTACAATCTTTCGCAGATTTTTTGATTGGTCTAGATTTGCAAAAGTTAATTAATAGCAACACAATAAAGTTTACAATTCACGAGAATGTTTCTTCTGGCAAAACAGTCTTATTAAAGTCAGAAAAGTTTCACAGTGCAAAGATTTCTGGGCCGCGTCTTATAAGGAGTGGTTATTGATCCAGATTATTGATCAAAGTCTTCCACTCAATCGCAAATATCCAATCTCCTATCTCATAAAGCGAAAATCCACCCTAATATCGAGTTGGTTTTAAAAGAAGCAAAAAATCATAGAAAATGATCAATGAAAGTTTGAGCGAAATCCGATAAGAAATAAGAAAGTTATGAATTTTTGAAGTTGTAATCAATCAAACACAAATTGGCAACTTATTTCTTACCAGATTTTATCTGTTTCTTTAATTTTTCTGCTTCTTTAAAAAACCAACTTAATATGAGTTCCCTAGTTGCAGTGAAATATAATCAATTGAATACAACTCTTTATAAGACAGGGTCCTGTTATCTAGAGTTGTCTGGACCACTACAAAAACTGGCTTTAAATTGTTCAACAATTATACAATCGTGAAGATGAAATTACTTTTATTGCACAGAGCTTGATATTTACGTTTATTCTTAACGCATTGACTACAGGAACCGGGTGGCTCCTGTATTAAGTCTATTGGAGTTAAAGAATTCAGTAGTCAACGGGTTAAACTGGCACAATCATAAAGAATCTCCTGGAATCTTGATTGCAGCTCAACAAGGGCAAACAATGATCAGTGAATAGACGTAGATTTATACCAGACAGAAATACACAAAATCACGTCCTGTTCTACATGAAACTGAAAAAAAGTCTACCCAAAAGAAATCCTATATGATAAATCTCCTAGGTATACATGTACGTACTATAAAACCAGAAACGTTTGTGACATCACACTTTGCTGAATTGTACACAACAACCATTTTCATTGCAAGAAACTATCACCAATTGCGAAAAGTCAGTGTTGTGTCAGTTGTAATTCGATAATTTCACTAGTGGTTAAGACTCGCGAAAGGTTTCTCGTCTTACAGGATAATATATACATGTACTACATGGATCCAAGGCAATTGAACTCCTCTGGTTTTCCCCACCAAAGTAGAAATGTTGAAGCTAAACTATTGCTCACTTTTGCATTCAATATTGCAAGACTGAGAACTGCCTCTCCATTTCCTCAGACTGATAGGTTGCATCACAAAGTCTAAAAGATAGAAGGGAATTTCCCTGGATAGAGCTCCTTTCATGGTAAAGGCACTTTGCCAACAGCCCAGTAGAATCCATCTTCTGCATAGCGCCCTCTCTCGGCCAGGTGGAGAGCACTGACGTGGAGTTCTCCAAATGAAAAATCACCAAATAGCTGGAAAAGGAATACAAAGACAGGGTATGGAGATTGATTTTTTATGAGAATAAAGCAATGGTTCGATCCTGAATACATGTACATACATGTACATGTATCATACTTAATACATGTACATGCACATGTATCATCATTAGAAATTAAAGGGAAAGTAAATCCTGGCGATTTAGTTAGCTGTTTAGTTGAAGGGCACATTGTTGATTATATATGTCGAATTTCAACACATTTGGGCCCCCCTAACGCCGTCAACAAGTAGTTAGAAATATCATTTTGTCGTCTGCTAGAAGGTCCTATATCGATCGTGTGCGTCGCCATTTTGAACAGATAAGCCACCTCTCGGACCAGAAGTACCCGGATGCCGCCATTATTACGCGTTTCAAAATGGTGTACTGCCAGGCGTTCGGATGCTCCAATATAATAAAAATGAACAAGACGTTCCGAATTTCAGCCAATCACAGTTCCCCCTTGGCATGTCCGACAAAACGTCATCATAGCGCGGGTGAATAAAAAATATGGCCAACCCCGATAGCAGGCTGTAGCAGACGATCATTGCTCACAAAAGTGTGAATTACTCCACCGTCAAGCGTTCATAAGAGGTAAATTTTCACAGTAATGTCAAGAATTGTGCTCTTAACACTCTCAGTAGGCCAAAAGTCCAGGGTTTACCTTCCCTTTAAAGCTTTGAGTTAACTGTTGACTATCTAGAAGTAGGGCGCTCAGTCATGAAGATTATTTCCACTATCAATCCATCATTTCATTGATTAATTTATTAACATATCTTCCTTTCATCCATCAATCCATTCAATATTTCATACATTCATTCATTCATTTTTACAAGATATTTTTTAAAAATATATGGATATTGCATAGTCAATAAAATACATGTAAATAATGAAATGTAATGAAAATAATGTATTTACTAAAAATAGCATAAACATACTACATGTATATCTGTACAAATAATGAGGATGAATAAATCATTTACCTGTAACAAAATGTTAAAAATTCTAATCTCAATTTCTGGTATTAAACTAGACTTATCAATTCTTGCAGAATCAATGAAAGTTATTTGTAATGTTCAAAACTTTTTAAAACTTATTATCAATGGGCAATAAAAGACCAAAATAACAAGCAAGTCCTCCCCTAAAATATGCACAAAGTGGTTTCTGTGCAAATATGAGTGTGCTTTTCAGTGAATTAAATTTTCAGCAACTTTTCATTTGTTTCAATGTTGTGTGAATTTTTATTCTATTGTATTTTTTGTTGTTGTTGGGGGGGGGGGGGGCTTAATAACACATTTACATGTACAGCATGCATGTGACACCTGTTCTACTTATTTTACAGAATAGCAGTGAAGGGATGTTCTTTTGTCTACCAGAACCATTGTGATGGGTAGAATGAGGGGTTGTTTATTTGGTCCACTCTCTTTGTCCATCATGTTCATAGTGATAGGGACATTATATCATAACATTATATGCCCCCATGCAAGAATGTTTTTTTTTTTGTAATGATTATTATCATTAATACCTCTAGAATCTCACTAGCATCAAAGGTCTCTCTGCTTCGTTGTTGACGACCCCTCCCTCTGCCCTCTGACCTATGATCTTTGACCTCCGGTGCTCTGAAGATAGAGTTCATGAGGGTTGCATGAAGCTTGACCCCAAGGTCATTCCGACTGTCCTGACATAATTCTGATGAGACAAATCTATCCTGGATTCTGTTTGCCATCTCTTGCAATCTGAAAAGAAAGAGTAGTTGTGAATATTAAATTGTCTGCATTACTAGAATGCCCTCTACAATTGTACCGAACTGGGGTACAATCAAACTTAAAGGGTACGATGCCCCCCCCCCCCCCTCAAAAAAAAAAAAAAATTGGTTGTGTGTGTCAGAGGTTCCATGTTGCTAAAAAAGATTCAAAAATATGCACACCAAAGATTTAAATACACTCTCAATACAGGTAAAAGCGACTTTTTTTTTTACTAGTCAACACAACCGTACGCGCTGGCCAGGAATAAGGCCCGCAAGGAATCCAACTCAGAGCTCCATTCCATGTACGCACTTTTCTTTTCTTTCTTATTTTCTTCATACTCCTTAACAATTTAATCTCCTTGTCCAACCCATAGAATGCCAGGTAAAGTTTTTTTGAGGTTGATTTTATCACATTCTAGCCATACACAAATCATTTGTTTAGGTGATTGCTACACTTTAACTGGACTATCTGATTTTTGAACAAATCAGTCCATAGAATGATATTGATAGAGAGCAAGATTGTATGGGTGGTGGCAATAGGAAAGAATTCCTGTCAAATGACTTGTCTACTTACAACATTAATGACTTCAGGGTTATATATCAAATGGTATGAACCCATGTCTCATTGAGACCTGTAGTATTTTCCTCATCCTCACTTCATCTTTTTTTTAATTTCTCACTTTCACTTCCGATTGTACAAAGTCATTTTGAGAGGACATTGCCCTTTATACCAGAAGTCACTACCACCCCTATGTTATCACATTCATTTATCAACAAGTGGTCAGCTGCATAGCCATTCCCATCGGACATCAGTGACTCCTCTCAATTCAAAGAATTGTAACAACACTCCCTTTCTTCTTCATCCTGCTACACTAGCAAGGGATAAGAACAAGACTTCTCATCTTCACCTTTGCTAGATACACTTCTCAAAGTTTTCTCATCGAGTTAACACGATAATTTGAGGATGTCATCTCTTCACTTCTGAATTTGTTTCCTGCACTTCAATTGGAGCAATTTCTACAATTCACTACTTATACCCCATCATCTCACCTGGAGAAATTTGTACTATCTCTTTCATCATATTATTCTCTGCAATTCACTCAGAGGACAAAATCTCGCTTGTGCTAGCCAAGTAGTTTTGTGATAATTTCTGTGGTGATATCTGTGTAAATATATATTTGAAACGATTGTGCAATATTTGGAAACTTTTGACATTTTGGAGGATCCGTGTCCGGTTAACCCCTGCACGTATAAAGTCGATAAGTGGTGATTGCTTTTTATTCCCATCTCGCCTTATAATTATAGCAAGCAACCTCTACAGACCTGTACATCATCTACATACATCACTTTCTGAAAAGCACCCTATAGGGGGATTGCAGTAGAAGTTTTGATACACTAAACAGCGAAAATCGTCTAACATCTCTGATTTTTACACCCTAATGGCGATTTTATATCTTGCATGGTATTTTACATCCTATTTGCGGATTACATCATCATCATAGACCTTTTCTAGCCAAGAAGGAACCGTAAAAGAAATTTACCCTAATTTGAAACACATTACCGAACTATATTCACCCCCTTTCCCATATCTTCTTCTTATCACCTCTGAATTTGATACCCTTTTTCTTGATTTTGCTGTTTGTGATACCCTAAACGCGTAACTCGCGCTACGCGCCTAATGCTGAAAAAGTACCCTTTTTATCCCGGGGGTATGAATTAAACTGATATTTTTATTGAAAACTAGAAATATCACTGAAGATGATGATTAATACCCCCGCCCCGTGACAACAGCCTTTCTTGACTTTTGGTTGAAAACTGAGAAAGATTTTTCCCTGATTTACTGCCATAGATATGCTGTTTCTATGGCAACGCAGCTTCCGACACATCAAAAAAATATGTTGTACACATCTTCCCAGTAAGACCAATGTGTGTACCAAATTTCATGACTTTCGGTCAAAAACTGAGGAAGTAGTTCGATCCGCAAGGTGTTTCCTTGATTTTCTGCCATAAATATGCCGTTACCATGGCAACGCAGATTCCGTCTCATCCGAAAAATATGTCTTGCACATCTTCCCACCAAGACCAATGTGTGTACCAAATTTCATGACTTTCGGTCAAAAACTGAGGAAGTAGTTCGATCCGCAAGGTGTTTCCTTGATTTTCTGCCATAAATATGCCGTTACCATGGCAACGCAGATTCCGACTCATCCGAAAAATATGTCTTGCACATCTTCCCACCAAGACCAATGTGTGTACCAAATTTCATGAGCTTTGGTCGAAAACCGAGAAAGTAGTTTGATCCGCAAGATTTGCAACGGACCGACCGACCGACCCACCGACCGCCCAACCGTTGACTGATTCCTATGTATAATGAACATCACTATTTCCCTTATTAATCACTGACCATTTTTTAAAAAGGCACACATACTCAAGCACTCATGGGTAAATGGAATAGTGCGGGATTTGTGAAAGGCCCATTAGCTTGTTCACATTGCATGAACATCATCAACACATCGGCCTAATAAAATATTAGACGGCACAGAGTTGACAGCAACCAGGCTAGGTGAACTTTGGGTTTTACCAATCTCAATATAGATTGCCTGCTAAGCCAAAGTAACAGAATCATTTCAATCTAGAACTTACTTCGAATCAGAAATTTTAAATTTCTACAACAAACCGAAACATGCAAATAAGCCTCATTGCTAAGTAAGCCAACTGTCAGACAATAACCCGATTTTCATAAATACCTGTCCATTCCATCTTGCATCCGGACTTTTCCATAGAGGACATCCACCTTTCCAGGGTCATCATTCATGTACTCCAATCCTGCTACGTCTATCAGTAGGGGATTCCCCTGAAGCATTGGACTGAGGGAGAAAAAGAGATATCAATGTGATAAACAAATCTTTGTGATCATTTTAATTTATTACTGACACTACCTTTTTCTGTCTCCCCTAGTGCCCCTTTCTCTTTCTCTCTCTTCTTCTCATTCTCCACACTTTAGCTTTCTTTCCCTATCTCTCTCCCTCTCTATCTCTCTCTTTCTTTCTCTCTGCCTGATACATACTCTTTCTCGTTCTCTCTCTCTCTTTCTCTTATTCTTTTCCTTCATTATGTCATTGTACAAACATGGATACATTTCCAAATTTATCACGAAAAAAAGATGAATACGACTGCGTCTCCTATATGCCTCCGCCTAAATTCAGTTGATGGCTCAAACTATTCTAGAAATATTTGATAACGAGGCTAAAAACCAGTAATTTCATGTAATTTCATGTAAATTGACCTCTGTGACCTCTGACCTTTGACCTACTTACCCCAAAATCTAATCAGTTCATCTTTCTATGGGGATGCATACTGGTACCAAGTTTGAAGTTCTCACCTCAGATAGATCTTGAGATATCGCGGTAACGGTGCTAAAAACCAGTAATTCCATGTAATTTCATGTAAATTGACCTCTGTGACCTCTGACCTTTGACCTACCTACCCCAAAATCTAATCAGTTCCTCTTTCTATGGGGATACATACTGGTACCAAGTTTGAAGTTCTTACCTCAAACAGTTCTTGAGATATCGCGGTAACGGTGCTAAAAACCAAGAATTTCATGTAATTTCATGTAAATTGACCTCTGTGACCTCTGACCTTTGACCTACTTACCCCAAAATCTAATCAGTTCATCTTCGTATGGGGATACATACTAGTACCAAGTTTGAAGTTCTCACCTCAGATAGTTCTTGAGATATCGCGGTAACGAGAAGTGGGACGGACGGACGGATGGACGGACGGATGGACGGACGCACGGACGCACGCACGCACGGACAACCCGAAAACATAATGCCTCCGGCACCCACCTTCGGTGGGCGGAGGCAAAATTATTTTCATTCACCAATGTTTAAACCATTCCACTTGAGTTTACACATATTTTCACTTTAATACCTGAAGTAGAGATTTGTGATAGATATAAAATCAGCATTAGCAAACTTACTTGATAATATTTTCCAAGCAATCATCAAGAATTTCTTGCGCTGCTTTCTGTTTGGAAAATGAAATTAGGAGACAATACAAGTCATTGGTAAATAGAAAATCCATGTACCAGCATACATTTTATTCACCTCTAATTAGTCTAAAGCAGTGAAATAAGATGAATGTAATACACATTTAAATTGGGTCCATGCTAGTTGGGCAAATTTCTATAAAAAAATTTGTTGCTTGTTTCTTTAAATATGCTATTCAACTTGGGGGAAGCAACAAAAAGAAACAACCCATAAAGTCATAGAAACAATATAAAGCAGAAAACAAAGAGCAAGAGGGATATTTCTAAAATGAAAATAATGATTTAAACTGCACACATACCACCCCATGGGATGCTCAGGCACCTATAAATTACCACCATGGCTTTAGCCAAGCTGGTGCTGAAACTAAACATTCAAGAAATTACCTCCTACAAGATATCCAATAATACACCTGGGTTATGACTGGCAAATGTAGATGAATTGATGTCTTGCCAAAGGACATTATGACAGTTGTTTCAAAACATAGTATCACAGAAGGAGTTAAGGCAGAATGACTTACCACTTCTTGTTTGGTCATAAGTACCAGGGTGACAATGGTTAGATGAAGCCTTGAAGGTGTTTGGAATATTCTCTCATCGACTCCCGAGCACTAGATACAACAAAGGACAAAAGAAAGGATGAACTAGAGTGGTTTAGATGCAACATACATGTAAACCTGAAGAAAAATAATTCCAGGGGGGAAATAAATGTAGATTGAAAAACATGTATATATATACATAAAATCCTATTGAAGATATTCTGTTTTCCAAAGTTCTGTAAGAAGGGAAGCCATGAAGTTGACATTCATCAGTAATTCAGTATGCACCCTTCTTCTATACAAGGTCTGGCTTCTTTTGCTTGCACACTGCAAACACACACACACACACACACACACACACACACACACACATACGTTTACATGGCTTTACTTCCGAGGACAACTATTGTTCCTCTATTGTTACTCGTCCTCGGACAGTCGACGGAATAAGGCATAAATTCATTGTTCGACGTTCGAGGACTATTGTCCGCCTTCCGAGGACCATTGTTGTCATGATTTTTTTTTTGTTCTCTGTCCGAAAATGTCCTCGGACATAATGCTAAACAAACACACAATCACCAGTAACCCAACTCATATGTTGCTTTTAGCCATTTTTTGAGTGCATTCGAACTTGTTTCTTCATAAAGAGGTAACATTTGAAGTTGATACACACTGAGATAGAAATTCCCAATGCCCTTGACAAGGACAACACACTAGCCTTTACCAAACTCTTACCGAATCGAGACCGAAAACCATGCTGCCATAAACTCCTTCACAAACCCTTGCCCTTCACTTCATCCTGCAGAACTACACTTCTCATACACAAGTAACCCAAGCCTAATCACTTTAACCAAGGAGGTATCACAGAACACTAGGAAAAGCTAATCTGACAATATACTGCACTACATGTAACCCTGCAGAAATTAGGTGCTGATGTCCGACCCAAACAGAGGAAGAAGAAGAAGAAGAAGAAATTTTGTATATACATGTACCATACAGGCATGGAACCCCAAACATACAAAGCAAAATACCTTTTGGTAACTGTCCCCTTTCACCTTTTTTTTTGCTGCAGATGTAAACAGCTAGTAGACGGCCACATTGTTTGGAGTATACTTGTATATGTGCTAGGGGTGGGAGTTTCAGGTATTTTTTCATTTCGGGCACCCGACTCTTTCGGGCGGGTTCCCGGTTACTCGAAAATCAAATAACACAAATTACAAGCTAATATTTACCCTTAAGAAGCTATTTACACTGTGGGAAAACTCCTTCGTGTTTAGCACCTGAAATAAACCACTCGAAGAAAAAAAAACTGGCGGAGGAAATCGTGGACGCAAAATCTAATCTAAATCAAATCCATAGAAATCGTCTATAATCACGCCAGCGCCTTAGGTAATCACGGTCAACACTACAGTCCCTCGGCCTCGCACTTGTTCATTCAAATGACATACACGTACTTGAAAGGAAGGGGCATACCAAGAAATCTTACGAAGAATAACTCGTTCGAGACTATGATCATGATGATTCTTAATAATTTTGCACGAGCAGCCCTTGGGAATTTTGACAGCGCGATCGTACAGAGGTATTTTGTAAAAAACTCCACTCGTAGTATTGATGTTCCTTGCGAAAATGGTGAGCTTTCTTAGTCTCTACACTCCTCATACGCACATACACATTGCGAGTACCACACATTATTGAAAGTCACACACACATACATGTAGCACAGTCTACTGTTACACATCGCCAGTACACACATGCACACACAGACACACTCATTAGATCATTTAGAATTTAGAAAATGCAAGTTATATAACGGAAACTGAAAACAAGGTCTTTTTTTGGGGGGGGGGTAATTATTCATTCTCTCTGATTCTCACTCTCTCATAAATTTCACTAGTTTTATTTCAAAGAAAAGGTTCTTGAACCCCTTTGCCTGAATTGCGTTTCAAAATGTGTAGCTACTAACATTTAGACGATAGTCGATATTAGAATTGCTATTTTAAAAATTCATCTTTCAATAACTATTAATGTATCATGATGAGATTAAAATGAACTATCATATCATCATCATCATAATATCATCATACATGTATCATCATCACATCATCATACCATCATCATACCATCATCATATCATATCGTCATTAACTCAATATAATCATATCAATAAGCCAGTTCGGGGTTAGCGCATGGTACAAATGACCCCAAATATCCAGATATTTTAGACATGGAGGGTCCCTTTATGTGTACTTCAGAAAAATAACTCTGGGAGTGATAGAGGTGCCTCATGAATAGCTTTTGTTTCCCCCTTTAAAAAGAATACTTCCACCTGGATATCATGGAATGCACCATTAGTGCATAATTGAATAATGATTACATGACATTCATGAGCACATATCGTATGTTAGTGTCAGTGGGTTTTAGAATTTGGTACAGATGACCTTTATCAGTGGCTTATTCATCATGATCATCATAATTATATCATCATCACATCATAGCATCATTATCATATCATCATGATCATTATCTTGATAACCATATCGTCAAAACAGTTATCACCATCAATATCATCTTTCATGAAACTCATCATTCATCAAAAAATATCAAGCCAACATTTTCTTCCCTGCCCGAAAGTAACTTCATCATATCGTCATTAACTCATATAATCATTCTATCATCAATTCATCATGATCATCATAATTATACCATGAGTTTGACATCATCATAGCATCATAGCATCATTGTCGTCATCATCATAATCATCATCATTATCTTGATAATCATATCGTCAAAACAATTATCATCATCATCAATATCATCTTCATCAAACTCATCATTCATAAAAAAATATCATCAAGCCAACATTTTCTTCCCTGCCCGACCATACCTTCATCCTGGCTGGCATATAAATGAGGTCACAAGCCCAATTTTATGAATGAAAATGTTGATTGCGTGCACTCTAGACATCCTTTGCTTCCCACTGCCTCGCTTTTCACTTTCGCATGAATAACCAAGGAGGTACTAGGCTTGCCTAGCAGGCGCGGCCGTACACTGCAATTACCTCCTCGTAAAGTCGTAAAAGCTTTTGAATTCCTAACGGCTACCGAGTACCTCCTTGGAATAACGAAGGATATCATTGTGGATATATCGCTCATGTACTCTTAATCTGATTTCAGTAATATGTTACTTCTTTGCTTAAGATTTTCAGGAAATTGTGACAGTGTCAGATCGTGCTCGTTGATGTTAAAAACATCTGTTAATGTACGAGTTATGAGATGCCACATGCAAGTATGGAGCGACTGTTGAATATGCATGAGTTTGTAAACTTTACGCCCGTTAATCACTCATGATTATGACGTATCGTTCACTGCCAAGAAGGGGGAAGGGCACTCAAATGCAAATTATGTCATCGGTTCGATAACCAATGAGCAATCTCCGAATCATGGCTGTGAGCTTTGCTCTCTGTGTATAAGAATGTATAAGGTTATGTTTTGCAGTAAGTTGAACGGATCGAAAGCGCATCACTGCTGTGGCGCGCTACATGGATTTTTACATGTAAATATTGAATGGCTGGTCGACATTCATCTACCACCTTGTCATGTACATGTACATACCAGGGAGATGGAAGAGCCCTGTACATACATAAGTAATCATTAAATACTAATTTTCAGGAAAAGGGTATCTAATATTTTGACCCGGGATTCGACGCTTTCGGGCGGGACTCAGCTACCCGGTTTTTAGTCCCAGTACTAATATGTGCCATATAAATTATGTGTGTCACAATGACAAGTCGAATGTGGCAGTCCACAGTTAGTTCCAATAGTCGACCAAAGTTGAGAACGAGTTAAACACTCACATGTTTACATTCTTTCAGGACCTCCTCTTTGAATTTCTGGAACCTATCAATGATCTCTTGGCTATTGATGGGGATGGCCACGAAGTGTGTAAAGGCGGTCTTTTGACGGGCTGTGGCCACTAGGACATCGATCCTGGTCTTGGCCGAGGACACGCCCTGTCTCGTCTTACTGCTGATGGCTGGGAGAATCAAGATTATCAAAAAATTAAGTCTGTTACAGGTAACCTTGAGTAATGGTATCTGAATTGCATTTTGAAAGAAACACATCTTGTTTTGCTTTACTGCTGATGGCTAGGAGAGAATCAAGAGAATCACACATGTTACCGTAACCCTAAACCTGACCTTAGTGCCTAACCCTGACCTTAATCTTAATCCTAACCTAATCCCTAACCCAAACCCTGATAGAAGCTACATTCATACGGGACTTGTGGTTTCAAAACTTTAAGTTAGCGAAACTTTAGTTAACAAAGTAAAACAACTCACTAACCACGACGAGGGTTTACATGGGCCCGAAACAACGATGCTCATTGTTCTGAAACTACAAGCTGAGCGATCGACGTTGTTAACACCGGAAGTAGATATTACTGACTGTGTGTGCAGTACACATGCAGATCCCGTGTTCATAATTCGGGCGAAGGGTATGACCCGGAATTTTAACACGAACAGCGAGGTCATCGTTAACTACGAGCTTGCAAAACTTAACTTTTATTCTGTCCACACTGTCCGAAACTGCGACAGAGGACCCCCCGCTACTCGTGGTTTCGGCGTTAACCACGAGCTCACTTGTGGTTCTAGAACTACAAGTAAACTTAAAGTTTCGAAACTACGAGTCCCTTCATGCGGTCTGAAACTACAAGTTAACTCAGATTTTTGAAACTACAAGCGAAACTTAAAGTTTAGCCCTCTTTGTGTGAACCTGACTAATGATCCTCAACCTAACCCCAACTTAACCCTATCCCCAACCTAACCCTATCCCCAACCTAACCCTATCCTCAAACTTACCCTAACCCCAACCTAACCCTAACCCCAACCTAACCCTATCCCCAACCTAACCATAACCCCAACCTAACCCTAACCCCAACCTAACCCTAACCCCAACCTAACCCTAACCCCAACCTAACCCTATCCCCAACCTAACCCTAACCCCAACCTAACCCTAACCCCAACCTAACCCTAACCCCAACCTAACCCTATCCCCAACCTAACCCTAACCCCAACCTAACCCTAACCCCAACCTAACCCTAACCCCAACCTAACCCTATCCCCAACCTAACCCTATCCCCAACCTAACCCTAACCCCAACCTAACCCTAACCCCAACCTAACCCTATCCCCAACCTAACCCTATCCCCAACCTAACCCTAACCCCAACCTAACCCTAATCCCAACCTAACCCTAACCCCAACCTAACCCTAACCCCAACCTAACCCTAACCCCAACCTAACCCCATCCCCAACCTAACCCTAACCCCAACCTAACCCTAACCCCAACCTAACCCCAACCCCAACCTAACCCTATCCCTGACCCAGACTCTATTAAACCGTACCCTTAATCCTAATACAGTCAAACTTGCTTTAGCGACCACCTGTATAGAAAGACCACCTGTCCATAAAGACCATAATTTTTATTTCCCTTGAAAAGTGTTTCTCATTGAAACATGTGTTAAAGGAACCTGTACATAAAGACCACCTGCTCATAAAGACCGCTTTTCTTGTCTCCCTTGAGTGGTCTTTATAGACAGGTTTCACTGTACATTGTACTGATGCATGATGGGGCATTCTGCAGTTCAGCCAAATTCTTTTTGTTTAAACCCCTTCACTACTACCCAGTTTAAGTTTACAAAAAGATAATCATACCTAAGTAGTCAAGATTACCATCCCAGTAGCTGCCACAGGGATTACTATATCAAGTATCAAGTATCAGGTATTAAAATTTTAAGACTCAAATATTTTTTTTTTTCATTGTTTGAAGTTCTAAAACTTGTTGAAAACTAGCATGTGCACAGCTGTGAATGGGCGACTGGCTGGAATAAATACTCCTCAGTGAAGTAGAGAGTGTGTGCTGTAAAGTGCAGAATTGTGACTGAATCCAATGACAGGGGTAATGATACTACCTATATTGTCTGTTTGGAGCCAGAAGGGTATCAACTCTGTACAAAAGATGGGACTTAATGCCCTTCTGGCTCCAAACAGATGAGGCTTTGGTTGGTTACTTGTAACTGGCAAGGTGATGTATGCATAACATACATTATTATTACCAAAAAACAAGAGTTATGAGACTTACTTATTGCGTCAATGTGCTCTCCGGCTCTAGGAATGTGGATCTGGGTCCGGGTCTCGTGTTCAATCCTCTTCTTCGTTTCACCTTTGACCCCTATGATGTAACCAAAACACTTTGAAGGAACTTCAATCACCAACCGGTAGCCATCACGCGTCTTCTCCATCTCCAAAGGGTCACATGACACAGTCTCTGATGTCTCAGCATCGTACATTTCTTCATCATCTAAAGTATATTCACATGTTGAACATAATGTAAACAAATGTACATATTGAATAGAAAAGAAAGAACATACAAAAGATACAAAAGATGTTTATGGAAGTTGAAATAAAGATTTTATCAGAGCGTATAATAAATATATATGCAGATGTTGCACAAAATTTGATACAATTATCTTGATCATATCAAGATTACTTTTAACATTTAAAGAGCATCTATAAGATAGGAGTTGGCATAAAGATTTGATCAAAGGGTAATAAATGGAAGGTTCAACATTGACAGGGTTTGAAGTGGAAAATGATGAACCGAAATTCACCAGCTATTTATACCATATCGAAAATTACTATCATCATCCCAACTCTTGATTTTCAAATAATTTCAATAAAATTTCCCCCTACCATAGCAGTTTGTGTGAATCCTAACATATTGTATCTTATTCTGGTAATGATACTGACTGCAGGAACTCATGCACTGGGAATGGGTGCAATGAAGCAACACTTTATTTCAAATACATGTAAAGGAGCAGGAGGAGCAGGAGGAGGAGGAGGAGCAGGAGCAGGAGCAGGAGGAGAAGGAGAAGAATAAGAAGAAGAAGAAGAAGAAGGAAGAGGAGGAGAATTAAACAGAGTTTTTGCTATATACTTACACATCTCGTTCAGTGGAAGAGGAGGAGGAGAAGGAGAAGGAGAAGTAGGAGAACGAGGAGGAGGAGAAGGAAAGAGGAGGATGAGGAAAAAGAAGGAGAATAAAAAGAAAAAGAAAAGGAAGAGGGGGATAGAAGGGGAAAGAAGGGGGAAGAAGAAGAAAGGAACAAGAACAAGAACAAGAAGAAGAACAAGAAGAACTAGAAATTTAATTCGTCACTGAAGACGAATTAGGTGATCTGTCCTCATGATAATATAATGATGATGATGGTGGTGATGATAATCATAATATAATGATGATGATGATGTGATGATGATAATCATGATGATGACGGTGATAATGATTGATGGTGATGATAATCATGAAGATGATGGTGGTGATGAAATCATGATAATATAATGATGATGATGTGATGATGATAATCATGATGATTTATGGTGATGATAATCATGATGATGATTGATGGTGATGATAATCATGATAACATAATGATGATGATGATGTGATGATGATAATGATGATGACGGTGATAATGATGATGATTGATGGTGATGATAATCATGAAGATGATGGTGGTGATGATAATTATGATAATATAATGATGATGATGTGATGATGATAATCATGATGATGATGGTGATAATGATGATTGATGGTGATGATAATCATGATGATGATGGTGGAGATGATAATCATGATAATATGATGATGATGATGTGATGATAATCATGATGATGATTTATGGTGATGATAATCATGATGATGATGATGATGGTGGTGATAATAATCATGATAATATAATGATGATGATGTGATGATGATAATCATGATGATGATAATCATGATGATGATGGTGATAATGATGATGATAATCATGATGATGATGATGGTTATGATGATAATCATGATAATATAATATGATGATGATAATCATGATGATGATGGTGATAATCATGATAATCATGATGATGATGATGATGGTTATGATGATAATCATAATATAATGATGATGATGATGTGATGATGATAATCATGATGATGGTGATAATGATGATGATTGATGGTGATGATAATCATGATGATGATGATGATGGTGGAGATGATAATCATGATAATATAATGATGATGATGTGATGATGATAATCATGATGATTTATGGTGATGATAATCATGATGATGATTGATGGTGATGATAATCATGATAACATAATGATGATGATGATGTGATGATGATAATGATGATGACGGTGATAATGATGATGATTGATGGTGATGATAATCATGAAGATGATGGTGGTGATGATAATTATGATAATATAATGATGATGATGTGATGATGATAATCATGATGATGATGGTGATAATGATGATTGATGGTGATGATAATCATGATGATGATGGTGGAGATGATAATCATGATAATATGATGATGATGATGTGATGATAATCATGATGATGATTTATGGTGATGATAATCATGATGATGATGATGATGGTGGTGATAATAATCATGATAATATAATGATGATGATGTGATGATGATAATCATGATGATGATAATCATGATGATGATGGTGATAATGATGATGATAATCATGATGATGATGATGGTTATGATGATAATCATGATAATATAATATGATGATGATAATCATGATGATGATGGTGATAATCATGATAATCATGATGATGATGATGATGGTTATGATGATAATCATGATAATATAATGATGATGTGATGATGATAATCATGATGGTGATGATGATGATTGATGGTTATGATAATCATGATGATGATGGTGATGATAATCATGATAATATAATGATGATGTGATGATGATAATCATGATGATGATGGTGATAATGATGATGATGGTTATGATGATAATCATGATAATATAATGATGATGATGTGATGATGATAATGATGATGTGATGATGATAATGATGATGAAGATGGTGATGGTGGTGATGATAAACATGAAGATGATGGTGATGATGATGATAATCATGATGATGATGATGGTGGTGATGATAATCATGATAATATAATGATGATAATCATGATGATGATGGTGATAATGATGATGATAATCATGATGATGATGATGATGGTTGTGATGATAATCATGATAATATAATGATGATGATGTGATGATGATAATCATGATGATGATGGTGATGGTGGTGATGATAAACATGAAGATGATGGTGATGATGATGATAATCATGATGATGATGATGCTGGTGATGATAATCATGATAATATAATGATGATAATCATGATGATGATGGTGATAATGATGATGATAATCATGATGATGATGATGATGGTTGTGATGATAATCATGATAATATAATGATGATGATGTGATGATGATAATCATGATGATGATGGTGATGGTGGTGATGATAAACATGAAGATGATGGTGATGGTGATGATAATCATGATGATGATGATGGTTATGATGATAATCATGATAATATAATGATGATGATGTGATGATGATAATCATGATGATGATGATGATGGTGGGGATGATAATCATGATAATATAATGATGATGATGTGATGATGATAATGATGATGATGTGATGATGATAATGATGATGATAAACATGAAGATGATGGTGATGATGATGATAATCATGATGATGGTGGTGATGATAATCATGATAATATAATGATGATAATCATGATGATGATGGTGATAATGATGATGATAATGATGATGATGATGATGGTTGTGATGATAATCATAATATAATGATGATGATGTGATGATGATAATGATGATGATGATGGTGATGGTGGTGATGATAAACATGAAGATGATGGTGATGATGATGATAATCATGATGATGATGATGGTGGTGATGATAATCATGATAATATAATGATGATAATCATGATGATGGTGATAATGATGATGATAATCATGATGATGATGATGATGGTTGTGATGATAATCATGATAATATAATGATGATGATGTGATGATGATAATCATGATGATGATGGTGATGGTGGTGATGATAAACATGAAGATGATGGTGATGGTGATGATAATCATGATGATGATGATGATGGTTATGATGATAATCATGATAATATAATGATGATGATGTGATGATGATAATCATGATGATGATGATGGTGGGGATGATAATCATGATAATATAATGATGATGATGTGATGATGATAACAGTGATGATTATGATGATGGTATAACGAACAAACTACTGCACACTACTTTCAAATAGACATGACATGCAAATTAAGGCAGTTTATTACATGGTTTGTGATTGTTTAATATGTTATAATAGTCCAAGAGGATGGTAAAATGAAAGGCAAAAATAAGCAAAAAAAAAATAAAAATTATGGACCCACCGGGGATCGAACCTGGGTCACCGGAATGAGAGGCAAGTGCTTTGACCAATATATACCAAAATATTTCCCATACAGATAACACGTAAACAAAAAAACGGGATTCTCAAATCACATTTTGTAGTTAAAAATTGACAATGATCCCGACATCAGATTGAAAAAACCGAACCCACATAGCAAGAGTATTTATCAGGCTACATCATATTAAAATCTGGAAAGAAATAGACGAGAAATAACTGAGAGACTGCTCAGAGAACGATGTCATGTAGATTCATGATTTAAAAAAAATCATCTTTCATAGACATAACACGCAAATAGGGAAAATTCTGACATGTCGTTTTTAATTGAAAATTTCACTGTGATGACGTCATCAAAATGAAAAATGGTGTACACTGATCTGGTAGATAATTGTCTCAGTTATAACATATCAAAATTTGGGAGAAAATCGACCACCTATTACTGAAGTATTATGAAATGAATACAAAAATGATGACGTCATTTTTTCAAAATCATTTTTTTGAGTTCATATGCAAATATGATGACGTCAGAACATGCGATCGGCAAAAATTCTGCATGAATTCAAATCTACAACTCCCAGGCTTTCAGAATATGTAAAGAAATTGGGGGGTTTCCGCGCATTCTGACGAGCTATGGCGGATTCTAGATAGGCATGTTTTTACCACTTTTTACATTAGAATGCCCATTGACGCGCGCACGAATTTGAAAGTTTGACGCGCGCGTGTGGCATTATGGAAGGTCGAGAATGACTGTAAATAGTTGAAAATTGTGAAGAATAGTGTCAAAAAGGCAAACCGTGCAAAAAAACGGCATTTTTACGTTCTGTCAAATATGGTTCATTTTTGATGACTCGTTATGAAGATATGATTGATAATGTGATTTCACAAAATGGCGCCTGGATGACGTCACGATGACCTGATGACCTTGAAAAAGATTTTGGAGCTTGACCTTATATGACCTGATGACTGACGGAAATGTCATGAAAATTGACTGAAAAGTTTTTGAAATTTCGTTGCAACAAGAAAGTGGGAGAAAATAAAAATAAACTAGACATTTAATTCGTCACTGAGACGAATTAGGTGATCTGTCTTTTGATCTTAATATTTTTGACGAAGACGAATGACAAAATGATAATGTGAAGGATGAGGTTCATATCACGATGAGATTAATTATAATGAATCTATTCACGATTTTTATGATTTCAGCCTTTTCCTAGCATTTTCAATTCGTAGGCTCTACTACCTACCTTAGTGAAATAGCGCCCCCTTTGTTTCAATGGGGCATAAAGTGTGTGAAAATGAATTTTGGATGATTGGTGGATATCATGACAGTGATGATGATAATGATGATAATCATCATCATCATTATTATGAATATCATCATGACAGTAATGATAATGATGTTGATGATAATCATGATGATCATCATTATATCATCATGACAGTGATGATGATAACGATGTTGATGATAATCATCATCATGAATATCATCATGACAGTGATGATAATAATGATGATAATCATCATCATCATCATCACTATGAATATCATCATGACAGTAATGATAATGATGTTGATGATAATCATCATGACAGTGATGATGATAATCATCATCATGAATATCATGACAGTGATGATAATAATGATGTTGATGATAATCATCATCATCATGAATATCATCACAGTGATGATGATAATGATGTTGAAGATAATCATGATGATAATCATGATGACCATGACTGAAATGACATTGACCTTAGCCATGCCAAATATGAAAGAGAGATGACATTTCGTGAAGAAGAAACAATCATTAGTTGATTTTTACAAAATGGCGCCTGGATGACGTCACAATAATCTGATGACCTTGAAAAAGATGCGGGAACTTGACCTTATTAGGACTGATGACTGACAAAAATTTGAAGATAATTGACTAAGCCAATTTTGAGAAATTGTGATATCAAATAGGACGATTTGATATTGCAGGATACTTGGGAGATAAACCCCATAGCTCTAATACACGACAGGGAATCAAAATTTCCATAGGGTTGTACACAAACTACTGCACATTAGTTTCCAATAGACATAACATGGAAAATAAGGCAGTTTATTACATGATTTGTGATTGTTTATGTTATAATAGTCGAAGAGGATGGTAAAATGACAAGCAAAAACAAGCAAAAAAAAAATAAAAAATTATGGACCCACCGGGGATCGAACCTGGGTCACCGGCGTGGGAGTCAAGTGCTTTGACCAATATACCAAAATATTTCCCATAGAGATAACACGTAAACGAAAAACGGGATTCTCAAATCAAATTTTGTAGTTTAAAATTGACAATGATCCCGAAATCAGATTGAAAAAACCAAACCCTCATAGAAAGAGTATTAATCAGGCTACAACATATTAAAATCTGGAAGGAAATAGACGAAAAATAAGTGAGATACTGCTCAGAGAACAATGTCATGTAGATTCATGATTCGAAAAAAAATCATCTTCCATAGACATAACACGCGAATAGGGAAAATTCTGACATGGCATCTTTAATTGAAAATTTCACTGTGATGACGTCATCAAAATGAAAAATGGTGAACACTGATCTTGTAGATAATTGTGTCAGTTATAACATATCAAAATTTGGAAGAAAATTGACCACCTGTTACTGAATTATTATCAAATGAATACAAAAATGATGACGTCATTTTTTCAAAATCATTTTTTTGAGTTCATATGCAAATATGATGACGTCAGAACATGAGATAAGCCACAATTCTGCATGAATTCAAATCTACAACTCACAGGCTTTCAGAATATGTAAAGAAATTGGGGGGTTTCCGTCCATTCTGAGGAGCTATGGCGATTTCTAGATAGGCATGTTTTTACCACTTTTTACATTAGAATGCCCATTGACGCGCGCACGAATTTTAAAGTTTGACGCGCGAGTGTGGCATTATGGAAGGTCGATAGAGACTGTAAATAGTTGGGAATTGTCAAGAATAGTGTCAGGAAGACAAACCATGCGAAAAAACGGCGTTTTTACGTTATGTACGCGCTGCGCGCGGACGGAAATTTTTGAAATGCTTAAAATGTCCTGAACCGTACTCTAATTTGATTAAACAGTGATTTGGAGCATTTTTAAATTTTGACGCGCGCGTACGTGCGCGTCATGATGCGTACGTGGATTTTGATGACATTTTATGTTGACCCTTGACATGAAGTTCATGTGTGTTTAATATGGTTCATTTTTGATGACTCGTTATGAAGATATGAATGATAATGTGATTTCACAAAATGGCGCCTGGATGACGTCATGATGACGTCATGAACTTGAAAATGAATTTTTGGCATGACCTTACATGACATGATTACTGATGGAAATATCATGAAATTTGACTGAGAAATTTTTGAGATTTCGTGGAAACAAAAAAAGGTGGAAAATAAAAATAAATAAATAAATAAAGAAAATTCTGACGAAATTAAGAGGTGATCTGTCAAGTGACAGATCACCTAATAAACTAGAGTTTAATTCGTCATGAGGACGAATTAGGTGATCTGTCTTTCAATTTGTACGATCATGATTGTAATCAGGATGATCATAATAATGGGGAAATGCTAAACTGAAGATAGGAAGTCAAGAATGCCATGAATGAAGATGCTTCTTGATGAGAGGAATGTAGCAAAATGTGTAACGGTCATTATAAAATGATTATGGTGATGATAATGGTGATTATGATGATTATAATGATATGATAATTTAAGATAATTGACTAAGCCAATTTTGAGAAATTGTGATATCAAACAGGACTGCACGCGCGCATAACGCGCGCGCGGACGCGCACGGACGGAAAATTTTGAAATGCTTAAAATGTCCTGAACCGTACTCTAATTTGATTAAAAAGTGGTTTTGAGCATTTCTAAATTTTGACGCGCGCGTGCGTGCGCGTCATGATGTGCACGCGGATTTTGATGACATTTTATGTTGACCCTCGACCTGAAGTTTATGTGTACCAAATATGGTTGACTTTGGATGACTTGTAATGAAGATATCAACGATAATGTCATTTTACAAAATGGCGTCTGGATGACGTCATGATGACCTGATGACCTTGAAAAAGATTTTGGAGCTTGACCTGATATGCCCTGATGACTAACGGAAATGTCATGAAACGTGACTGGAAAGTTTTTGAGATTTCGTTGCAACAAGAGAGTGGGAGAAAAATAAAAATAAATAAATAATAACTAGACATTGAATTCGTCACTGAAGACGAATTAGGTGATCTGTCTTTTGATCTTGATATTTTTGACGAAGACGACTGACAAAATGATAATGTGAAAGATGAGGTTGATATCACGATGAGATTAATTATAATGAATCTATTCACGATTTTTATGATTTCAGCCTTTTCCTAGCATTTTCAATTCGTAGGCTCTACTACCTATTTTAGTGAAATAGCGCCCCCTTTGTTTCAATGGGGCATAAAGTGTGTGAACATGAATTTTGGATGATTCGTGGATATCATGACAGTGATGATGATAATGATGTTGATGATAATCATCATCATCATCATGAAAATCATCATGACAGTAATGATAATGATATTGATGATAATCATGATGATGATCATTATATCATGACAGTGATGATGATAATGATGTTGATGATAATCATCATCATGGTGATGATGATGATGCTATAATGATGATGATGATGATGGTGATGATGATGATGATAATGGTGATGACCATGACTGAAATGACATTGACCTTAGCCATGCCAAATATGAAAGAGAAATTACATTTCGTGAAGAAGATACGACCATAAGTTGATTTTTTACAAAATGGCGCCTGGATGACGTCACAATAATCTGATGACCTTGAAAAAGATGCGGGAACTTGACCTTATTAGGACTGATGACTGACAAAAATTTGAAGATAATTGACTAAGCCAATTTTGAGAAATTGTGATATCAAATAGGACTATTTGATATTGCAGGATACTGGGAGATAAATCCCATAGCTCTAATACACGACAGGGAATCACAATTTCCATAGGGTTGTACACAAACTACTGCACACTACTTTCTAATAGATATAACACGGAAAATAAGGCAGTTTATTGCATGGTTTGTGATTGTTTATGTTATAATAGTCGAAGAGGATGGTAAAATGACAAGCAAAAACAAGCAAAAAAAAAAAAAAAAAAAAAATTTATGGACCCACCGGGGATCGAACCTGGGTCACCTGCATGGGAGGCAAGTGCTTTGACCAATAGACCAAAACATTTCCCATAGAGATAACACGTAAACGAAAAACGGGATTCTCAAATCACATTTTGTAGTTTAAAATTGACAATGATCCCGATGTCAGATTAAAAAAACCGAACCCTCATAGAAAGAGTATTTATCAGGCTACAACATATTAAAATCTGGAAGGAAATAGACTAAAAATAACTGAGATACTGCTCAGAGAACGATGTCATGTAGATTCATGATTCGAAAAAAAATCTTCTTCCATAGACATAACACGCAAATAGGGGAAATTCTGACATGTCGTTTTTAATTGAAAATTTCACTGTGATGACGTCATCAAATTGAAAAAAGGTGGTGACTATTGTTGTAGAGAATTGTCTCAGCTATAACATATCAAAATTTGGAAGAAAATCGACCACCTATTACTGAATTATTATCAAATGAATACAAAAATGATGACGTCATTTTTTCAAAATCATTTTTTTGAGTTCATATGCAAATATGATGACGTCAGACCATGCGATCGGCAAAAATTCTGCATGAATTCAGATCTACAACTCCCAGGCTTTCAGATTGTGTAAAGAAATTGGGGGGTTTCCTCACATTCTGACGAGCTATGGCGGATTCTAGATAGGCATGTTTTTACCAATTTTTACATTAGAATGTCCATTGACGCGCGCACGAATTTGAAACTTTGACGCACGCGTGTGGCATTATGGAAGGTCGAGAATGACTGTAAATAGTTGGAAATTGTCAAGAATAGTGTCAGGAAGACAAACCATGCGAAAAAAACGGCGTTTTTACGTTATGTACGCGCTGCGCGCGCGCATAACGCGCACACGGACGCGCACGGACGGAAAATTTTAAAATGCTTAAAATGTCCTGAACCGTACTCTAATTTGATTAAAAAGTGATTTTGAGCATTTTTAAATTTTGACGCGCGCGTACGTGCGCGTCATGATGCGTGCGCGGATTTTGATGACATTTTATGTTGACCCTTGACCTGAAGTTCATGTGTGTCAAATATGGTTCATTTTTGATGACTCGTTATGAAGATATGATTGATAATGTGATTTCACAAAATGGCGCCTGGATGACGTCATGATGACCTGATGACCTTGAAAAAGATTTTGGAGCTTGACCTTATATGACCTGATGACTGACGGAAATGTCATGAAAATTGACTGAAAAGTTTTTGAGATTTCGTTGCAACAAGAAAGTGGGAGAAAATAAAAATAAACTAGACATTGAATTCGTCACTGAAGACGAATTAGGTGATCTGTCTTTTGATCTTGATATTTTTGACGAAGACGACTGACAAAATGATAATGTGAAAGATGAGGTTGATATCACGATGAGATTAATTATAATGAATCTATTCACGATTTTTATGATTTCAGCCTTTTCCTAGCATTTTCAATTCGTAGGCTCTACTACCTATTTTAGTGAAATAGCGCCCCCTTTGTTTCAATGGGGCATAAAGTGTGTGAACATGAATTTTGGATGATTCGTGGATATCATGACAGTGATGATGATAATGATGTTGATGATAATCATCATGACAGTAATGATAATGATATTGATGATAATCATGATGATGATCATTATATCATGACAGTGATGATGATAATGATGTTGATGATAATCATCATCATGGTGATGATGATGATGCTATAATGATGATGATGATGGTGATGATGATGATGATAATGGTGATGACCATGACTGAAATGACATTGACCTTAGCCATGCCAAATATGAAAGAGAAATTACATTTCGTGAAGAAGATACGACCATAAGTTGATTTTTTACAAAATGGCGCCTGGATGACGTCACAATAATCTGATGACCTTGAAAAAGATGCGGGAACTTGACCTTATTAGGATTGATGACTGACAAAAATTTGAATATAATTGACCAAGCCCATTTTGAGAAATTGTGATATCAAATAGGACTATTTGATATTGCAGGATACTGGGAGATAAATCCCATAGCTCTAATACACGACAGGGAATCACAATTTCCATAGGGTTGTACACAAACTACTGCACACTACTTTCTAATAGATATAACACGGAAAATAAGGCAGTTTATTGCATGGTTTGTGATTGTTTATGTTATAATAGTCGAAGAGGATGGTAAAATGACAAGCAAAAACAAGCAAAAACAAGCAAAAAAAAAAAAAAAAAAAATTTATGGACCCACCGGGGATCGAACCTGGGTCACCGGAATGGGAGTCAAGTGCTTTGACCAATATACCAAAATATTTCCCATAGAGATAACACGTAAACGAAAAACGGGATTCTCAAATCACATTTTGTAGTTTAAAATTGACAATGATCCCGACATCAGATTGAAAAAACCGAACCCTCATAGAAAGAGTATTTATCAGGCTACAACATATTAAAATCTGGAAGGAAATAGACGAAAAATAACTGAGATACTGCTCAGAGAACGATGTCATGTAGATTCATGATTCAAAAAAAAATCATCTTCCATAGACATAACACGCAAATAGGGGAAATTCTGACATGTCGTTTTTAATTGAAAATTTCACTGTGATGACGTCATCTAAATGAAAAACCGTGGTGACTAATCTTGTAGAGAATTGTCTCAGCTATAACATATCAAAATTTGGAAGAAAATAGACCACCTATTACTGAAATATTATCAAATGAATACAAAAATGATTACGTCATTTTTTTTAAATCATTTTTTTGAATTCATATGGAAATATGATGACGTCAGACCATGCGATCGGCAAAAATTCTGCATGAATTCAAATCTACAACTCCCAGGCTTTCAGAATATGCAAAGAAATTGGGGGGTTTCCTCCCATTCTGACGAGCTATGGCGGATTCTATATAGGCATGTTTTTACCACATTTTACATTAGAATGCCCATTGACGCGCGCACGAATTTGAAAGTTTCACGCACGCGTGTGGCATTATGGAAGGTCGAGAAAGACTGTAAATAGTTGGAAATTGTCAAGAATAGTGTCAGGAAGACAAACCATGCGAAAAAACGGCGTTCTTACGTTATGTACGCGCTGCGCGCGCGCATAACGCGCACACGGACGCGCACGGACGGAAAATTTTTAAATGCTTAAAATGTCCTGAACCGTACTCTAATTTGAATAAAAAGTGATTTTGAGCATTTCTAAATTTTGACGCGCGCGTACGTGCGCGTCATAATGCGTGCGCGGATTTTGATGACATTTTATGTTGACCCTTGACCTGAAGTTCATGTGTGTCAAATATGGTTCATTTTTGATGACTTGTTATGAAGATATGAACGATAATGTGATTTCACAAAATGGCGCCTGGATGACGTCATGATGACCTGATGACCTTGAAAAAGATTTTGGAGCTTGACCATATATGACCTGATGAGTGACGGAAATGTCATGAAAATTGACTGAAAAGTTTTTGAGATTTCGTTGCAACAAGAAAGTGGGAGAAAATAAAAATAAACTAGACATTTAATTCGTCACTGAGACGAATTAGGTGATCTGTCTTGATCTTAATATTTTTGACGAAGACGAATGACAAAATGATCATGTGAAGGATGAGGTTGATATCACGATGAGATTAATTATAATGAATCTATTCACGATTTTTATGATTTCAGCCTTTTCCTAGCATTTTCAATTCGTAGGCTCTACTACCTATCTTAGTGAAATAGCGCCCCCTTTGTTTCAATGGGGCATAAAGTGTGTGAAAATGAATTTTGGATGATTGGTGGATATCATGACAGTGATGATGATAATGATGATAATCATCATCATCATTATTATGAATATCATCATGACAGTAATGATAATGATGTTGATGATAATCATGATGATCATCATTATATCATCATGACAGTGATGATGATAATGATGTTGATGATAATCATCATCATGAATATCATCATGACAGTGATGATAATAATGATGATAATCATCATCATCATCACTATGAATATCATCATGACAGTAATGATAATGATGTTGATGATAATCATGATGATCATCATTATATCATCATGACAGTGATGATAATAATGATGATAATCATCATCATCATCACTATGAATATCATCATGACAGTAATGATAATGATGTTGATGATAATCATGATGATCATTATATTATCATGACAGTGATGATGATAATGATGTTGATGATAATAATCATCATCATGAATATCATCACAGTGATGATAATAATGATGTTGATGATAATCTTGATGGTAATCATGATGACAATGACTGAAATGACATTGACCTTAGCCATGCCAAATATGAAAGAGAGATGACATTTCGTGAGGAAGATACAATCATTAGTTGATTTTTACAAAATGGCGCCTGGATGACGTCACAATAATCTGATGACCTTGAAAAAGATGCGAGAACTTGACCTTATTAGGACTGATGACTGACAAAAATTTGGAGATAATTGACTAAGCCAATTTTGAGAAATTGTGATATCAAATAGGACGATTTGATATTGCAGGATACTTGGGAGATAAACCCCATAGCTCTAATACACGACAGGGAATCAAAATTTCCATAGGGTTGTACACAAACTACTGCACATTACTTTCCAATAGACATAACATGGAAAATAAGGCAGTTTATTACATGATTTGTGATTGTTTATGTTATAATAGTCGAAGAGGATGGTAAAATGACAAGCAAAAACAAGCAAAAAAAAAATAAAAAATTATGGACCCACCGGGGATCGAACCTGGGTCACCTGCATGGGAGGCAAGTGCTTTGACCAATAGACCAAAACATTTCCCATACAGATAACACGTAAACGAAAAACGGGATTCTCAAATCACATTTTGTAGTTTAAAATTGACAATGATCCCGATGTCAGATTAAAAAAACCGAACCCTCATAGAAAGAGTATTTATCAGGTTACAACATATTAAAATCTGGAAGGAAATCGACCAAAAATAACTGAGATACTGCTCAGAGAACGATGTCATGTAGGTTCATGATTCGAAAAAAAATCATCTTCCATAGACATAACACGCAAATAGGGGAAATTCTGACATGTCGTTTTTATTTTAAAATTTCACTGTGATGACGTCATCAAAATGAAAAATGGTGGAGACTATTGTTGTAGAGAATTGTCTCAGCTATAACATATCAAAATTTGGAAGAAAATCGACCACCTATTACTGAATTATTATCAAATGAATACAAAAATGATGACGTCATTTTTTCAAAATCATTTTTTTGAGTTCATATGCAAATATGATGACGTCAAAACATGAGATCGGCAAAAATTCTGCATGAATTCAAATCTACAACTCACAGGCTTTCAGAATATGTAAAGAAATTGGGGGGTTTCCACGCATTCTGACGAGCTATGGCGGATTTTAGATAGGCATGTTTTTACCACTTTTTACATTAGAATGGCCATTGACGCGCGCACGAATTTGAAACTTTGACGCACGGGTGTGGCATTATGGAAGGTCAAAAATGACTGTAAATAGTTGGAAATTGTCAAGAACAGTGTCAGGAAGACAAACCATGCGAAAAAACGGCATTTTTACGTTATGTACGCGCTGCGCGCGCGCATAACGCGCACACGGACGCGCACGGACGGAAAATTTTTAAATGCTTAAAATGTCCTGACCCATACTCTAATTTGATTAAAAAGTGATTTTGAGCATTTTTAAATTTTGACGCGCGCGTACGTGCGCGTCATGATGCGTGTGCGGATTTTGATGTCATTTTATGTTGACCCTTGACCTGAAGTTCATGTGTGTCAAATATGGTTCATTTTTGATGACTCGTTATGAAGATATGATTGATAATGTGATTTCACAAAATGGCGCCTGGATGACGTCATGATGACCTGATGATCTTGAAAAAGATTTTGGAGCTTGACCTTATATGACCTGATGACTGATAGAAATGTGATGAAAATTGACTGAGAAGTATTTGAGATTTCGTTGCAACAAGAAAGTGGTAGAAAATAAAAATAAATAAATAAATAAATAATAATAAATAAAGAAAGAAAATTCTGACGAATACAATAGGTGATCTGTCACTATGACAGATCACCTAACTAGACATTTAATTCGTCACTGAGACGAATTAGGTGATCTGTCTTTTGATCTTAATATTTTTGACGAAGACGAATGACAAAATGATAATGTGAAGGATGAGGTTGATATCACGATGAGATTAATTATAATGAATCTATTCACGATTTTTATGATTTCAGCCTTTTCCTAGCATTTTCAATTCGTAGGCTCTACTACCTACCTTAGTGAAATAGCGCCCCCTTTGTTTCAATGGGGCATAAAGTGTGTTAAATGAATTTTGGATGATTGGTGGATATCATGACAGTGATGATGATAATGATGATAATCATCATCATCATTATTATGAATATCATCATGACAGTAATGATAATGATGTTGATGATAATCATGATGATGATCATTATATTATCATGACAGTGATGATGATAATGATGTTGATGATAATAATCATCATCATGAATATCATGACAGTGATCATGACAGTGATTTTTACAAAATGGCGCCTGGATGACGTCACAATAATCTGATGACCTTGAAAAAGATGCGGGAACTTGACCTTATTAGGACTGATGACTGACAAAAATTTGAAGATAATTGACTAAGCCAATTTTGAGAAATTGTGATATCAAATAGGACGATTTGATATTGCAGGATACTTGGGAGATAAACCCCATAGCTCTAATACACGACAGGGAATCAAAATTTCCATAGGGTTGTACACAAACTACTGCACATTACTTTCCAATAGACATAACATGGAAAATAAGGCAGTTTATTACATGATTTGTGATTGTTTATGTTACAATAGTCGAAGAGGATGGTAAAATGACAAGCAAAAACAAGCAAAAAAAAAAAAAAAAAAATTATGGACCCACCGGGGATCGAACCTGGGTCACCTGCATGGGAGGCAAGTGCTTTGACCAATAGACCAAAACATTTCCCATAGAGATAACACGTAAACGAAAAACGGGATTCTCAAATCACATTTTGTAGTTTAAAATTGACAATGATCCCGATGTCAGATTAAAAAAACCTAACCCTCATAGAAAGAGTATTTATCAGGCTACAACATATTAAAATCTGGAAGGAAATAGACTAAAAATAACTGAGATACTGCTCAGAGAACGATGTCATGTAGATTCATGATTCGAAAAAAAATCATCTTCCATAGACATAACACGCAAATAGGGGAAATTCTGACATGTCTTTTTTAATTGAAAATTTCACTGTGATGACGTCATCAAAATGAAAAAAGGTGGTGACTATTGTTGTAGAGAATTGTCTCAGCTATAACATATCAAAATTTGGAAGAAAATCGACCACCTATTACTGAATTATTATCAAATGAATACAAAAATGATGACGTCATTTTTTCAAAATCATTTTTTTTAGTTCATATGCAAATATGATGACGTCAAAACATGAGATCGGCAAAAATTCTGCATGAATTCAAATCTACAACTCACAGGCTTTCAGAATATGTAAAGAAATTGGGGGGTTTCCACGCATTCTGACGAGCTATGGCGGATTTTAGATAGGCATGTTTTTACCACTTTTTACATTAGAATGGCCATTGACGCGCGCACGAATTTGAAACTTTGACGCACGCGTGTGGCATTATGGAAGGTCAAAAATGACTGTAAATAGTTGGAAATTGTCAAGAACAGTGTCAGGAAGACAAACCATGCGAAAAAACGGCGTTTTTACGTTATGTACGCGCTGCGCGCGCGCATAACGCGCACACGGACGCGCACGGACGGAAAATTTTAAAATGCTTAAAATGTCCTGACCCATACTCTAATTTGATTAAAAAGTGATTTTGAGCATTTTTAAATTTTGACGCGCGCGTACGTGCGCGTCATGATGCGTGCGCGGATTTTGATGACACTTTATGTTGACCCTTGACCTGAAGTTCATGTGTGTCAAATATGGTTCATTTTTGATGACTCGTTATGAAGATATGATTGATAATGTGATTTCACAAAATGGCGCCTGGATGACGTCATGATGACCTAATGACCTGGAAAAAGATTTTGGAGCTTGACCTTATATGACCTGATGACTGATAGAAATGTGATGAAAATTGACTGAGAAATTTTTGAGATTTCATTGCAACAAGAAAGTGGTAGAAAATAAAAATAAATAAATAAATAATAATAACTAGACATTTAATTCGTCACTGAGACGAATTAGGTGATCTGTCTTTTGATCTTAATATTTTTGACGAAGACGAATGACAAAATGATAATGTGAAAGATGAGGTTGATATCACGATGAGATTAATTATAATGAATCTTTTCACAATTTTTATGATTTCAGCCTTTTCCTGGCATTTACAATTCGTAGGCTCTACTACCTATTTTAGTGAAATAGCGCCCCCTTTGTTTCAATGGGGCATAAAGTGTGTGAACATGAATTTTGCATGATTCGTGGATATCATGACAGTGATGATGATAATGATGATAATCATCATCATCATTATTATGAATATCATCATGACAGTAATGATAATGATGTTGATGATAATCATGATGATCATTATATTATCATGACAGTGATGATGATAATGATGTTGATGATAATAATCATCATCATGAATATCATGACAGTGATGATAATAATGATGTTGATGATAATCATCATCATCATGAATATCATCACAGTGATGATGATAATGATGTTGATGATAATCATGATGATAATCATGATGACCATGACTGAAATGACATTGACTTAGCCATGCCAAATATGAAACAGAGATGACATTTCGTGAAGAAGATACAATCATTAGTTGATTTTTACAAAATGGCGCCTGGATGACGTCACAATAATCTGATGATCTTGAAAAAGATGCGGGAACTTGACCTTATTAGGACTGATGACTGACAAAAATTTGAATATAATTGACCAAGCCAATTTTGAGAAATTGTGATATCAAATAGGACGATTTGATATTGCAGGATACTGGGAGATAAATCCCATAGCTCTAATACACGACAGGGAATCACAATTTCCATAGGGTTGTACACAAACTACTGCACACTACTTTCTAATAGATATAACACGGAAAATAAGGCAGTTTATTGCATGGTTTGTTATTGTTTATGTTATAATAGTCGAAGAGGATGGTAAAATGACAGGCAAAAAGAAGCAAAAAAAAAAAAAAAATTATGGACCCACCGGGGATCGAACCTGGGTCACCGGAATGGGAGTCAAGTGCTTTGACCAATATACCAAAATATTTCCCATAGAGATAACACGTAAACGAAAAACGGGATTCTCAAATCACATATTTTAGTTTAAAATTGACAATGATCCCGACATCAGATTGAAAAAACCGAACCCTCATAGAAAGAGTATTTATCAGGCTACAAAATATTAAAATCTGGAAGGAAATAGACCAAAAATAACTGAGATACTGCTCAGAGAACGATGTCATGTAGATTCATGATTCGAAAAAAAATCATCTTCCATAGACATAACACGCAAATAGGGGAAATTCTGACATGTCGTTTTTAATTGAAAATTTCACTGTAATGACATCATCAAAATGAAAAACCGTGGAAACTGATCTTGTAGAGAATTGTCTCAGCTATAACATATCAAAATTTGGAAGAAAATTGACCACTTATTACTGAAATATTATCAAATGAAAACAAAAATGATGACGTCATTTTTTCAAAATCATTTTTTTTAGTTCATATGCAAATAGGATGACGTCAGAACATGAGATCGGCAAAAATTCTACATGAATTCAAATCTACAACTCTCAGGCTTTCAGAATATGTAAAGAAATTAGGGGGTTTCCGCCCATTCTGACGAGCTATGGCGGATTCTATATAGGCATGTTTTTACCACATTTTACATTAGAATGTCCATTGACGCGCGCACGAATTTTAAAGTTTGACGCGCGCGTGTGGCATTATGGAAGGTCGATAATGACTGTAAATAGTTGGAAATTGTCAAGAATAGTGTCAGAAAGACATACCATGCGAAAAAAACGGCGTTTTTACGTTATGTACGCGCTGCGCGCGCGCATAACGCGCACACGAACGCGCACGGACGGAAAATGTTTAAATGCTTAAAATGTCCTGAACCGTACTCTAATTTGATTAAAAAGTGATTTTGAGCATTTCTAAATTTTTACGCGCGCGTACGTGCGCGTCATGATGCGTGCGCGGATTTTGATGACATTTTATGTTGACCCTTGACCTGAAGTTCATGTGTGTCAAATATGGTTCATTTATGATGACTCGTTATGAAGATATCAACGATAATGTCATTTAACAAAATGGCGTCTGGATGACGTCACGATGACCTGATGACCTTGAAAAAGATTTTGGAGCTTGACCTTATATGACCTGATGACTGACGGAAATGTCATGAAAATTGACTGAAAAGTTTTTGAGATTTCGTTGCAACAAGAAAGGGCCAGAAAATAAAAATAAATAAATAATAAAGAAATAAAGAAAGAAAATTCTGACGAATATAAGAGGTGATCTGTCGACTACGACAGATCACCTAATAAAGAAATAAAGAAAGAAAATTCTGACGAATATAAGAGGTGATCTGTCGACTACGACAGATCACCTAATAAACTAGAGTTTAATTCGTCATGAGGACGAATTAGGTGATCTGTCTTTCAATTTGTACGATCATGATTGTAATCAGGATGATCATAATAATGGGGAAATGCTAAACTTGAAGATAGGAAGTCAAGAATGCCATGAATGGAGATGCTTCTTGAGGAGAGGAATGTAGCAAAATGTGTAACGGTCATTATAACATGATTATGGTGATGATGATAATGGTGATTATGATGATTATAATGATATGATAATTTAAGATAATTGACTAAGCCAATTTTGAGAAATTGTGATATCAAACAGGACTATTTGATATTGCAGGATACTTGGGAGATAAACCCCGTAGCTCTAATACACGACAGGGAATCACAATTTCCATAGTTGTACACAAACTACTGCAGACTACTTTCTAATAGATATAACACGGAAAATAAGGCATTTTATTGCATGGTTTGTGATTGTTTATGTTATAATAGTCGAAGAGGATGGTAAACTGACAAGCAAAAAGAAGCAAAAAAAAAAAAAATTATGGACCGACCGGGGATCGAACCTGGGTCACCTGCATGGCAGTCAAGTGCTTTGACCAATAGACCAAAATATTTCCCATAGAGATAACACGTAAGCGAAAACCGGATTCTCAAATCCCATTTGGTAGTTCAAAATTGGGCGTGATCCCGACATCTGATCAAAAATTGCAGGGCTTACTAATAAAAGCTTATAGTTTCAGCTACAACATATTAAAATCTTGAAGGAAATAGACCAAAAATAACTCAGACACTGCTAAGAGAACGATGTCATGTAGATTCATGATTCGAAAAAAAGTCATCTTCCATAGACATAACACGCAAATAGGGAAAATTCTGACATGTCGTTTTTAATTGAAAATTTCAATATGATGACGTCATCAAAATGAAAAACCGTGGCAACTGGTCTTGTAGAGAATTGTCTCAGCTATAACATATCAAAATCTGGGCGAAAAACGACCAATAGTTAAGAATCTAAAGCCAAATTTGCATAAATGTGATGACGTCAAAACATGAAAAATGGAAATTTTGAATTCTGGCGCCATTTTGATGACATCATAATGTTTATAAGGGTCAAATGATACATGAAATGAAATCTGTGATTCATACCCTACCTGATGATGACAAAAAATTGGGGGGTTTGTGGACTATTTAAAGAGCTAGAGTGAATTTTGTTGAGGCATGTTTTTTCACGTTTTTACGTTATTTTCGCCATAGACGCGCGCACGGATTTTGAACTTTGACGCGCCCGTACGACCTTATTATTGATCAAAATTGATTCCAAGTTGATGGAAATGATGAAGAAAAGTATCAGGATTGCAAATCATGCGAAAAAACAGCGTTTTTACGTTATGTACGCGCTGTGCGCGCGCATAACGCGCACGGACGGAAAATTTTTAAATGCTTAAAATGTCCTGAACCGTACTCTAATTTGATTAAAAAGTGATTTTGAGCATTTTTAAATTTTGACGCGCGCGTACGTGCGCGTAATGATGCGTGCGCGGATTTTGATGACATTTTATGTTGACCCTTGACCTGAAGTTTATGTGTGTCAAATATGGTTCATTTTTGATGACTCGTTATGAAGATATGATTGATAATGTGATTTCACAAAATGGCGCCTGGATGACGTCACGATGACCTGATGACCTTGAAAAAGATTTCGGAGCTTGACCATATATGACATGATGACTGACGGAAATGTCATGAAAATTGACTGAAAAGTTTTTGAGATTTCGTGGAAACAAGAAAGTGGGAGAAAATAAAAATAAAGAAATAAATAAATAAAGAAAGAAAATTCTGACGAAATTAAGAGGTGATCTGTCGACTACGACAGATCACCTAATAAAGAAAGAAAATTCTGACGAAATTAAGAGGTGATCTGTCGATACCGACAGATCACCTAATAAATAATAAATAAAGAAAGAAAATTCTGACGAATACAATAGGTGATCTGTCACTTTGACAGATCACCTAATTAAACAGAGTTTTTGCTATATACTCACACATCTCGTCATCTCGTTCAGTGTATCCACCTTGTCCTTCAAATGTGCTTCCTGAAAAATGTGCAGTTGTCATTTGGGTGGGATTTCGTCTGTAACATCGCCCTCCTATGGTGACAATTGGAGGCTTCAGAATGTCCATGATGATTTCAATTGTTGGCAATTGTCCGTTCTTGGTTGATTTCCTTTGTAATGAAATGCATCAATAAAGTTTTTAGGGGCATGCTACAACTAGCAAACTCGGTAACTAGTGGTGGCTCTGGTAACCATATTTTGAATTACTGATTAGATCTAGGCTTGGTCTAAGCAAGCTTAATTTTAAACTAATGGCATTCCTTCTCCTCTCCTCCTCTCCTCCTCCTCCCCCCCCCCCACCCACCCCCTCGGCCCCTCCTGCTCCACCTTCCCCCTACTTCCTCCTCCTCCTTCCTCCTTTTTCCTCCTATTACTTCCTCCTCCTTCCTCATTTCTCCTTCTCCTATGGATCGTGGTCAGAGCTAACCAATATGTACAATTGATTTAGGTCAGAGCATTTTTCTCCTCATTCATTTCCTCTGTTCCTCTTCTTCCTCCTCTTCTTCCTCCTCTTTCTCTTCCTCTTTCTCATCTTCTTCTCTTTCAGAATTACTATGTTCCCCTCGTACTTAGCGACTGGTGAACGGTTTTGTTTTGTTTATTTCACTTTCGGCTTTTTTTTTTACTTTGCTCTACATACTACGGTAGTACTGACTTAGATTTTGGCTGAATTTGAGTAACTTATATAGAGAGATGAAAAGTGACCGCGATTCCTAGTTGGAGGAATTTTTTGAGCAGATACGAACTCTGATTTATCAGATGATTTATCAGATCCCGAAGGCAAAGAAGCTCAAGTGGCAAGGGGAATTTGACCATATTATATGTTTGAACCCCTCGCAGAAGGGGGGGGGGCACACATGACTTTAGATAAAGTCATGACTAAAACCCCTCGCAGAAGACGCGCCGGGGCCTGGTGAAGGGGGCCGTGGGTGAAGTAACCGCAGGGAGCTCCAACGCGTTGGAGTTAAAGGTGAATTCTGTCTCTCGTTCGTTAGCTCTTAACTTAGCTAACGAACGAGAGACAGAATTTTCGGTCTACAGGTGAAGCTGCTGCAGCTGCTGGAGATGATGTCGTTGCAAAAAGATTGGAAGACTTGACTCCAATTCTGATCGTTGGAATAGCTGAATCTTTTAGCTTGCTTCTCCTTTTCTTCATGCCAAATTCGGAATACAGGCCAGGATCCTCAAAATCATCTTCGGCAAAGTGATCACTGCAGATTGTACTCCACTCACTTGGCCGGCCCTTGCCACTCTGCCCGCGTGTGCTTTACCTTTGCGACCCACAATTTCCGTAGATTTTCATCTTTAGGCAAAAGATGTATGCTTACATACCGGTAATCTTTAGGGGTCTTGCTACAGCCCGCAACTATCCACTGATTCCGCATTACTGATGAAACTGTGCCCCCAAATCAACGTTATTGTGAGGAATTAAACACGAAAATATGCAATGCAAATGGTCGATGCGGTGAATATCATGCTCGCGCTCGGCACCGTACCGGGCTGGGCCTGCCAGGCCTGTGGGCGTGCACGGTATACAGGTGGGTGGAATATTTTCCTTTACTTCTCGTACATCACAGATCACGTGATCACGATGTCGCTTCGATGGGTTTTTTTTAGCGGCAGGGCCACTCATAGGCCGTTGCCTATGTGGGATTGTGTCCAACATTCACTGTTGCAGCAGTCAAATGCAGACAACAAAATTGCTCTATGGGTCAATCCACGTCAAATCAACGGATAGGTGTCACCCGACCCCCTTCGATTTTCTTTAAACTCGCACCAAATGTTCCCCCAAGTGTCTGACGGAAAACTCCAAAATATTTTGCCCCAAGGACAAACGGTTGCTAAGATATGGCCTCGCCTAGCAACCAATGCACGGACAAACCAATCGGGCTAATTAAATTTATGCATTTTTGATTGACAACTGTAGCCAAAATTCTTCACACAGAGAGCTCATTGTCTGGATATTGAGAGAACTTTATGCCCTTTACAAAAAAAATAATCATGGCACAAATACAATTCTCCGTTTTCGCGTACAAGGTCACCGAAAATGGCGTGAACTGTAAAATCTGTGATTTCAAGTGTATGTTTGGAGGTTCATAGCTTCAAAATCAAATAAGCTTAGGGCCCAATATTTTGTTGATTTGAACACTTTTAGTAATTGAACAAACCTAAAAAAAAATCAGAGCGCCCTCAAATTTGGGATATTTTCAAAATAAGCCAAGTGCAAGGTCATGGATCACCCTTAGTCCAATCTCGGAACACCACCAATTCTTGTGTATGGATAGGCATTTACCTATATTTTAACGAGTTACCAAAGAAATTTTGCGTCCGGAACTTTCAATGGCAAATGTACACTGTCGAAAATGGTCATAAACGCATCAAAATCAAAGAAAATTGACATATGGGCTTAAGATCATATTTCAAATTTCAATTTCTTACAGATAAAAGGCCAAGCATAGTGATATTAACAGTTATGGTAGTATGTTATAGGTACTAAAAGAATATATACTACTCAGGGATGTAAGTGGGTAGCAAAAAAAAATCCGGAAAATATTTGACGATCCCAGCGCAGTGATTCAGTCAAGTGTAGGCCTAAGTTAGGTGTCCGAACGTAATCGCTCAAGAATACTCCGTTCGCATCCTTCTCCTGTCCATTTCCAATTCCACTTACCGGTATTCTTAATTCCTATGTCGATTTTCGCTATATTTGCAGTCCTGTCCACTTCCATTTTGATTTTTTATTCCAATAAGAGGCAAAAGAAAATCAGGAAACGAAGTCGAAATGCTATCACAAAGTCGTAAACTATCTGGTTGCGTGATATGCATGCGATACGCGACGTCGACAGTACACAATATACAGCACAATATCGCTGTGCACGTGTAGCGCTAGCTTCGCAATGCGGTCGTCCTGACAATGCATGATCCAGAACGTATAGTCTCATACATCAGTCCACTTTTCCTGTCGCCGCACGTTCAAAATACAAAATCATTACGTGGCTGTTACGCGAATTTTAGTAAAGCGCATGTCTTTACAGTCCATAGCACTTGTCCACACATACTCGTTACCAGGATTTTTATACAAAATTCGTGCTGTGCGTACGAGAACCACTTCACGCTATATTAACATACTTCGTATGAAACGGCCCGTACAAGACTATATTTCATTTGCGAGATTTTTTTTCTGCCACTAGGTTAATGCACACGAAAGTACGATAATGCCTTCAACACATAACAAGTCACAGAAAAAACCCGGAAATGTTTCTTAAATTAAAAAAAATCCGGAATTCCGGAAAAATCCGGAAGTCTTACATCCCTGATACTCTACTGTAAGTTTGTTTTATAGGAGAATGACCTTGAAATCGCTTCTCAAAGTCAACAAAAAACAATTAAAATATGCTAATTTCTGGTCATGTGTGACCTTTGTAGCATATTTCATAATATTGATTTTCTCACAGACCCTAAAATTTGGGCATGTTGACATTTTACTAAAATGGTAGTTTCTAATGAGTACTTGAAGAATATGTCACATATGTACACTCTAATCTGACTATGATCTTGAAATGGTGCCCCCAAAAGGGTCCAAAATCATTAAAATATGGTAATTCGCGCTCACGTGTGACTTTTATAGCATAATTCAAAATTGATTATCTCACAAACCCAAAGTCTGATCATGAAGATATTTACAATATTGATAGGTTTCTATGAGTACTTGAAGAATATGTCACATTTGTACACTCTTATTTAACTATGACTTAGCAATGGTGGCCCAAAATGGGGCCGAAATCATTATGCTGAGGCATAGCAAATACCTTCAGCTTTCTTTCTTTCCTGACTGAGTAGTCAGAAACACCAAACTCATCCATTGTTTTTGGTACACTCACACTTGGTGGTGTCATAGTTAACATCTGAAGCTTCTTTTGTCTTGGGGAACTTGCAATTTTTTACTTCATATTTTTCACCATCTCATCTAGATCTGCACATTTTGTGCATTTTGTCTCTGATTGATCTAGTGACAAAGATTCTTGGTCCACATTCAGAGTTTTTGCAATCTTCTCTTGCAACTGAGATGATGCTTCTGACTATCAATCTTGTAAATATCATCATGCTCAGGCATTGCGTTTGTGAGAAAATCTATTTTCTTGGTTGCTAGGCGAGGCCATATCTTAGCAACCGTTTGTCCTTGGGGCAAAATATTTTGGAGTTTTCCGTCAGACACTTGGGGGAACATTTGGTGCGAGTTTAAAGAAAATCAAAGGGGGTCGGGTGACAACTTGTCTGAAAATCTGTTGATTTGATGTGGATTGACCCCTATATTATAACAAGATTTAATTTTCTTAAATTTGCTAGATTACCTGATTCAGGGACTCTTCAACTCTTACTTTGCCACAAATGTAGGGATTCAGACTTGAAAGTGAAATTTTAAATAATTATTTTCCTCTCCTGTATGAATGATCTAGCCTGGAAAAGGTCCTGCTGTTACACACAAAAGCTATTGAAGCCTATTCACCCCTAAAAGCTAGTCTGGAGCACTCCCGGGTACATTTCTGTAAAATAGTTGGTATTTTCTGTCGCATGTACTAAAGGTATGGGGGAAAAAATAAGATAAATATTTTAAATACTTGCTTTCAAATTCAGCCCTTAAAAATCTCACTCCTACCTCAAATGGCCGTTAGGAAGAACTTTTGATATTTTCAGCAAAATCCAAAGTCAAAATCTTGTCCAAAACCGGAGAAATCCCCGCTGATTTGTTTCGCGATCGCGTGTTGTTTACAAACTGCCGATGTCTTAGACTAAAATCGGCCAATACAATTTTTGTCCACGAAGAAACTCGGGATCGCAAGCGCACATCGATCTTTACGATCGCGCACACAGAAAATCGGAACTTTTCCGTGTACGCCATAGGGACCGAATTTTTGAGGACAAAACTCTTTTGGGGAGATGTCGGCGCCCGCGGCGACCAGGAAATGTACACAATGACTCCGATAGCTCGTTTCGCGAGAATCAACAGTAAATTACGGATTTGATTTTTGAAAATATCTTTTCCAACATTGGTGAGTTGAATTTATTGTATTTCTTGGATATTTTGGGGTCGGTTTTTGAAAATTAAATGCCGATTTTGAGTGAATATTGGTGACTTTTGTGCAGTGGTGTTTTAAAAAGATGAGGTGTATGACTGCCTACATTATACACACGAAGTATAGGAATGTAGCTATGAGTGGTCTGGAGTACAACTACAAGGTTATCTTCAGATAAGCTTGTATGATGGGGGGACGGGACCTAAAGCTACGCACTTTGTTTTCGGAGGATGAAAGATGACAACCGAAATCGATGTAAATCTAATAAATGAACTTAGTTTGTGCTAAATATTCCCAAAATACATATCTCTAAATTAAAACTACCAAAAACTTACTGAAATGGGAATTCTGCAGTCATTTTCGTGAGCGTCTTGAAAGTCATTGTTGACTTGAAACTGAAAGGGGTCCTAAAGCTACGCACCACTCACAATAGACAGCTGAAAACCGTCTGTTTCGGAGGAGTCTTTAACATTTTCTTATTTTTACCTTCTCCTCCTACACAGACGGCTACCCAACCTTCGCGGTAGATAAGGAGATCTTACAATACATGGCCTATGAGCATATCCCCCCAAAAGGGGGGATCTGATTTTCCATCCCTATAAGCCATCCCCTTTCTCTAAAAATTCACATAGATGGTGCTAGTATTCTCATATTTCAATACATCACAAAAAACCCCCCAAAATATACAGATAATTAACAAAATTTGGGACTTACTCTGGTTTGAACTCCCTTCGCACTGACTGACTGAGTATTCGCTGCGTTTTACTACACAATCTCTATACGCTTCCGACTAACGTTAGGCCTACTTCCGGGTCATGTGATTATAATATAACCAAGATGGCTGTCAGCGACTCGCTACAGACGTGCAAATTTCATGGTTAAAATAATAGAATCAAGTACCAGACGAGGAATTTGGGGTAAGAAATTTATTCAAGCGTGTTATATTACCGCTGTTAATGTAAATTGGTCAAGAAAATGGGCAATTATAGTATTAACTGGAAAATGAATTTTTTTTTTTTTTTTTTTTTTTAGTCCTTAGTCCCTGGTACAGAGTGAGAGACCCACTTCAGTCTATGTAAGGAGGTGTAGTGAAGCAAGACGTAGTCCAGTGGAACACCCGACGAACAGAGACTGAAGCTTTCGGTCTACACTCACAAGTGCAAACATCAAGCAAGAAAAACAGTATTTTTATGTTTTTAATGACATTCTTTTAAAACATTATGGTACATAAGTAAAAAATCACGAAGTATAGATGTCTAAGAATGATAAACTTACGATTTTTCTCATTATGGCTGTTAAAGTGAAACTTGCAGTGGTGGAATAAAACTGGAATCCTTCTTCTTAGTCCCATGTATTGTATGTGGACACGGTGGAGCGCGTATTCTCCCACAGACAACGCGTATTAATAAAAGTGGTGCGTAGCTTTAGTTTAAGACCCCCTGCCATACATGTGGGGCGGGGCTTATGATAGCCTTTTGACAAGGCCTCGTGACTTGGCCATTTTCCTCGTCATGCTGTGCCTGAGATGAGACTAGCCGGCGACGAAAAGAATCAACACGGCCGGGGTGAACGGGCGATCGAGCGACTTTAGTCGCGAGGCCTTTTGGAACCTGGGTTTCCATCGTCCGATATGAATTATTCACGAGTTGACATTCGTATGCTAACACGCCTACACCGAGGATTATCGACCAATCACAACGGTCTCTGCGGGGCTTGCTTTCCATGTGATTCGTTCATGATTGATGTAGCTTGCGCCGGGTGCAGTACGTGCCGAGTGAGCTAGCGCTTGAGATATGATGAAGGCGAATTTCATACTAAATTTATGCTGACGTCATGCAAAGATACGTTCGCTGATTGGCTCCTACCAAAAAGGTAGCAGATCCTCGCTTGGAACAAAGGATAACATAAGAAATAAAAGCCAGGTTCCAAAAGGCCATCGCGACACGTCGCTCGATAGCGGATTCACCAGGCTGGGCGGCTAGTCTTGTTATGCAGCCACTACTAGCTTACTTGCCAAGAAAAATAGCCAAGTCACGAGGGCCTTGTCAAAAGGCTAGGCTTATGACTGTGTAAATCAGCAAAAATGTACTTTTCAAATGATTATGACATATGACTGAATGCATAAAAAAGTGTGTGATACTGATACTGATAGTGATACTAGGTATTTATTTTTTGGCTCCTGTCCTGATGATGACTCCTTCTTACGAAAAATGGGCAATTAATTTTCTATTTTATTTTTAAAATTTTAGTGACCCTTTAAATTTAATAGGTGATAGCGTGCGGAGTGAATGAGGGTGGGGGTACCTATTTCACGATATCGCCCGATTCTGATAGGTGAAAATCGAGTTGCGTTTAATTTTTTAAGTTGCATGCAAGAGGGCCCTGTTCGGTCAATCGCCTTCTCATTTGCAGTCCCACATATTCACGTTCATGCTGTTGCTGTTCTTTCATCTCGTCTTTATTCTTGACATCATGCACTAAGATCAAAATGAAATAATAAAACATAGAAACTAAATTACACCTCTATATCGAACACACAACTCTACTAGTCACATAATACAAAAATATTCTAAACAATAGCTTATTTTTCCTTTCTGTCCCTAAATTCCTCACAGTTCAACTCGAGCAGAAGACGAAGCTGAGCAGAAAAGTAAAAGTAAAACAGCGCCAGCCACTCATAGCTACATTCCTATACTTCGTGTGTATAATGTAGGCAGTCATACACCTCAACTTTTTAAAACACCACTGCACAAAAGTCACAAACATTCACTCAAAATCGGCATTTAATTTACAAAAACCGACCACTAAATATCCAAGAAATACAATAAATTCAACTCACCGATGTTGGAAAAGATATTTCCAAAAATCAAATCCGTAATTTACTGTTGATTCTCGCGAAACGAGCTATCGGAGTCATTGTGTACATTTCCTGGTCGCCGCGGGCGCTGACATCTCCCCAAAAGAGTTTTGTCCTTAAAAATTCGGTCCCTATGTGGCATACACGGAAAGTCCCGATTTTCTGTGTGCGCGATCGTAAAGATCGATGTGCGCTTGCGATCCCGAGTTTCTTCGTGGACAAAAATTTTATTGGCCGATTTTAGTCTAAGACATCGGCAGTATGAGTTTGTAAACAACACGCGATCGCGAAACAAATCGGCGGGGATTTCTCCGGTTTTGGACAAGATTTTGACTTTGGATTTTGCTGAAAATATCAAAAGTTCTTTCTAACGGCCATTTGAGGTAGGAGTGAGATTTTTAAGGGCTGAATTTGAAAGCAAGTATTTAAAATATTTATCTTATTTTCCCCCCATACCTTTACTACACGCGACAGAAAATATCAACTATTTTTGCATTTTGTATTCGTAGTGGTCAATATGACCACTATTCGTGGTGTGGCGCCAGCTAGCTATACTGATAATCATTTTAGTGTGTCCTCATCATTACAATACTATCATCGTCACCACTCGACACGTATACACCCATATTCCTCACATGTCGGTAAAATTTACTTTTATCCCCGATAATTGCTCTCCAAGATTTTTTTTTTACGTGGAAATTCCGCCGACCCTCTCCAGGCCCTCTCAGTGAGGGGATGGGGAATGTTACTCGGGAAAAGGAAGTGTTAAAATAATCGAGGGAGCATCGCGACCTTACAATGAATAATTAAAATATATATTTTTGAAGTATTTGTGTTGAAACTTGACATTCAAATACGTTACAAACATTATGCAGTATTACCAAGCATTGATATGGAGGTCTACACTTTTTCAAAATTTCAGGGGCACGGTGTCCCCTGTCTCAGTTAAAAGCCAATTTGGATCCGCCCTGCCCCCTGTGGCCGCCGCTGATCAGATGATCATTTATTATGAAGACGGAAAACTTTTGAATATGCTCTCAAAAGTACTCTCTTATGACGCAAAGAACATTTTGGCACCACTGCCGGAATGCCATAAAAAGTGTGTTTTCTGTCGATATTGGCGGATCCAAGGGCACCTCCCCCCTCCCCCATCAAAATCCAATCTGACATACTTTTAAGTAAACTATTTGCCCCTAACTGAGTCATTTTTAAATCTCAAAAGGCATCTGAAAAATAATACCCCGCGCCCCTCCCCCCGAACTTGCCGTGTTCAAAACAACAAGAAATACACAAGAACAGACAAACAAACAAAAAACTCACAGCGAAAGTTGCGGATAAGTTGCAAAATGAAAACTAGAAATATCAAAATAATTATCCCAGCTTGTCATTTTTAACGCAAAGTTATATACTCAGTCTTCTATCTGCTTCCGTAAAAATAAATGAAGTAATGAAAGGAGGACATTATATTTTGGTTTGAGACCTACAACAATAATATTAAAAGAGGCTTGTGCAGAGGTGAAAAAAGTTAACGCAAGAAAGAATTTTTATTCTCTTATTTTTTCTTTCATGTTGAGGAGGTATAATACTATCAGTCGATTGCCGACTCGCTGAAATATGTCCCAATCTAGCCGACGGATATATTTTGACATGGTGATTTTACTCTTTACTCATACCACTTAAGATATTCATTAAAACAATGAATCATAATAATTTGTTAAGAAGACGGACAACGTTAGGGTTTGAAAACAAATAAATAAGGTGAATGACGTACATTCGGTTAGTTAACTAGTTAAAGATCACATTACAAGAAAATCACAAATATGGCAATTAATGTATCACTAGAAACTGGGAAGCTTACAGATGGCAATCGTATAAGTTTTATGTCAACTGCGTATCTGATGATTATAAAAACAACATAAAAAGCTCTTCTAAGCATCTGGAATATCCGAGGATTCGCCAGAAATATAGCGATGTTTTGATGTCGTCACACTAGGGATCGATCCTGCTTAAGCAGACGACGTCCTATAATGAATGAACGTAATTGCAATGCAATTATTTATCAAATTATAAGAGTTTGGTATATTTAAACATGACCTTATTTCACACCATTCTAAAAGGGAAAGTGAAACTGATTCTGATAACTAAAACCGTTTGATTGTAAATACACAGGAGAAGGGTCAATGATCAATGAAATAAACCCCACTTTCAAATTGAAAAGGCCTCCGAATAATAGCACGGATGGTGTTCGTTCCCTCTTGAAACGCCGAACATGCCCCGGTGCAAGCAGCTGAAAATACAATGGCGTCTTATTTTGTTTACAAGTGACTGATTCCTTTATTTTTTTAACGCTGCATTTTTCATCAAAATAATACCATACACGAAGTTAAGAGTGAGGCAACAGATTAACATTAAGACTGACGCTAGTCAAGTAAGAGAAATAAGTGAAGAGGAGATGACAAAACAGGCACTGAAAAATGTGTAAGATGTCATGGGACATCGTCTGCTTAGACAGGACTGTCCCCTTGTGTGTCGTCACACATCTCAGCAGCGTTCGAGGAGCTCTTCAGCTGCTATATCGGAGGCTGTATTTTACCGTTTTATAATTGATAATAATCATTACTTCAAATGTTTCCAAGCGTTGAATTTGGATAACCTTGTTTAATTTATGCCATCTATGCAATAAAAAGTATTAAACCAATATTTACTTTGATGGAATTTTCTTGTAATGTGATCTTTAAGGACTGCCTTATTAGTGACTTACTGATTCAATAATTGTATATACATTAGGATAAAACAAAACAACAACAAAAAAATCTATGACGTCATAATTGACATAAGATTTTTTTTTCCACACTTGCCTTATCTAATTTTTTTAGCATACATACATGTACATTTTCTTCCATCCTATAATATAGAGAAAGTTTATTAATTATCATATTATTCATTAGGCTCTAATAGGCCTATACTGCTGTTGTTGTTTATTCATATTATTTCTTCAACCAGTACGGCCTATGTTTTACAAGCGTAGCTGTGTTTTCAGGTCCTTCCACTTGCAAACATTTTCTTTTTGTTGTATATTACAAAACATTATAGACTTTAACTTGTACACAGCCTTGTCAATATGCCTATGTATCGGACTTATTCATAATGTATTTTGCATTATGTATTGTGTAGGCCCTAATTATCGTGTGTATTATGCATTTGTGTGTTTGCTTGAAGTGGAAATTGAACTGAACTGAAACGCAAAGCGGGGCTCCGGGGGGCACAATGCCCCCCCCCCCCCACTTTTTCAAGTACCAAAAAGTGCCCTTTTTATTTCTGAAAAATTCCACTTTTCTCTCTGATAAGTGCCCTTTTTACTACTAAAAGTTCCACTTAAAGTTCTAATAAATGTCCTTTCCCCTTCTGATAAGTGCCATTTTTCTCCTTCTGATAAGTACCCGCCTTTTCTGATAGATGTCCCTTTTTCAAATTGTCTCCTTATCTCTCTTATAAGTACCCTTTTCTCCTTCTGATAAGTGCAATTTTGTTTCGGATAGGTGCCCCTAGACTTTCCTTCTAATAAGTGCCATTTCCCCTTCTGATAGATGCCCCTCAGTTTTCAAATCTAATAATCGCCCCCTTTTCTCTTTAATATGTGCCCTTTTCTCCTTTGATAAGTGCAATTTTACTTCTGATAAGTGCCCTTTTCCCTTCGAATAAGTGCCCATTTTCCCCTTATGATAAATGCCCCTTTTCAAATCTGATAAGTGCCCCCTCTTTAGTTCTGGTAAGTGCCTCTTTTCACCTCTTATAAGTGCCCCTTTCCATCTCTGATTAGCGCCCTTTGCTCTTCTGATAAGTGCCCCCATTTACCTCTAGTTCCCACTGTTTGTTACAAAAAGAGCTATATTTAGCTTCAAAGAATCGGTGCGGCTTTATGTAGTAACAGTACAATGTTACTTCAAGTAGGGCAGTATTTTCTGAAAATTACCTCAAAACTCGCTCTTAAAGTACATGTATATAAAAAAATCAAGCAAATCGCATTTAGTATGTTGATATCGATGTTATTATAAAGGAAAACCACAGGGTTAGTGTACGAATCAAAAGATCATGCGACATTCCTCCCAAATAAAGTTGTCATTTTTCATTATATCGCTGTGTAATAATGCACATCCCAAGGACTTCAGCATTAGAAAAAAAAGTCTGAAAATTTTTGCTCGCTCGCACATGAATCATCAGACAAAAACTACACACAACCTTACTGCTAATTGGAGAAGCCGAATCAGTTTCCAGGAAAACAATAAAAATGAAGAAGATGATGCTTAATCATGTGCGAAGATTTCTTGTCACGGCCGGGGGGACGAGACTAGCCTTTCCCATTGGTTGCTGTACTGAATTAAAAATTTCCGGGGGCGTGTCCCCCCCCCCCCCGGATTGCCGCCCATGTGCTTGATAATATTTTAATTGGACTGTAGGGTAATACCAATGTCACAAAATTATTCCTTTTTTTTTTGCTTAATGTTCACCCCTCGTAGGTGCCCCTTTTCCCCCAAAAGTGCCCTTTTTTGTTGGTGCCCCCCACTTTGAAGACGCTCCGCCCCCTGCATGCATATACTACCATATTATGTACAATGGTCAGTGTGTATATATATTCTTCTTGGCCCTGATTGTCTAGTGACTAGTGGTCAGTGCCTTCACCATTTCGAGAACCGAAAGGGTCACCAAAGCTGGAGGTAAGGTCAGTTTAGGTCACCAGTACCCAGGGCCCTCCGTATCTGTTTGTTTGTTTTAGTATATATTAATGGCACTTTTGACTTTTCAGTCCTGTGTGCCAGTCACTTAATAGTCCGAGTCAGTCATTAATCATTAATTTTAAGTAAATGTTGTTTTTTTTTTTCCATTTAACGGCGTTCATTCAATAAAGTCAGTCGTGCACGTGATTCATATACATGTAGGCCTACTAATATATAATTTTAGAATAAGTTGGATCTTTACTTAATTTTTTTTTGATTTTTTTTTTATTAAAGTAATAAATACAGTAATTGTCACCACGACATATATTTTTTTTTCTGATTGGGAGCACGAAAATAACGATGAGAAACTGTTCGGACAAGTGTCAAATAGGCATGGAAGTGCACCAATGAAATCTGATGCTTATTTTGTAATTTTAATCACTACAAAAGAAGGGAAACAAACAAACTACCAAAAAACAGAGGTGATGGGGAGAAAAGGGACAAAAAGCCAAACTCTTGAGCCGGAAAAAAAACTCTCCCGCACAAGTGCGGGGTTGCGGCTACCCCGTCGATGAGCAACGAGAGCTCATCAACATCGGTGAAGTCATGATCTTTCCATGCAGGGGGAGAGACAGGGTCCTTGCGGGCTCTGCATGGTTCTGCCAGTACCAGTCAGAGCGCGTTGATAGAGAGTTGTGACAAGCGCATATAATAAGCCTTCTTGAACTTGAACTTGAACTTTATATTTCTATCGACCCCTTTCGAATTAAGGGAAAAGTACATACAGTACATAGTATTATAACATATACATAACATGCTTAAATAAGATGGCAATATAGGCAAAACAAAAACAAGAAAACTATGAAGTCATAGTTTACACACGATTTGATTACTGCTCTGTTGTATTTGATCGAATAAATCATGAAAAGCTGTTTAAAATGGTGGATAGGAATGTTCCTGTTTATTTGATTAGAATATTAGTATTTTGGTATGCCCATCAAACTATGATGGTTAGATGGGGAAGTGCTATCTCCGAACCCTTTCATGTTAGTAATGGAGTTAGACAAGGGGGAATTCTTTCTCCCTTCCTATTCAACTTATACATGGTTGGGCTTTCTAACAATTTGAATTCTTGTAAAACAGGCTGCGTCGTTGGAAGCACTCTAGTGAATCATTTAATGTATGCAGACGATCTTGTGATAATTAGCCCATCTACCGCGGGTTTACAGAGCTTACTTAAGATTTGCTCCAACTATGGAGTTGATAATGATGTGAAATATAATGCAAAAAAAAGTCATCTTATGATAATTAGATGCAAAGATCACAGTAAATTAAAATTTCCAGATTTCTATTTGTGTGATAATAAACTTGATGTCTGTAAAGAGGTCAAGTATCTTGGTCACTTTTTTACCGATGACCTCTGTGACGACAGAGATATTTATCGTCAGTGCCGTAGATTATATGCTCAGGGTAATATATTAGTCAGGAAATTTCATATGTGCTCACAGGATGTGAAAGTGATGTTATTCAGGTCGTATTGTACGCCATTGTATACTGCACATCTCTGGTGTAATTTTAAGAAGAGTAGTATGTACATGTATAGGCTTACAGTGGCCTATAATGATGCCTTGAGAATGTTACTTCGGGTACCAAGGTACTCAAGTGCAAGTAGACTATGTGCCGAGTTGAACATCCCAGCCTGTCAGGCAGTATTGAGAAATCTCATATTTAGATTCACTTGTAGAGTAGACAAGTCTATGAATTGTATTATAAAAGTAGTTGTCAATCCACAGTATAGCAGCATGAGGTACACATCAGACTTGCGAAAATTTTGGCTTGATAGCCTACTGACACATGATTTAAACGGTTGATATTGTTTATCGGTTGTACAGTTTCTTTATGTTGTAATGTATTCTATGTAAAACTATTCTATGTATTCTGTATCTCTGTAACCTCTTTTCATTGTATATACACTTATATGTATGTTGTATTCCTCACCATATTCTTGTCAAACTTGTCTATGGACCTCTGTCGTGTGCAGATGAGTCTGAAATAAAGTCTTGAATTGAATTGAATTGAAATATGGTCGAACAGATTTCAAGCCCATACAAATAAGCTGCAAAAAATTCAGAAGAGGGCCGCAAGAATAATACTGAACAAAACATATGACACACCGTCGGCTGATTTATTTCTATTGTCTGTTGGAAATGAATAAACAAGAATTTGAATTTAATTTGATTTGTTCGCCAAATGGATGACACTACACAAACGGTTTGAGCTAAGTCGCGTTATGATGATATATAAATGTGTTCATAACTTAGCACCTTCTTACCTTCAGGTAGGCTTAATCAATCATAACGATGTACATGAACATGAGCATCATACTAGACAAAGAGACAGTGGATATTTACGCGTGCCCAGATTTCACACTGATTGTTATAAGTGTAGCCCAATTGTATCTTCTATATTTGAATGGAATAAGCTCGATAATTCGATGAGAACAGCCTCCTCTGTCAGTTCATTTAAGAGGATGTTTAAACAAAGTTGTAATTTATGAATAACTCAGCCTAACATACACTCAGTGCTTATTCTGTAATATTAGTATGATTTGTGCACATATTTGCGACTGAATCAATATTTTCATATTGGCATTACAGTTGAGCTAGTTTACTGATATTTGTTTATTTTTTCAAATGAGTATTCGTTTGCGCCACGTCTATTATTGCTTTGTTTGCACTCTCTAATTTTACTGAGGATTTTTATTTTGAACTATTATGTATATACGTTATGCATTTTGATGTAAATATGTTTATTATTATTCAGGGCCCCATGGAAGACCACTACTTAACGGTGAATGGGCTACCCTGACAAAAGATCAGAAATAAATAAATAAATAAATAAAATAAATAAATACATGTGAATCTATATTACTTATGATCTACGAAACTTTAACATAATAATTATAACAAACTTGGCAAGTTTTGACAGTGTTTTACGTATACGCGGTCTTTTGTTTAAAACATGGCGGATCAAGGAGCTCCCATCAGTTCCCTTTCACGTACACTCTCTAAATGAGAGGGAACTTTTTGAAGCTCCATGAAATGACTGATCAATCAGAAGCGACCTCCAGTGTCAGGACTCTCTACGTATGAATAGCTCTGGTACCAGTCACAGAAAGGAGTTCTGTGGTACCAGTGAGCTAGCCCCCTCAGGCAGCATGAATGTGGAAAACGAAATTCAACCAATCGTAGCGCTCTATATCTCGGGGATTCCCCACGCTATCTGAAAATCTGCACCACAACAAACGCAGTCATTTCGCAATACAAGTGACGAAAAGAGTTTTCTCATGGATGGTGATGCAATGCAAAGTTTTTTGATTGAAATTTGTGGTCGTTCTGATGACTCATCACTCATCATACCAAAGACACTGCGCATGGCTTCATGAATGTCGATCATCATTGGTAATTTTGGTTTTACCTTTTCTTTAGATTGCTGCTTTTCTATTATAGACCAAAATGTAATACGTCTTTGATTTGAAGTTTGATAAAATGTTGGTTGTTATATACTAGAGACTAAGTTAGAGTGACTTTTGAAGGTGTATCTGATTCATGAATACCACTCAATTCATTATTATATTAAATCATTATATATTTCTGCATACTACTACTAGTCTACATGCTATTGCTAACTAGTATTATATTACTAGTAATAAATAAAGCTCAACATTTGCTTAACTTAGCCAGTTGTAACTTGTAAGGCTGTTTTGTGTCACAATATGCAGTTTTGAGGTTAAGATCATTTTCAAGGCAGTGCAAATATCTCGATCTGCACAATAATACAAATTCATGACGAAAATTCGAATAGTTTGAGGTAGTTTTACTATGCCATACCTATGTCCATGGTTGTCAAGGACTGGTAGGGTGTCCCAAAGTCAAAGTTAAATTTATTTTTGAATTTTTTTATTCAATTATGAATTAAATTCCATCTTTGAAAACATTTTACAAAGACATTGAATAAAAAAAAAACATGCAATTCCATATAATAACATATTACATTTCAAATCACAAAATAATATATGTTAAATGGTGATGAAACTAACTTGGGCACAGCTGATAAAAAAGCAAGAGGGTTTTGTCAGGACAGCTTCCCAAATGATATATAATTTGGTAGACTAAATGGCGGAAAACAAATAGCGGAAAACAAATAGCAAGTAAAGTAACAACAGAATAATTTACGAATTGCACCTTGTACCAACACAAGCCCGGAATACCACATGGCAGTATAGGAAATGATATATAGACAGCAAATAAGAGAAACAGAAGAGAGCGAGGAAGTCGAAGAAAACCTCATAAATTCATTCAGTGAAAATGTATAATTGCCCATGTATAATTAAAACTAGTTAAAAGAAAATGAAGTTATATTTGTTGGAAGTGAGTTCCAAATTACAGGTACATGATGTCCGCAGGAATAAGATGCAAATTCTGAATGTAAATCCCATCTATGATATTTATTCTTAGATCTAGTATGATTATGTATACATTGCACTGATTCTTAATTATGAGCATATTGGATAATATTTTAGGAAACTCTGTATTTAGATGCTTACACATCGCACACATATATTCATTTAACTGGCACACATCTAATATACTGAGTTGCTTAAACAAAGGGCTAGAATATGGGCTTGGTAATGAGAGAGTGTTATCATTTTTACAACCCTCTTTTTAAAAGATATGAACATTTTAATCTGGACGGGTAAGTATAGACCCACACAATATTGCAATAATTAAGAATGGTAAAAACCAGTGTATTGTAAAGTATAAGCAAAACAGATTGTGGTACTGCAAGGTATGACAAACTTTGCTGATGACATCAGTATTTCTGGAAATTGTTTTATTGATTTGAGTTATATGTGTTTTCCAGACAAGTTTCCATCTATAAATATACCTAAGAATTTGGTAGAACTGACACGTTTGAGAAGATTATTTTCCATTTTGATCTGAAATGAATCATGCAAATCTGCAGAGATGTGTCTAGATTTAGAATGAAAATATAATTATGTCCCCTTTACTGGTTTGCCCCCAAATAATCCTTTTCTAGCTGGAGCAAATACATCATTCCTTCTGAATGTATCATTTGAAAAAAAAATCATCTGCAAAACTGATGTAACTTTGCTTCACTTGAAGGTTTGCACTTTGCAGTGTATGGTGTAAAGCACTTGTCAAATTGGTGCTATCTTCTCAAACGATCATAAGTTATCCAAATGAATTTGTATAATCCTCAATGACCAATAGATTTGCCAGTTGATCAGCTTTTGGTTCACAAATTTCTGAGAAGATGCACAGAAAGTAGTTTATAGTCAAAATGAGAAATGTCGAAATGATACATTTAATTTTTCCTTTCTTGACATGTAGATTATGGAACATATAGAAATAGCCATCTGGTATGGGGAATTCTTTAATATTCTTTAAAAAGGACATTTCTAAACCTTCCACATACACTGAGACAGTCAGGAGGCAGACATATAGTCTCAGTGAAACAACCGTTGATACAAAATTTGGTCTAAGGAATACTATGTTAACGTGGCTTTAATTTTCTTCTGTCATCGTACATGCTGACAAAATGCCTGTCAGAAATGGCACTATAGTCTTCATGAATTTCAGCTCCTTCTTCTCTCCTTTGCCTTAAAGCTAAAAGAAGCTCAACTCGCTATTTCCTCCTCCTATTCCCCAGCCACTCCATCAAGAAGTCCAGTTGCTCAATCAGACACTCCCTCATAGGAGAGAGCACCCATAGCTCCAGTCTAAAGACGCCATCTCATGACTACGACTCGCCAGTTGGGTCGATGCAGAGAGATAGCTTTCAAAGCCATGTCACAATCCCAGTACTTAGCAGAGGTTAGATGAAAATAGGCACAAATTCACATAGAGGTTTATTTTAAACCATGATTTAAACCTCCATAAGCGTAGTACGCGCATGTCCTCCTGTCCAACGGGCGGACAGTAATGCACTGGTTTAAACCATGGTTTAAAATAAACATCTTTTGTGAATTTGGGCAGTAGAATTTAGTTCAATGAAAGAAATCATGACATGAAAGGAATTTGTTCTATGACACGTCCAATAGGTATTTACCTGTGACAGTTTCTTTGCCTATGGTTCAGAAATGAAGGCCCCATTTCATCAAACTTATCAATAACGAGTTACAATAATTGTTATAAGCTACTTAAATACTTCAATCTGGTTGGCTGAGAGCAAATTTGTCATAGATATGGGACAGTTGTTATTGATAAGTTTTATGAAACAGGGCCCTGCAACTGCACATACTTCAGATTATCTGTAAGTTTTGTTGTTGGAAATGCCCATAATTGTATATGATTGATATTAACTGGCCTTTTGAGGGGCTGGGTAGTGGGGGTATAAAAATATTGCATGAGTATACAATATTGCCCAAGCCGTAGATGAGAGTAATATGGCTATATCAAGGGCAAACTGATCTCCTATTGTCCAAAAAATGAGCCACTTATAAAGCATCATTGATCAACTCTATACCATTCTTAATGCAAGTTCCAAAGAGTGAAGTTGGTGAGATATATGCATGTTATGGATTTGTTGGTATTAGCCCGTGGGGGGGGGGGGGGCACTCAGTATATAGTGTTCCAAAGCACACCATTATTTTCTTATAGGATTTGAAGGTTTGCATGGTGAATTTGTAATTCAGAAAAAAGGTTTGCGGTACAACCATGTGAGTTGGAATAACTCCACGTTCCGGTCAGAATGCTCTGGCCGTCGTCAGGAGAATGAGAAGAGCGAATAAATCAGCAGAATTAATATATGAAGTAGCAATTCACTTATTAAAACGGAATTAGTATAGAAAGAAATAGTAACAGTAACATCAAAGTACCTACAATGAAAGGATAAATAACATCAAGGTGCCTGCATTGAAAGGATAAGTAACATCAAACGATTCCTGCGTTGAAAAGAAACGTTGAAAACAAGTGAACAATAGGACTAAGAAACCAATTAACCTTCTGGATAAGCTGGAAACAAAAGGGGGATTAGGACAGTAGGTAATCTGTGGAGAGAAACATGACATCCTGTTGTGGAAAGAAATTAAGGTTAAAACACATGTATGGAAAAGGTGAAATATTGACACCAGAAAGAGTATATTAATAATAAATGTTGTGAACGAAGTAGACCGGTGTGGCTGTGGAGAGAAAGGTGAAAAAACATGATAATGAACAAATTGAGGAGAGAAACATGAAATCCTGTTGGAGATAATCTGTGGAGAGAAACAAGTCATCCTGTTGAGGAAAGACATTAAGGTTAAAACATACATGTGGAAACAAAAAAAAGGGGTGAAATAATGACATCCTAATGATGAATATAAAACAACAAAACAAAGGTAATGAAACAAGTTGAGGAGAGAAACATGAAATCCTGTTGAGGGAAGCAATTGTGGTTAAAATACATGTGGAAAAAAAGCGATTGATAAAAAACAAGACATCAGGAGCTGCCTGTGGGGGGAGAGAGGTGATGAACAATGGTAAACCTGTAACCTGTGGAAAAAAGGGGGTGAAGACAAAATCGGAAAACATCCTGTTGAGGAAAGACATTAAGATTAAAACATACATGTGGAAAAAAGGGGTGAAATAATGACATCCTAATGATGAATATAAAACAACAAAACAAAGGTAATGAACAAGTTGAGGAGAGAAACATGAAATCCTGTTGAGGGAAGCAATTGTGGTTAAAATACATGTGGAAAAAAGCGATTGATAAAAAGAGAAGCCATCAGGAGTTGCCTGTGGGGGGAGAGAGGTGATGAACAATGGTAAACCTGTATAACCTGTGGAAAAAAGGGGTGAAGACAAAATCGGAAAGAGTAAAGAACACAAAATTCTGTTAAAGAAAGCAATTAAGGTTGAACATCTGCGGAAAAAAAAAAAAAAATTATAACACTAGTTATTATTGGAAGAGTGAAAACCAAATGTCGCTGATCTGTAAACCCTTGTCCTGTGTAACTGTGTTATGTTTGTGAATCTCGATGGCTTCACGGACCCTCCTGGTGTACCAGTTGGAAGCGGGGGCTACAAGTTTGGTGTCTTCCCAGTTAACCTGGTGATCACGAGAGACAGAATGATTGATGATGGCAGATTGGTCGTAGTGACCAAGTCTCCCATGGGCACGGTGTTCCTTGATGCGAGATTTGATGTCCCTCCCCGTCTCTCCGATGTAGACCTGGCCGCAGGAACATGGTATGCGATACACTCCTGGTTTGCTGTCGGGAGAAGCTGTGTCTTTGTGTGTGTAGAGAGACTTGTGAAGTTTGTGTTTAGAACTGAAGAAAACCCGTATGTTGGCCTTCTGCAGGACTCGTTGAATGCGGTGAGAGACCTGACCTGTGTAGGGAATAGTGCAGGACGAGATGTGCCTGGTTGGTGGGGGAGAATGGGGTTTGTTAACAGATGTGCGTATTTCCTGAGGAGGGAAACCATTGTTGACTAAGGCTGCTTTGATGTGTTTTAACTCGTTGTCAAGGCTCGCAGACGTTGTGAGCTCTCCTGATCAGGGAACTGGAGACCGAACGTTTGACGGACGGATGGTGGAAAGATCGGAAGTTTAGATAGCGGTCTGTGTGGGTAGGTTTACGGTAAACACTATGGGAGAGTGAACCGTCAGGCCTGTGGGTGATCAAAACATCAAGAAAAGGAAGTGAGTTATTGTTTTCTGCTTCTGACGAGAAGCTGATGGAGGGGTGATGTTTGTTGAGAAAGTCCTGGAAATCGTTTAGTTTTTTCCGGACCGTGCGGCCAAATGACAAACGTGTCGTCAACGTAACGGAGCCAAAGTGTGGGTTTATGCGGTGCCGTGGAGAGAATAGTAGTCTCGAACTGTTCCATGAAGAGATTAGCTATAACTGGGGAGAGTGGAGAGCCCATGGGGGCACCTTCTGATTGGTTGGTACCTACTTTGAATACATATTAGGTATTCAAAGTAGGTACTTTGATGTTACTGTTACTATTTCTTTCTATACTAATTCCGTTTTAATAAGTGAATTGCTACTTCATATATTAATTCTGCTGATTTATTCGCTCTTCTCATTCTCCTGACGACGGCCAGAGCATTCTGACCGGAACGTGGAGTTATTCCAACTCACATGGTTGTACCGCAAACATTATTTTCTTGTTGAGAAAAAGAAGAAAGAAAACCGTTCCAAATTAAGCACCGCTTTTTTTTCATTCCGTCGTTCCGGCCCTTCTGGCCTGCCCCGTCCCGTTTTTGAAGAATATCATTTTTAGTGAAAAGTTGAAATCGAGTTTCATACCAGGTGCTTAATTCCTGCGGGCTCTCCCCTTTGCTTCCAATCCAGTTCCAATTATCCACACTAGGGAATTCAGTTTTCATTCATGCTGAACACATGCATGCGAATTAACCCCCTTTTTATATGTACATACACACACCATAGACTTGACACAAAGGCTATTTAGCTTATGGGAGCTTGTGGGAACCAGTTCCGTAGCATCATATTTATATTGTAATCCAGTTCCAAAGACCCCCTTTTTCCAAAATGTTAGTAGTTCCGAAGACCAACCTTTTCATGATACGCTAGTTCCAAAGCCCCTTTTTTTTGTCTTGCCAGTGGCACATACCTACCACTTTTGGGGTTGAGTACCCTCCCCCCTTGGGGTATAAGCAAGCGTGTCTATATGCAATATGAATGCACGATAATTATTAAGCACAATTATTTCCACTCTTTCTCATGTCCTAGCTGAGTCGTCTGGCAGCGGAGATGAGAGTCTTTAATCAGTCTCACCCGCATCTGCTAGAACAGAACCAGAGGCTGATGGAATCCATTGCTGAGCTTAAGACACAAGTCCTCCAACTCACTGTAAGAATCACCATTAACTAATTCTTCCCACGGGGGGGCCACTCAGATATATGGGTGTACACATGCGCGTCCAAGAAAACGCGTAAAAAGGGGTCTTTTTTTCAGGTGGAACGCGTAACGCGCGTTACGCGTTAAGGGGTCCAAAAACGCTGATTTTCAACAAAAAGGGGTGCTTTTGACTAATCTGGCCGAACGCGTTTAGGGGGTATATTTTTAACTTTGGCACCAATATGTAAATGGGACATTTTCTGATATTTTCAGGGATTTTCACGGGGATTTACAGCCCGATTTCAGTTCAGGGAGTGGCGCGCGGCAGTGCATGCAGATGGATGCAAAAAAGAGAGGAGAATCGGGAGCGGAGAGTTCTACCGACGCAGCCATAGTGCACTGAAATGGTTCCCCCTCTGAAATGTGTTGTTGCTTATAGCGCGCTGTTTAGGGGGTAATATTTAAGTCAAACCTGTTTAGGGGGGGGGGTTGGATGATGAAAAACCGCGCAAAAAAATCCTCGTTTAGGGGTCTTTTTTCATCCAAGTATAAAACCTGTTTAGGGGGTATTTTGAAAACCCATGGACACGCATGTGTACACCCATATATCTGAGTGCCCCCCCCCCCCCCCCCCCCGGGATTCTTCCCTAGTACTGTAAAACCAGAAATTTTTGCGTGCTTGAAACTTTCACGATTCGCGAAAGTTTCATGGCGCGAAACAACCAAATTACAATTAAAACTACATAACATTATTGCAATTCGCAAGAGTTTTCATGCTGCAAAATATCGCTGTCATAAGCAATTCGCGAAAGTTTCTGGTTTTACAGTATTTGAATGTGGATAAATATGTGGTGCCGGAGGCATTATGTTTTCGGGTCGTCCGTCCGTCCCCTTTTCGTTCTCGCGATAACTTCAAAACCGTTTGGCGGATCAGTTTGTAACTTGGCCCATGTGTGCATATGGGAGGGACGATGAACTGATTAGATTTTGGGGTCTCAAGGTCAAAGGTCAAAGGTCATAGAGGTCATTATATACATAAAAATGGTTCGTTTTTGTGATAACTTAGGAACCGTTTGGCGGATCAACTTCTAACTTGGCCCATGTATTCTTATGGGAGGGACGATGAACTGATTAGATTTTGGGGTCTCAAGGTCAAAGGTCAAAGGTCACAGAGGTAATTATGTACATAAAAATGGTTAGTTCTCGCAATAACTGAAGAACTGTTTGACAGATCAGCTTCTAACCTGGCCCATGTTTGCATATGGGAGGGACGATGAACTGATTAGATTTTAGGGTCTCAAGGTCAAAGGTCAAAGGTCAGAGGCGTCATTATGTACATAAAAATGGTTCGTTCTTGCAATAACTTCAGTTGTTTGATAGATCAACCTCTAACTTGGCCCACGTATGCATATGTGAGGGACGATGAAACTGATTAGATTTTAGGGGATCTCAAGGTCAAAGTTCAAAGGTCATAGAGGTCATTATATACATAAAAATGGTTTGTGATGTATGGAGTCTAGGCCTACCTATTTTAGAAATTTCAAGGGGACAGTGGTCTATTTGCTATAAAATATCTATTTCCTTGGTGTATTTGATGATTGTAAGTCATCAATGGTAATTAAGTCTCCTGTGCTTTTGAAGTGAAAAGATTTGTAATTTTGATGGACCAATCCTTTTTAAAGTGTACATGTATGTCATACATTGCCAATCTGATGATGGCGGAGGCATAAATTCCGACCGCGCGTGGTCGGAGATTCATCTAGTCTTCTTCCTGTAACTGTGAACTTGTGTCTAGTGGAAGATATTTAATGCACAGTTTGACATAGAAAATTGTTTTAATTGGACACTTGAAAGTGACATAGAAGGCAATAGAATAATCTTGAAATTCTATGTAGGCTGCTGAGGAAGCAAGAGTTTGCATTGATAAGCAACCCCTGCCCAAAATAAAATAGCCTAAAAATATGGGGAAAATAGTGAAAAAATAGATAGGGAAAATATATTTTTTGACTATTTTTTCAATGGAAAAATAGAGGAAAAATACCTTGTAAAATAGTGTGAAAATATAGTGGAAAAATAGTAAAAATATATATTTTTTTCATATATTATTGGAACCGAAATCTCTAGTTAAAAAATATATATAGCATAAAATACCCCATTTCTACTGAAAAAATAGAAAAAATATATATAGCATAAAGCATATAGCATGAAGTACAAAAGATAGCTTAAAGTTAGTACTGTAATTTGCAGGGACATCCCACTTATAATAAAACCTGCCCACAGTGCATCCTTAGCATTTGATCCACTTCGTCCTTTTCCTAAATACAGAGGCGACGGAACGTCAGGCTCAGACAATGGAAGTGGGGGGCACCTTGCGTTTGGCAGACAAAAGGTGCCCGCAACCCCCCCCCCCCCCCACTTCCATTGTTAGAGCCCAATGTTCCCCTGCCTCTGCCTAAATACTATAGTAATCATGTAGTAAATGCACTCGTGGCATAGTCCATTTCATCTGCATAATAAAACTTGTTTGATCCTTTGCAAACTAATCAGTTCAGTTTCAGTTTAGTTTATTTCTATTTTCAGCAACAATACAAATCAATACAAATCAATATTCAGTAAATAATACAATTATAATATCCATGTACAATTCAAAAGAATAAAATCTTATGTGACTATAAAATCAATGACATTGAAGGTACATTTTCATTGAACAAAGTAAACATTGGAAATGGAGGAGTCCACTTGAAAAGCAAAGCTTGTAAACTGTGGACCCCCGAGATTGAACATTATTGTAATGCATGTATAAAAAAACAAGGGAAAAAATATTACCAATCTTTGTTGAGAATTTTCATGAAGCGAGAAAAAAAAAAAACAAAAAAAAACGAAAGAGTTCTCAAGAGAGTATATACTCAAGAAAAGCCAACATAGAACATTAAAGAGCAACACACAGTACCAGACATTCACAAGAAGGGACAAGCTGCATGTTGAATGGAGTGAGAGACCAAGGAGATAGAAGATAGCGCACAAATCCATGACCAAATAAATACTACGAGTTAAAGGCGAGGCAAATAAAAGATTAAATGGAGTGAGAACATAATTGAATGGGATGGAAAACATAAAGAGGATAATGCACTATAGTTAGGTGTTGTATGAAGCAAGCAAGAACTCTTTTAATCTTTTCTTGAAAACGTTAAGGGATGGGGCAGTCTTCAGTTCATTGGGTAGTGCATTCCAATATTTAGGGCCTTCAAAAATAAATGTATTTTGAGCGAAACATGATCTAAGTAGGGGTAGATGGAACTTATCCGATTGCCTTGTAGGATATTTGTGAATTAAATCATTTTTAACGAACATATCAAGAAATGCATCTGGTAATATGTTGTTAATATATTTATACATAAATTGACCTAATTGAAAATAATACAAATCCCTTATTTTTAATATTTTGTTATCCAGAAATAAAGGATTAGTATGAGATCGTATTGGAGAATTACATATAATACGAATTGCTTTCTTTTGTAATAAAGAGACCTTGTTCAGGAAAATCTTTACCCCAAACCAAAAGGCCGTACGTCAAATATGGTTGGATCAATGAAGAGTAAAGCATTAATAATGACGAACGAGGAAGAAGTGATTTAAGTCTATAGATCACGCCAATATTGCGTGAAATTGTTGTACATATATTATCAATGTGATATTTCCACAAGAGCTTACTATGTACTATAACACCCAAAAACTTGGTGTGGGAAACACATTGTAAAGGAGTGTCATCAAAAATGACATCAGAGGGTAAGGAGGGTAAGGAATCTAATGAATTACTGAAGAACATATAATTTGTTTTTTGGAGATTGAGTGATAGTTTGTTAGCTCTGATCCATTGGGATATTTTCGATAATTCGTTGTTAACAGTATCTAGAAGAACTTTGTGGTCACTGTGAAAACAAAATAAATTAGTGTCATCCGCAAATAAAATAAAGGAAAGAACTTGGGATGATCTATAGAAATCATTAATATATAGTATAAACAACAACGGGCCTAATAAACTTCCTTGTGGGACGCCACAATTGATATGACGAAAATCTGATGAATGTTCATTTTAAAAAAACGTATTGTTTTCTGTTTGAAAGATAACTCCTGAACCACTCTAAGGCCTTCCCACGTACACCATAGTGTGAAAGTTTATAAAGCAAAATATTGTGATTGATGGTATCGAAGGCCTTAGAGAGGTCCAGGAAGATGCCAATTGTATGTGAGGATTTATCTATTGCGTGGGCGACCTTCTCGACAAAAGACATCAACGCGTGGACAGTGCTATGCTGTTCTCTGAATCCAAACTGGGAGCTGGAAAAGATGTTACATTTCTTCAGAAAGGAAATCATTCTAACGTACGTATATTACCCTTTCTAATAATTTTGAAAAGGAGGGTAAAAGAGAGATGGGTCGATAGTTACTAATTTCTGATTTATCGCCCTTCTTAAACAAGGGAATAACTTTCGCAATTTTCATTGAATCTGGGAATATTCCATGAGATAATGACAGGTTAAAAATATGAACTAGGGGATCAACAATATATGGAATAATACCTTTCAGTAAACAATTATTCATTTCATCATATCCAGAACTCTTTTTGTTTACTAATTTCATAACAAAAGTCAAAATTTCTTGGGAGTAACAAATATTGAAGTTGGATTTTGGGGGCCTAAAAAGTCTACAAAGCTTTTATCTGACAGAGGAATTTTACTAGCAAGGTTGTCTCCAATTAAAGAAAAGTAAGTATTAAAAATATTCGCTATCTCATTGGACTCAATCCACTGAATCGCCGCCCACCAAACCCACCGACTCACAGCCCACTCAACCCGTCGACCAGCCGACCATCCAGCACGCCGACCCGCCGACTACCAACGCCATCCCACCCAATCCTCAGGCCGACGCACCCCCGACACCACAGCTCGCCGTCCCACCTACTCAAACCCGGTACAATCTCCGCCCTCGACCAGCAAACACACAAAGGACTTCACGCCGCCAGCCCCCCGCTACCAATCCATCCGACGTCCGCACTCTCGGACATAATAGCGCCACCACCGACAGCAACCCGCCCACACCACCGGCCGCCGATTCCTCCGACGTCCGCACACACTCCATAAAACCCCTCCGCTCGTCTAGCATACTTCACTCCTGGTGACGGACAGTCAACCTGTCCGAAACGTCGAGTAACCTCCTACTCAAGCCTCATCAACACCTTCAACAAAGACACCGCCGACCAAGCCTTCAGCTCGACCCGACTCAAGCACATCAACAAATTTAACCAACTCTCCACACCCAAGACCACTCCCAAGACCGACAACTCACGCCACCCTAGACACAAGGACACCGTCATCAACCTCAGCAAGCACCAACTCACTCAACCTCAACACAAGGTACTTTCTCTAGGACTTAACTTCGCCGTCCCCCCCAAGAAGATCCCTTTCTCCGACGTGATCCAGCAAGTTGAACCCAAGCTCCGCTTCCTCTCCAAGACAGCCGCCGACGAAATCAGACGCAAAGTGACCAACGCCCTAGCCGACTCCAAGCCACCCAAACCCAATCTAACCAAGGAAGAACACCAAGCCATTAAGGAACTACGCGAAAACCAATCCATCCACATTCTTCAAGCTGACAAGGGCAACGCAACAGTCGTCATGGACCAACAAGACTACAACCACAAGATCAACGACCTACTCAAGGACAAGGACACCTACCAAGAACTCAAGCACGACCCGACCCAAGCCACGGAAAGGAAGATCAACCAGAAGCTACTCGCTCTCCACCGCAAAGACATCATACCCAAACCACTCTACTTTCAGCTCCGATCTTCTTCAGGCACCTGCCCCATCCTTTTCGGCCAACCCAAGATTCATAAACCCGACACGCCTCTCCGACCCATCATTTCCACCCGCGGATCTCCCAGCTACAACACAGCACGACACCTAGCCACCATACTTCAACCACTAGTAGGCCTCACCGACCATCACGTCACCAACTCACAGCATTTCGTCGACATCATCTCCAAGACCAAGCTTCAACCCACCGACACACTCGTCAGCTTCGACGTCGTCTCACTCTTTACCAGCGTACCAGTCACCGAAACCTGCGATATCATCAGACAACGACTCCTCACCGACTCAGACCTTGCCTCACGCACCAACCTCACTCCTGACCAGATCCACGACCTTCTCCTCTCCTGCCTTAACTCCAAGTCATTTAAGTGGCGCACCAACTTCTACAAACAACTCAAAGGGGCTGCCATGGGTTCACCTCTCTCACCAATCATCGCCAACATCTTCATGGAGCACCTCGAACACCAAGCACTGAAGACCGCCGACAAACGACCCTCACTCTGGCTTCGCTACGTAGACGACACTTTCGTCATCTGGCCACACAGCACAACAGACTTGCACCGATTCCTCGACCACCTCAACAGCCAACACCCGGACATCAAGTTCACAATGGAGACTCAACTCAACGACTCAATCCCTTTCCTGGACGTTCTCGTCAAGAAGACCAACTCAGGGTTCCTCTCACACCAGATCTACCGAAAACCTACCCACACGGACAGATACCTCAACTACCGCTCCTTCCACCACCCATCCATCCACCAGTCGGTACCCAACTCCCTCATCAGATGCGCATACCAACTCAGTGACAAGGACCATCTTCAACAAGAACTCACTCACATCACCAATGCACTCACCTCCATCAACCAATACCCTAGGAAGAAGATCTCCACCCACCGACCTCATCACCAACCCACAGACGCTGCCACCAACGACCAATCCACCGGAAACCAACCCACCACAGTTGTTCTCCCGTACCTCGGCAAGACATCCCACCAACTACACCGCATACTTACTCAGGCCAACTTCAAAGTCCGACACCGATCCTCCAAGAAACTTCACTCCATCTTGCACTCACACAAGGACAAGACCCCTACCAACAAACAACCCGGTGTATACAAGATTCCCTGCGACTGCGGCAAAGTCTACATCGGAGAGACAGGACGAGACTTCAACACAAGACTTAAGGAACACAAGGCCTGCCACCGACTTAGCGACTGGGACAAATCTGCAATAGTCAAACACGCACAACAAGAAGATCACCACATCGACTGGGCACACAGCACTCTAATCACCAACATCAAGCACTGGCACACCAGACGAGTGAGGGAGGCCATCGAGATTCAACGCCACGACACAGTACCACAGGACTTCATCTCAACCACATCTGGCACCCAATCCTTCATAGCTAGGGGCACCAACCAACACCAAACCCAATCCACACAACCAGCACCACTGACAACTCAATCCACTGAATCGCCGCCCACCAAACCCACCGACTCACAGCCCACTCAACCCGCCGACCAGCCGACCATCCAGCACGCCGACCCGCCGACTACCAACGCCATCCCACCCAATCCTCAGGCCGACGCACCCCCGACACCACAGCTCGCCGTCCCACCTACTCAAACCCGGTACAATCTCCGCCCTCGACCAGCAAACACACAAAGGACTTCACGCCGCCAGCCCCCCGCTACCAATCCATCCGACGTCCGCACTCTCGGACATAATAGCGCCACCACCGACAGCAACCCGCCCACACCACCGGCCGCCGATTCCTCCGACGTCCGCACACACTCCATAAAACCCCGCCGCTCGTCTAGCACACTTCACTCCTGATGACGGACAGTCAACCTGTCCGAAACGTCGAGTAACCTCCTACTCAAGCCTCATCTACTCAAACCTTCGCTACTCAATCCATCGCTGCTCATCTATCGATCATCAGCCAAGTCTTTTCATCTCATCTCATCTGGTCTACAGTCCTTTTCAGGACTTCACCCATTGTCACAAAAGAATATTTCTTCTTTTCTCTCTTGTCATCCTTTCTCGTCTATCCATTTCTAATTTCCTTTTCCCTCTCCTCCTACCAACACACATGGTGAACCGTAAACCTTCTCCACCTCATTGGAGTCCTCGATAATTTTATTTTCAAATATGATATCATTTATGTTGGACTTATTGTTAACTAAGTTCATTGCTTGTTTAAGCACCTTCCAGGTATTACGCATGTCATTTTTGAATAAATCAAGGCGGGTTTCAAAATATTTTCTCTTTTCTAAGCGTATAACTCTGGTCAGAATATTTTTATAAGATGTGTATTTTGACCTGGACTGATCTGTACCCTTTAATTTAAAATTATAGTAAAGATTATTCTTACGATTAATCGATTTTAGAATTGATTTAGAGATCCAAGGGAGCTTGGGTGTCTTTTTGTAATCATATTTTACTTTTTCTTTTGGTATATGAACATCTAATTGTTTATTTAAAATATCGCAGAACATATCGTATGAAACGTCGACTTGGTCAAGGTTATACACGCAAGACCAATCGAAGTGTTCAAGACTCGCGCCCAAGCGGGCTATATTCGCAGGAGTTAGTTTACGTCTGAGCGGACGGGGACCACTATTGTGCACTGATTGGGTCATGCGATAGTTGGTCATAATGGGATAATGATCAGTAGAATCACAAAGAACCATACCTCAGAAGTGATAGTTTGTCCCATCACCTTCACCAACGGTAATTGTTTGCTTACTACAAAATGATGATAGGTTAACTGAATGGATATTACGTATAGGATTGTGCTGATGTATACTCTTTCCTATTAAGTCATTTTGATTTAACATAATGGATAAGGTAATTTTGCTTCCCTGCAATAGACCGCTTCTGTAATGTATACAAATTTATGCACATATATTCTCTGAGCACCTAGTGACGAGCTATTCCATGAACATGCTTTTTATAAATGAGCCTCATTGTTTGGAATCCAGTTTGCATACATTATTTGTTGCTATGCCCGGCAAGCTTTAAAGTTGTCAAGAACAACCTTTGTTTGAAAAGTATGCATAAAATTTGAATACATTACCAAAGCGGTCTATTGTTTTTGCATAGGTACATTTATGTGTGAGATTTATTATTATTCATTTTTGGATTCAAGTAAATGGTTTTTCATACAGTATCATTTTTTCATTACCACAGGAAGATGTGCAAGAGATGAAGCTTCAACAAACCAAGACTCTTAACCAAACCCCAGCTGCACTATCTGCTGCCATACATGTACCTGCCCCTGCTACAGTCATGCCAACTCTTGCAGCCCCCGTCCAGGCACCCAGCAGGGGCTTCATCAGCATCCCTGATCATGAGAGGGGCATCGAGAACGCGACTCCACCCTTGACAACACCAGGTCTGAGCCCCTCTGCAGGCACACCAATCAAACCCTTGGGAACAGCGAAACCCAGCAAAGTGAGTCCTCAGCCACAGGGCATGGTCAAGCAGAATAACTCAGACAGGCAGAGTCTTGCCATGATGGCTGCATCTGCTACAGGAGGAGGCTGCTCTGCTTCAGTTTCTACTGCTGCAGCATCACAACCAAAGACACAGGTAAGACCATCCCCGAAAATATGAGACTAGTTAAAATTGAAAAGGGTGAATTGCCGAGGATTGTTTTATAGCATTGCTCTAATACTAAAGATTGTGAAAATGTTCAGATCATCCCACCACTTTTGTAACAAGAGAATATCAATATGAAAGGTATCGGCTGAGGGAGACCAGTGTAGTCCTTGACCATTTTTTAAAATATAAGATATAAAATTGAACTCTTCTCTGTTACTTGGTACCAGTCCTTTGAGATTTAAGATTGTCACTTCTTACCTGTGAATATGATACATGTTGTCAGTCTAGCAGAAATCATAATCATCTTCTTTTGCCAGAGGACTGGAATATTTCAATATATATGTATATTTGTGTGATGTCTCTGCATGCATGGAGTGACTGAAATAGCAAAGATCAATTGTACTTTTTGTCATTGCAACATATTGATTTTGGCTTTCATGTGTGTCTGTTCTTCCTCTCTCAACAATAGTTCACAGGATGTACACCAAGTCCTGCTTCTGCCACGACAAAACCAAGTCAAACCTTCAGCTCCTTCTCCTTCTCGCCAAGTACCATCAAACCAGCACCCTCTGTGGCCAAGCCTGCCACGACATCTTCCTCAGCCCTGTCCCCATTTGCCGGCTTCTCTTTCAGCATGGGCACCACGTCTGCTTCTTCGCTATCCACCATATCAACAGCTGGTGTCTTCAAGCCAACAGCATCCGCCAAAGCTACCCTACAGCCTCCAGCTGGAGGATCACCAGCAGTGTTCGGCAAGCCTGACTTTACCCAAGACGCAAGGTCCTCATCACCAGGGTATCCAGGGTTCTACGTCTCTCCAAAGGCACTGCCAGGAACCCCATCTCAAGGAGATCAGACCGTACCATCCTCAAGGAAACCAGGACAGAGTCCACTGGCTAAGGATGCTGCATCACCCAAAGTTGCAGACCCACCCAAGTCTGTCTTCTTCAAGGCAGAGGTTGAAGGTACATTACCGGTATCTAAAATTGATCAAACATTATTTCTTCTATTAGGAGCATCAATGTATATCTCTCTCCCTTAGATGTTCTGCCCATGGGCAGGTCCAAACACCAGAATCATCCAGTTAGTCCTTCTTCCATCCCTCCCTGTCTTCCACCTTCCTCTTCATACTGTCATAAAGCCCGCCTCACACTGTGCGATTTCCTGCGATATCGCGTCGCATCGCAGGAGATTGCCCAAGATCGTGCAGTGTGAGAGGTCTTGCGACGCAACAGCAGGCGATTTTTCCAATATCGCAAGCAATCGCCTCGCATCGCAGGGTTTTGAACATGTTCAAAAATTTTGTTGCGATGCGATGCGATTTCCATCTAGTGGACAGAGGAACAACGGAGAAAGGGGAGGAGATTCTCCTTCAAATGTGGCAGGATAGCCGGATAGGCCATCATTATTTAACATCAGCCTGCCGGCCTATCACAATCGCGTGACAAAAGACAGAATGAAGACGGAAACATGTTACGAGATTGGATGTAACCGTAAGTAATTTGATGAAATTGTGCACTATGCATTTTTTATCGCACAAATTTTTTGCATATGTAGTCCCGTACATAGGATTTGATTGGAGTGTGATTTCATCGTTTTGCGCAGTGCAGGAATGGGTCGAAGATCTGACTTGAGTATGGCTGTTACTTTGGATGGGAATTTTACCCTGAAAATTTTACTTAATCGTTTTGGCGAACCTCATTTGGTCTGGGATTCTCATTGCCAAATCATACCAGAACTTGAAGTCTGATGCACACATTTGTACATTATAATTATCTAGGCCTAAGATCATGAATGATGAAGATTAGCCATTAGGTAACTAATTTGTGGGATGCTTAGTTTGAGTTTGACTTACTTTGTAACTCTAGGCCTACTGGCCTAATTAATCTAATTCTAAAAAGGAATCTAATTAACCTAGTATAATAGTAAAGTAAAACAAAGAAAGTTACTAGGCCCTAGATCTAAATTAGGCCTACTTAGAGATAAATAAATGTAAAAACCCCATGCATATATTACTGACCTCTAACTTTTTTAGGGACTACTATTTGAAGGTCCTTTATTCCCCCCAAATTCGGAGTCCTTTCATCTCAATTCTAACCCACAAAGTACACTCAACAGCGGCAGAAGCAGTGACAAGAGTAACCCTACACATCCCTGTGTCGGGCTATGACAAGAGTTGTACTAGGCCTAGTACTAGTACTAGTAGTCTAGGTCTAGGCCTAGTCTACGTTGTGGGCACAAGAAGAGGAGCTATGTTTTTACATAAATAATATGTAAGTTGTTCATAGTTGACTCGTCTAAGTTAGAAGAGAGAGAGTTGCAGCTGGCAGCTGGCCGAAGAAGTACGGTATGTACGGTTATTAAAATTATTTGGCCCCCAGGGCGCTGGACCGACGCTTGCCTCGTTTCGGTACCTCAACTTCCCTGAGATATGGGCTCGGCAGCCATGTCCATCAGTGCTTACATGCGTCGTAAACAGCATACAAATTTTAGGTAGCTGCTTTTCTCGTTGGTATTTTTTTTTTCTTCAATATATAGATGTATTAGATCTATAATATTTTTCAAAATTTCCCCTCTCTTCTAGGATTCTTTGCCATGCTGGATAAATGGATTTTATTTATATTAATTAATAGGCCGATATATTTTGCATCTCAGTTTTTGCACTCTACTATTATCCACAGCTCACCCAATACTAAGCTGAGTTGAGATGACAGCAAATTTATTTCAGGTTTTTGCTCAAATTTATGATTAAGGATCAAAGAATTCTTCATTATTCAATTCAGCAGTCAACAGCTACATGTTAATACTTTGAAAGTTATTGTGAGATCTACTTTAGATGATCATGATTATGTTGTACTATTTGTTTCAGAATATTCATATTGATAAGTTAAGAATGTATTTTAAAATGTCATAAATCACAAGTAAGCTGGCTACTGATGTCAAGAATGTAAGAAAGTTTGTAACATGTTTCTAGCTTTTGTCCCCCCCCCCCCCCCCCCCCTCCCCCTTATTTTCTTTTGCATAGCTCATTTTCTAATTGAAACTTATTTTACTATCTTTTCATAGGATTTTTCAAGCTGTCTCTTGGAAGCTGTTCTGCAAGCAGTATACCATCTCATGAGAAACGCAGTGCTATCAACCCTCGATCTTTCCCACAATGCACGCACTGTAATGTCAAAGAAATTGCCTTGGAAAAGTTACTGGTAAGAATTGTTTTTGAAAACAGACTTTTAAAGAAAATTATAACTTGTCATGCAGGTTCCTTTTTTTTTAACTTTTACCTTGTCTTGTTTCTTTTATTTTGATTGAATTTAGTTGTTCAAAAAGATAGTCGTATAATTTGCAGAGAAATGACATGAACACAACAGATATCAGAGGGATGACACCTTTCATTCAAATAAAATGCTTAATTTTGATTTAATCTGTCAAAACATATTTTTATAAATGAATAGATTTTCATTGATTTTAATTGCAATTGCACAAAATTATTTTGAATGTATTGCATTCAGGCTGAGCGAAGCAAAGAAATTCTGGATCTTATCTCTTAATCAGTTTTTATTCTTTGTCAAACATCTATCCAGTAAAGTGTATTCAAGTACAGTATAATGCTGATAATTTGTTTGCTGTTTGATTTAAGCAGGGAAATGTAATTAACTCTTAGTTACATTTCCCTGATTTAAGCCAGTGAGAATGAGTTTGATTGTAGAGTAATCAAGGGTGTTACTAAACTGATGGATTTAGTTAATGTACCCTTTGTTTCTTTTTGTTATTAGCCCTTTATTACTTATCATTGTACCTCTCATGTTTTATTAATGAAGCTGTAAACATCAGATGAAATCTACCAGATGACCATCCTATAGATGCTATAAATGCTATAAATGCCTCACACAACCAAATATCCACCTTGCCAGAGAGTTTCTATGAACTGTCATCCCTCAGAATTTTAGATTTGAGTGACAATGAAATCACAGGTATGTTCTCTTATTTCTCACTCATATGTCTGAATAAATATGAAATGTGAATACATGAATAATAAGGAATGAATTCAGCTTGTGCTGGACTTTGCTGGATTTCTGTCTTGTATCGAGCAAAACAAAATTCCCTATTTATTCCCGGTAATTATGATTTTTGGAATCCAGCTGCCAGCCCTTCCCAGGTAAATTACATCCAGGGTTATAACATTATTTAGTCCAAAAGGGGGCTGCAGGAAAAAAATCCTCAAAAAGCCCTTTTATGTCTTTGTTTTTCTCTAAGGGTGGGGGGGGGGGGGTTGGCCTCTTCAGTTTTCACTTCACCCCATGAATCTGCCTGCATGTATGTTTGAGTAATACTGGCATCCATAATTTCATGATTCACAAATTAAAATCCATATTTGAATATTAATAAGAACAAATGAAATGACAATACATTTGGTTTTTCTATCAATGAAAAATTAAATACCGTACATGAATTTCAAGCAAATGTGTTGATAAATAAGAACATCTATTTTGATCCCTCGATTTACTTGCAGATCTGGATGCAAGCAACTCTTTGGCATGTCTGTCATTGAAGAAATCAACTTGGAGCACAATCCCATACCTGGTGATACCTACTCAGAACTTTTACAACATCAAACCATTAATATCTGAGCCGTCTCCTTCAGATCATATGGATTGAAGGTGGTATTTTCTTTGTTCAATCCCCCCCCCCAATCACCCCCACACTTGGAAATTATGTTGTCAGCATAGTAGTCTGCAAACACAGACCCTAATTTGACACTTAATCAGAAAATCATTGTCTTGAGAGAAGCCTAATTCAGCTACCTTCTGGTCATGTCAGGAGCAGCTATAGTACATGGCCTATGGTAGTCTTACAGTGCAGACACTCTTTTACAACTGACCAGGGTTTCTGCATGCAAACTATCAGTATAGGGCCATTCACAAACGGGGCAATGTTGATTTTCGAAAATCGGTACTAGTTTTTGAGACATTATTCAAAGCTTTTTATGTATGTGGACATGAAATCTCTGAAAATAGTGAGATTCTAGTTGTTATTCAAATTGTCATTACTAACTTTACAGTTAAATTACTTTGCAGGCACAAAACTTTGTCAATTAGCATAATTCAATATCCAGATTTGACCCCTCATAGTTCATAAGGCTTTCCTATACTAAAGGTTTTTTTGACACAGACAGTGACATAGCCAGCATATGGTGAAGCCTATACCCCCTGGCTCCAACTATTTGGAGACGATTCCACTGTCCTGATCAACAGCCTCCAAACCAACTTTGACGGACCCTGGTTTAAAACTGAATCCCGTCTTTCAGATGGCATTTCTATGCCCAAAAGTAAATAATCATGTCTGATTAATATGTGTCTGTAAAAACCCACTTGTAAACATTGGTGCAATCATAGCTAACAGAAGCAGTGGCAGATTTAGGGGGGGGGGGGGGCCACATCCGGCCCGTACCCCCACCCTTTTTGGAAGAAAAATGTGCATTGTGCCTCCCTTTTTAGAACGGAAACCTTTCTATTATATGATAATTGTATTGTTTGTTATACAGTATACTATATATTGATGATTCAAGCAAAATTTGCATTTGAAAAATGTAGTTACTTGAAAATTGGGAGATGAAACGTTTTTATTTTCAACAAATCATGTGAACTACTGAGAATCCATGAAATAAATGTACAATCAGGAACAACATCTAATAGCACAACTCTCTGTCTCAGCTAGTTGTGATTCAAATGAAAAAAAACAAAAACAACACCAAGTCCATGCATGAGCAGGGGAAAACAAAATTTCCTTATCAAAATGATTGTCTTTCAATTACATGTATTTTTCTTTTGTTGGGGGGGGGGGGTAAACTATGGTTTGTTTCATTACATGTTACAGGTTTTTAATAATTACTGAATTTCTTTTCTGTTTGTATTGCTGAAAGAAGAAAAAAAATATTCTAGTGTGCTTGCACTTCCTTCATACAATCTTGTATTATATGACTGGAAGGCATTCTATGCAATGCATTTTGTTTAGCCTCTGTTATAAAAAGAAAGTGCGAATTGCAATTCTTTACATTTATCAGACAAGTATAATAATGATTAACAATTATTAACAATCTTGTGAAATGAAATTTAAATTTGGGTTTATTGGAATCACTCTGCCAAAATACAAGATTTGTATTTCATATTTAATAATAGGATAACTATTATGTATGTATAAACTGTACTTCAAAAAAACATGTTTATAGACTTGATAAATAATTGTCGATTTTTTTCTTCATTCATTATCAGAATATTTATATAAATAAGGATTCACAACTTCAACAAACAACTGAATATTTTTATACAACTTGTTAAATGTCATCAATTTCCAATTTGGTTTCTTGCAGAAAGAAAAAACACAAAACCCACTCAACATTATTCACCCGCTTGTACCTTATTTGGGTTATTTAGAGTTTCGCTCTAATAGAAGACCTCAAAAAAGTGCTTTCCAAATGTCAACATAAGATATGATTGCTTATATCATGTTTGTGCAGAAATGTAATTTGATATTTTCGAATCATTGATAATGAAAAAGGCGAGAATGAAAAAAGTGAGAGAGGGGGAAAAGGATACAGAAACATATGAAGGAATTTTATTTAATACTGGATCTACGATTATATATGGTGTGTTCTCATGAAAGTGAATATACATGTTATGTAAATGTTGATCAAGAAATGATATTATATTTGTATAGCTAATTTGTGTTAAGATACTATTTAAGATCATGATGTGCATAAAACAAGTAAAAAATGGTTGACAATGACAAATATTGAAATGCTCCCCCAGATAGACAATATGTAACTATACATATACATGTAATTTGTATACTAATATTTGTTATAATATTGGTAATGTTTTTTGAGGTATTGATTTGCTATTAAAGGGGAAGTCCAGTCCAAATGTAACTTGGTTTTATTAGAAGCAGAAAAAAAGACCTACAGATCAAAAAAAGTTTGAGGAAAATCGGACGACTAATAAAAAAGTTATGAATTTTTTTAGTGGTATGAAAAACTAGAGAAACAATCAAAATCACTAGACAAATTGGCAACCCAGTCATGGGTTTGTGATGTCATTGGTACACAACTCACCAATAATTTTGTTTATATTCATAATACAAATTCTCAAATTTTGTCCAAGAATATGAATATTCACATAACTTGAACCAAATACATCTATAGTAATATGTTTTTGCATGTATAAACATTTACAAAATATTTCACGAACTTCAAGATTGTTTTTAAAAAAAAAATACATTTCCATAAAAACTCATCTTTTATGTATATTGTATAAATATTCATATTTTCATGATTTTTACAGAAAATTATTTATTCTGTATTATATGTATACATGCAAAAACATATTACTATATATATATAAGTTGGTTCAAGTCATGAGGAAATCACATTCTTGGACAAAAATTTAAATTTGTATTACGAATATAAACAAAATAGTTGGTGAGTTGTGTACCCATGACATCACAGATTCATGACTGAGTTGCCAATTTGTCTAGTGATTTTCATTGTTTCTCCAGTTTTTCATGCCACTAAAAAATTCATAACTTTCTTATTATTTGTCCAATTTTCCTCAAACCTTTTTTGATCTGTTGGTCTGATTTTTCTGCTGCTGTCAAAACCAAGTAATTTTTGGACCGGACTTCCCCTTTAAGCAGATATTCCACTAAATGTAATGCACATGGTTGGTTTGTTAAAATGTATACATACACAGAGGTGGGGTTGTGTTTTCATTTCAGGAAAATGGACCTTGTGTGTTTATTGGAACTATGCTTGACTCACTGTAAGCACATTCTCTCTCTCTCTCTCCCTTTCCCTCTTTCTTTCTCTCTTTTCTTTTCTTTTATCAAAATCATTTCATTTGTATTTCCCATAAAATAGAGTAACTTTTCTTTAACATGCAGCTTTCATCTTGCTATTGTAAGGGATATTCAGCACATCTCCAATAAAGATGCATGATACCTATGTCACTAACAGCTCGGTGTTTCACTCAGTCCTATGTGAATATTGTTTACTGAGAGGGGATGTGAGAGAGTTCCAGAGAGAGAGAGAGAGGGGGGGAGGGGGTGGAGATAATTATAGTTCTAATAGTCATTGAGAAATATTAAGAGAGCAATAGCGGGGGACAGGAGAGAGAAAGTGATGTGGAGATTCGAGAAAAGATAAGAGAAGCAAAGAAAGAATGATATAGATAGAGAACGGGGGAGGGGCAAAGATCAGGGCACATCCAAACTTTTAAAGGGGCGGGGCACACACAGAAAATACCTGACAATCAAACAGAAGACAAATAAAAAAAAAAAAAGATGAATGCTCGGAAACCATTACCCTATTAAACCCATACTTCTGATGAAATAACGCCCAGAGCAATTGTCACCGAAGCAAATGCCGGATCACCGCTTAATTAAAACAATGAACTGATTCTATTATAATTCATATCATTGGCGGATCGGGGGGCACGGGCAGAAAGTGCCCCCCCCCCCCCCTTTGGAAGAAAAGTATGCATTTTGACCATAGACGATCCGCCATTTTCTTACTGAGCGAATTTTGAAGGTTTGGCGATAATTTGTCGCCCCCCCCCCCCCCCCCCCCCTCCACTGAGCAACTTTTCGAGAAGCTGGCGAGAACCAAAAAAATAGGGTCTACTTTTTGACAAACTTTCATTTGCGTGCCCCCTCTTTTTACTCAATCCTTGATCCGCCCCTGATTCATATTATCAATATTTCATTCTGCCAAGAAAAAACCAACAAATCGGTGAATCCAAAATAAACAGAGTTCAAGAGAAGTCAAATGGATGTCGGGGAAAAAATAACTTGATTAACTAAATAACTATAACCCGAAGTTCATCTTTTCTTTTCCAATCCATCTAACTTTACATAGAATAAAAATGTATCTCTCCCCTAAATGTTGGTTACCTCATTTATAACTATAAGTCTCTATACTAATTTCAATTACTACATAGGCTACACATTCGTTACACATGCGTTTCATGTCATTTTTATTTGAAAAACATAATAACCTTTCAAGTTTTAGGAATTTTGTTTTCGTGTGTCAGTCAGTACCACTACAAATCGCGTTATCAGTAATAAAGTACGCATGCGCGAAATGCTAAAATCGCACAGTGTGAGACATGAATCGCAGATCCTGTGGTAGCAAGCGATGGCCTGCGATATCGCTTTGCATCGCATCGCATCGCATCGCAAGTGATCGCTTGAAAAATCGCACAGTGTGAGGCGGGCTTAAGTCACTTTTCAAATTCTTCCTTTTCTGCTATTCATCTACCCTTCAAGCATGTTTCGTAGCATATTATTTCCCTTTAACCCTTACTGTACTGGGTTATTTCAAGCTTCTTCTGTATTTCTTTGTTTTTCATCTTTAAAACTTTTTTATTGTTTTTTTTATGTCTGTTGTTTCAGAGTGCTCTCTCAGCCATTATTCAGTTAGAAGAGAGATGATAATTACAGCTTAAAGAAGAAATTATTGGTGATTAAGGAGGAACGTGAGGAAATGCAGTTTCCCATTCGTTTTGTACACAAAACTCACAAATTCTGTTTTCTGACTGACATGAGGTCACAACATGCGTAAGACTTGAAAGAAAAATGTCAGAAAGTGCGAAGCATGAAATGCAGTAGAAATTTGTAGAGTACATACAGTAAGGGTTAAAAGGGAACAGTTTTTTTGAAAAATTATGTTGTTATATGTGACCCGCCGCCTCAAAACCTACAATAAGTCGCAAAATAGTAAATTTGCTTGGATCAGTCAATTTTCTGTTTTTTGATATAAATGGGTAGTTTCATTATCATTCTATCATGTCTCAAGTTTGTGAGTCGTAATTCGACTTAGAAATATGTTTTTGGGGCATTTTAAAATGACTCCTTTTTTCACCTGTCGAGCTAAAAAATCGAAATCGCCGAAATTTGTAATACTTTCATTCATTGCCAAATTACTACTTTACCTCTACAGGTATTAAATTGATTTTTGGAGTGAGTAATGAATAGGTCCTCCTGGAGCAGCTTGCCAAAATTCAGCCTAATCTGATAATCCCTTCACACCGGTTGCTATGGCCATTTGAATACCCAGTTTTACTTGGGCGCACACAGAGAGCGAAGGTTTAGCACTCCTTTGTTCCGAACTTAAATGGCCATTTTCTCTGAATAGGAGTTATTGATTGCTGGTTACATACTGATCCTAAATGTGATATTTAAAGGTGTTATCATTGAGTAAACTAGGCAAGTGATATACCATTGGAAAGCTGAGAATCTCTACTTTCAGAAAATGTATAAAAGGAAAAAAATAATTTTGGCGACTTATTGTAGGTTTTGAGGCGTCGGGTCACATATATGCTATTCTGACCTCAGTGGTGGAAAAAGAATTTTATTTCAGTCCAATTTGAAAGTGTATAAATCAAAAGAAAAACAAGACTTTTTCTAAGTCCATATGGAAATTCGGTTCTGATGCTGTTCTCAGTGAATTCACAGATTCACTTGTCATCCTAATGTACACGTACGAGTGCTGTTTCCTTTCTTGCCGTAATTGACATTGGACGTTTTTCGCCAAAATTTGGCTATTTTGACTTCTGGCCATCTTAAACTTCGCTCTGTGTCGTGGGTTCAGGAGTACTTTAACTGTGTCAATCGGCAAAAAAATGTCTGGAAAAAAAAATTTTTTCTCTATCCCAGACCCGTGCAAGGAACGCGATCATTGTGCCAAATGGCTAAGGAACATAGGGGCGACAAAATTCAATATCAGGTCGTACATTCACTCAAAATACCAAGTTCTTTGTAAAGACCAAATGTGGCTCTTTTAACTTCTTTCTGGCTGTCATAGAGGTAGACTTTGCTCTAGCTGTCTCTGGGCATCGTCAGCAACGCTTCCTACTTCAGCCTCTGATTAGGAGACGGAATTTGAGTTCTTCTCAGGCTCGATACCTCTTCTTACACGATCGGGTTGGTGCAAAATTATAAACTACAGGTCCTCTGCTATGATTACTGGCTGATTCTTCAATTACTACTGCACAAATTCTTGATAAAAATTGACAGATTACGCGTATAGAGAAAGTCACCACTCATAAGAATATACAGCTAGCTAGCTTTATATATACATTACACTTCTGTACACAGAGCTGCCAACTCTTCCAGATCCTGCGGAAGACTCCCGACTCATATAAAAAATCTACCGGATTTTGATGTTTTAACGTAAATTATGTAGAATTGTATTTATGTTGATGTTTAGTGTACAAACTGTTTTTCTTACAACTCAACTTTGGAAAAAATGTTTGAGAAAAAAAACCATGGTACAGTACCATGTTATTACGATGGTGCCATACCTTGGTGTATTACCATGGTACAGTACCATGATACGGTATTACCACCGTTCCATACCATGATATGGTAGGGATTCTGTCCCCCCCCCTAACACAATCGTATAGTTCTGAAAGCTCGTCACATTCCCGGGAATGACAATCACATCACAGACTTTCTCTCTCAGGGAAGCTACCTCCCGTTGGAGTGGCAACTCAATCGTGCCATCACGGAGAGGATCTTCAGTCAGTTCGGACAGCCGCAAATAGACTTGTTTGCATCAATTTTGAACAAACAACTCCCGATCTATTGCACGAAACGCCGCGATCCTCTAGCCTTTGCAATGGATGCTCTATCGATTTCGTGGAAGGGGATACTCGGCTACGCCTTCCCACCATTTCCCATCATATCTCATGTACTGGAGAAAGTGAGGGAGGAGAAGGCAACCATTCTCCTCATTGCGCCATGGTGCCCCAGGAGGCCATGGTTCCCAGCTCTGACTAATCTTCTTCGGGGGGTCCCAAGAACACTACCCCTGTTAATGGACCTTCAGAAACAGCCTGGGACGAACACGTGTTACCCGAACCCAGAGAGACTTTGCCTGACACTTTGGCCCATTTCAAGAAATCCGCAACTGACACGGGCCTTTCGGAGAGGGCAGCAGATATGGCCTCTAGATTTCTCCGTTCCTCCACCAGGAGTATTTATGATTCAAGACTCCAGCGAGACTTCAGATGGTGCAACAGTCTGCAGATCGATCCGGCCTCTGCCTCTTTAGGTAAGATCGCTGATTTCTTACTGATCTGTTGAACACCAAGCCTTCTTTGTGTGCGACTTCCATCAGCTTCCAGAGGTGGGCATCATGTTCTTGTTCAATATATCAATATACAATATTGTCCGCTATCCCAACGCAACCAGGGACCTGTGTGAGGATTGTGTCCATCCTCTGTTGGAAAATGTCCTGACTCACGGATCTAATTTGAGAAGTACTTAGACTCTGAAAATGCAGGATTGAGCTCCTCCAGTGTTGGAATCTTGTGAGGGCATCTCTTCAGGTTCTGTTTGAGCCTTCTTGGGTCGCATCCTTCTTCCTTCCCATCCTTCTTCAAAACTGTAGTGAGGGAACTGCACCAATCTGTGTGATGCATGACCTTTCTAGTAATGCCACTCCTTTCCATATGATCTAGTTCCTCCTTTAGCTTGTCCCTCAGGTGAATGCTGCATTTGCGAGGCGGGTCAATTGATGGAGTTGCATTGTCCTTCAAGTGCAGTGTTGCTCTATGCTGAGATTCCCTATCTTGTCAAATTGGTCTGGGAAGACTTCCTGAAGGGCTTGACTGACCTTATCGGCACATGATCCACCAGACTGCCCTGTTCCAACTGTTGGTCCACCACATGGATGCTGACAATGCCCAGATTGGTTGATGTAGGGAGGCCAACAATGACTGGCCCTCTGACGTCTGCGACATACCATATTTGGCCCTTGACCCAAGATGATCCTTTGTACTTGCATGACATATGCAAGGTGCCCAAACAATGCAGAGGTGTCTCACCATATGCAGACAATCGTGTGGTAGTGGGGTGTATGATATCCCACCGCTGCCACCATGTTAAATGATCAGATGGACAGATAAAGAAGAGTTCAGTTTAGACACTGTTCATGTATAAGTAGCATATTGAAAGTGCTTTAGTTAGGTATCCCTCCGCCAATCGCGGTCTCAGTACATACATCCATACATCACGGGCGGTGTTAATATAGTACCACAACACCGCCAGGAGCCTTAAGGCGGGCCCCTGGATCCCACCCGCAAGACCTCGTTCAGTACTAACAGGTTCAGTACTAACAGTGGTTTAAAAATCCAGGTAATGGGTAGCATTGAAGTTTTATATGATGCCTATAATTATCAGAATAGTGTTGTTCGTTGAGACTGGTCCATTTTAAGATGTGTCCCATCCATATATGTGTATAGAATCAATCTAATGATAATAATATTAGCTACATTTCTGTTGTGTACATATCTATCCCGAGGGATGCTCAAGATACCTTTGTATTTGTCATCCTCAAACTTTTATTGAGATATCTTGCCCAGTGCGCTATAATTATTTTTCTCTTCACTAGACGATGATGTCATCTTTATTTCCATGACCGAGCCGAGTCCTGAGCAGCGTGCTAGAGCAGAGAAACTCATGCTCCCTGGAATATTCTATCTCTATGAGGATGCCCCACCCTGCAAGGGATGCATTGGATGTATAGAGGACCTTGACATTGACTCCCTATATCAAAAAGATGGAGATGGGAAAGAATCAGCGCCAGCAGTCAGACCAGAAGGTGAAGGTTTAATGTTTTTTATAAATGTAATTTAAACCTAAAAAGGCTGGGTTAAACTTGGATTTGTGGCCTGTAATCCAGCTAACAGTGGAAGTTATAAACTGATTCAGCTGACCCAGGTTCGAGACTGAGTCACGTCTTTCGGCTGGTAACATTAAAGGTCGGTCCCCAGACGTAAATAATCATATCTGATTGATACACATCTGAAAAAACGCAATTACACACAATAGCCCCAACACATTATACTATTTATCTGAAGTAATTAGTCAGGACATGGGGTTCGTTTCTGCGGTCCTGTCGTGTCCTCATCTTTCCTAGGCCAGTTATATATGTGCTCGCCCTCTAGTTGATTGGCTATCGATAAGATTTGTTATTGATAAGCTTTGTATTATATTTGATCCCTATGTCTGTGGGAAGGGCTTCCCGTCTTTGCCCTCCTCCAGATCTTCCGTGGGAATCTAGCAATTTGATGAGATGGTATAGGTAAGTATAGCGCAGTGCAGTAAATCAGAATGCTCAGTAGTGAGCATATTATTTAATAAGAAGCTATACTTACCTATAGCTCCCCTCCCTTCCTCCCTTGAAAACTGTCGCCCTTCTCTTGATACGAAAGAGGAAGTATAGGCGTAATGTAGGGGCATTATATGCTCTACGGGCAGACTGGTTTTCCCATGTGTGCCGAGGGCAGTTTTAGAATTAAACTCTTTTGAGGAGTTTTTACCGGTGGCTATTCGAGTTGTGGGTAACGAATAGCAATTTGATGAGATGGTATAGGTAAGTATAGCTTGTTAGTAAATAATATGCTCATTACTGAGCATTCTGGTCATCATCCCTGAAGGTCATCCCTTTTCTGTGGTGTAGGCATCTCTTTGACATCTTCTAGTTTGCCAGGGTCTGGCTGTATGCCTTTGTCCATGTACAGTGAGCCAAAGAAGTTGATGCGTCTCGTCTTGATCACACACTTTGTACTGTTGAACACCAAGCCTTCTTTGTGTGCGACTTCCATCAGCTTCCAGAGGTGGGCATCATGTACTTGTTCAATATATCAATATACAATATTGTCCGCTATCCCGACGCAACCAGGGACCTGTGTGAGGATTGTGTCCATCCTCTGTTGGAAAATGTCCTGACTCACGGAAAGTCCAAAAGGCAATCTGAGGAAGCAGTATCTCCCAAAGGGTGATCTGAATGTGGTAAGCACCTGTGAATCCTCATCTAGGTGGACTGACCAATACCCTCCTTTTGCATCTAATTTGAGAAGTACTTAGACTCTGAAAATGCAGGATTGAGCTCCTCCAGTGTTTGAATCTTGTGAGGGCATCTCTTCAGGTTCTGTTTGAGCCTTCTTGGGTCGCATCCTTCTTCCTTCCCATCCTTCTTCAAGACTGTAGTGAAGGAACTGCACCAATCTGTGTGATGCATGACCTTTCTAGTAATGCCACTCCTTTCCATATGATCTAGTTCCTCCTTTAGCTTGTCCCTCAGGTGAATGCTGCATTTGCGAGGCGGGTCAATTGATGGAGTTGCATTGTCCTTCAAGTGCAGTGTTGCTCTATGCTGAGATTCCCTATCTTGTCAAATTGGTCTGGGAAGACTTCCTGAAGGGCTTGACTGACCTTATCGGCACATGATCCACCAGACTGCCCTGTTCCAACTGTTGGTCCACCACATGGATGCTGACAATGCCCAGATTGGTTGATGTAGGGAGGCCAACAATGACTGGCCCTCTGACGTCTGCGACATACCATGTTTGGCCCTTGACCCAAGATGATCCTTTGTACTTGCATGACATATGCAAGGTGCCCAAACAATGCAGAGGTGTCTCACCATATGCAGACAATCGTGTGGTAGTGGGGTGTATGATATCCCACCGCTGCCACCATGTTAAATGATCAGATGGACAGATAAAGAAGAGTTCAGGTTAGACACTGTTCATGTATAAGTAGCATATTGAAAGTGCTTTAGTTAGGTATCCCTCCGCCAATCGCGGTCTCAGTACATACATCCATACATCACGGGCGGTGTTAATATAGTACCACAACACCGCCAGGAGCCTTAAGGCGGGCCCCTGGATCCCACCCGCAAGACCTCGTTCAGTACTAACAGGTTCAGTACTAACAGTGGTTTAAAAATCCAGGTAATGGGTAGCATTGAAGTTTTATATGACGCCTATAATTATCAGAATAGTGTTGTTCGTTGAGACTGGTCCATTTTAAGATGTGTCCCATCCATATATGTGTATAGAATCAATCTAATGATAATAATATTAGCTACATTTCTGTTGTGTACATATCTATCCCGAGGGATGCTCAAGATACCTTTGTATTTGTCATCCTCAAACTTTTATTGAGATATCTTGCCCAGTGCGCTATAATTATTTTTCTCTTCACTAGACGATGATGTCATCTTTATTTCCATGACCGAGCCGAGTCCTGAGCAGCGTGCTAGAGCAGAGAAACTCATGCTCCCCGGAATATTCTATCTCTATGAGGATGCCCCACCCTGCAAGGGATGCATTGGATGTATAGAGGCCCTTGACATTGACTCCCTATATCAAAAAGATGGAGATGGGAAAGAATCAGCGCCAGCAGTCAGACCAAAAGGTGAAGGTTTAATGTTTTTTATAAATGTAATTTAAACCTAAAAAGGCTGGGTTAAACTTGGAGTTGTGGCCTGTAATCCAGCTAACAGTGGAAGTTATAAACTGATTCAGCTGACCCAGGTTCGAGACTGAGTCACGTCTTTCGGCTGGTAACATTAAAGGTCGGTCCCCAGACGTAAATAATCATATCTGATTGATACACATCTGAAAAAACGCAATTACACACACACACAAGGCTGGGTTAATTTGGCGCTCTCTCTCTCTCAGCCGAATCCACCCCACCCATGACCCCCCCCCCCCCTGGATCTCGGCCATGGAGCAACCAAAATTGCACGTAGCCAACCGAATCTCGCGCTCGAGCTCGAGCTCGAGCTCAGGCGGGGCGTGCATGTTGCGCAGCGACCAGTCTGTCCGAAGTTTGCACCCGGCCCATTGCGCCGCCGTGGAGCAACGGCATGATCAAGTAACGATCACGGTGCCCTCTTGCATCATAAAAACGTCTACAATCTCGGTTGAGTATCCCTTTGAGTACTGCAAGGGATGCATTTGATTTATAGACAACCCTAATGTGACTAGTTGTTCCAGAGAGAGGGAGAGGGCAAAATAAAAGGTGAGGGTTTAGTGTTTCCTCTAAATATAATTTAAAATTCTGCAAGGGATGCATAGGATTTATAGACAACGTTAATGTGACTACCGGTAGTTGTTCCAGAGAGAGGGAGAGGGCAATGCATCAGGACTGGTAGCAGTCGGACCAAAAGGTGAGGGTTTAGGGTTTCTTATAAACTGTGACTTTAAAATCCTGCAAGAGGTGCATTGGATGTACTGAAGAATTTGATATTGACTCCCTTTTTCAGCAAGATGGAGAGAGGAAGGCATCCATTGTGGTAGTCAGACCAAAGTGTTAGGTCCCCAAGTATTCTTTATTCACACACCTTGAAAAGCTTGAATTTTGCATAATAACATCATATTCCTTGGACAATTGGAATATCTTGAAATATGCCTGGAACCAGCAAAATCCAGTGATAGGTATGTGTAGGATTGTGTTAAAATTTAATTTTGCCCACGATTTCTAAACTTCATGATTACATGTACTTTTAAGATTCCAAAATATTCCCTTTATCTTTGCTAAATCTTTACCAAGATTTTGCCATATTGGTGTACACTACATGGTCACCTTGTCTATAAGGGTAAGAAATGTTAAAATGTCAGTGTAAATGCATGAATTGATTCTGACTTCAAATTCAAATTCTTCTGTCTTCTTGATTTTGTAGAGCCAGCCTCATCCATGTTTGGAGCAACGGGAGGAAGCAGTGTAGCTTTTGGGAGCTTGTTTAGTAGTTCACCATGTAAGTCCTTACCACAGTAAACGTCATTAAAGTGTACCAATCACCTGAAAAAATAATTTGTGTACAGCTACACAGTATAAAATCAACCTCAAAGAACTTTATCTGGCATTCCATATGTCAACAGTTAAGAAGTATGGAGGATATTAAGGATGGAATGAAGGTGTGCATGTGGAACCGAACCCGAGTTGCGTTCCGTGCGAGCCCTTATCTTCGCGAGTTGCTCACAACTTGCAATATCTCTTTATAGAAGTAATATTTGAAGCCCGTATTTTAGATATAATAACGACATGGACCTTCTGTCAAATAAAGCTAAATATTTATTGGTGATTGGTACCCTTTAAAGAGAAGGTTAAGTGTACGGTCAAGGTGAAACTAAATTGTGAGACGTTCTCATTCTTTTCACGTCGGTGAGGAAGAAAATCATAGAAATGTCACCTATAGAGGATTGCTCTTATTCAAAATATGACGAGAAATACATGTAGCTGAATAGTTTGAACCAAATTTGCATGCTACGTGTGTATGTGTAGTCCCATATAAACATTTCTGTGTGCATTGCACGTGACTTTCAGAAAGATTGAGTCAGTTTTTATGCTTCCGTCCACCGTAGGTGGTGCCGGAGGCATTATGTTTTCGGGTCCGTCCGTCCGTCCGTCCCCTTTTCGTTCTCGCGATAACTTCAAAACCGTTTTCTTTATTAGTTTGTAACTTGGCCCATGTATGCATATGGACGGGACGATGAACTGATTAGATTTTGGGGTCTCAAGGTCAAAGGGCACAGAGGTCATTATGTACATAAAAATGGTTCGTTCTCGCGATAACTTCAAAACCTCATTTCAATACCCCAACAGTCCTTATTATCAGGACTAACACATGGTGAACCGTAAACCTTCTCCACGTTATCTATTCCACCATGCAAACCTTCAAAGATCATCGAACTTCAAAACTGTTTTTTTGATCAGTTTGTATCTTGGCCCATGTATGCATATGGGTGGGACGCTGAACTGATTAGATTTTAGGGTCCAAATGTCAAAGGTCATAGAGGTCATTATATACTTAAAACTTAAAAATGATTCGTTCTCGCGATAACTTCAAAACTGTTTCATGGATCAGCTTCTAACTTGGCCCATGTATGCATATGTGAGGGACGATGAACTGATTAGATTTTAGGGTCTTAAGGTCAAAGGTCAAAGGTCATAGAGGTCATTATATACTTAAAACTTTAAAATGGTTCGTTCTCGCGATAACGTCAAAACTGTTTGATGGATCAGCTTCTAACGTGGCCCATGTATGCATATGTGAGGGACGATGAACTGATTACATTTTAGGGTCTTAAAGTCAAAGTTCAAAGGTCATAGAGGTCATTATATACATGAAAATGGTTCATGATGTATGGAGTCTAGGCCTACCTATTTTAGAAATTTCAAGGGGACAGTGGTCTATTTGCTATAAAATATCTATTTCCTTGGTGTATTTGATGATAGTAAGTCGTCAATGGTAAGTTTTTTATTTGTACGGTATGGAAATTTTGAAATGAAATAAATTTTCTGTCTCCTGTGCTTTTTAAGTGAAAAGATTTGTAATTTTGTTGGACCAATCCTTTTTAGAGTGTACATGTATGCCATACATTTCCAATTTGGTGATGGCGGAGGCATAAATTCCGACCGCGCGCGAAGATTCATCATTTTGATGATTCCAAAACACCTATTCCTATGTACTACATAATCAACCTTTCCTGTTTGCTTCCAAACAGTTTTTTGTACAATGTAACAGCCTGATGACCAGCACTCAACTTTATCTTTAAATTACATGTAGTACTGTAGTCTTTTACTCTCCAAAAGAAACAGCTCATTGCTCACTGCAAAAATACAAACTCTGTGAACCGATAACTTGTGCTAATCATAACTGACAGCTATATTTTCACCATGAGAACCTTAGGCAAATTGCAAAAATATGTGTCCTAATACATGTGGCATGCATCTTTGGACCACCCATGAAATTCATGCAAAAGTGTCTTGTTATGCAGTATTATAAAATGGACGTATGGATCCTAATCGAATGATTGGCACAGAGAGGGGGCAGAGAGTCGGTCACGTAACATGCATCAGTTTTACTGTCAAGTCCAACATGCATTTTTTGACTAACAATCGTGCATTAGGAAAGTATGTTGCACATGTGCGTCAATGCGCTAATATTAAATCGAGCAGCACGTACCAATTGAAGCACCGCGCATACATGTTCGTATCTCGCCCATCGATCTTTCTCACCCCTGGATGGACGTACGTGCAGCTAGCTAGGCTAGCTAGGGTATTATGCGCATCGCTGTACAAAACATGCCTAGCTTAAAGTACCCGAGTTTGTTATCACATACACGGTACCGTAATTTCTGCCGGTAGATCCATTCGTGTTACTTTTTATTCAGTGGAACGGTACATGTGGTGATGTACAGATTATGTGGCGATCGCGACATCTCCAAATTTTAAGATCCTTCTTGATCCTGAGCCTGAGGAGGAATTGCAACGATTGTGGTTGTTGTTTAATTTATTGCTTTGATCTTGAATAAACAATTTTACTGGAATAGCGAGCATCTTCATTTGTGATGGATGTACCGTAATGTTAATAGACTCTTTGTGATCTAACTTAGATCTAAAGTTAGGCCCATACAGTGACTGAGACTGAGTAGGCATGACCGCTATTTTTCAGTGGAATCAGTTGGAAAGTTTGTGTTTTTAACCAGAGATATTGCTTTTCTTGTGGTGCGTGGACATAACAGCTGCTCGTAAGTACCCAGTACTGATAGAAATTGATAGAGATGGACCTAAGTTCTAACGTTAGATCTGGAATCTAGATGTAAGTTAGATCCGGGAGTTAGATCTAAGTTAAGACATTGACCTAATGTTAGTTTATTAACATTTAAATGTCTGAATATAGATCTAGATTCTAGTAATTTATCGAATGACAAGGATCAATACATTTCATTTTATAAAACAATTTTAACACCCGGCTCTCGTTCGTGCGTTGGGTAAATTAGCTCACTTGATAACTTCAGAATTGCCCAAAGCCACTCCGCTATGCGTCGTGGCTTCATACAATTCTAAATGTGATTTGCCTGGTTTCAGACGTACAGTGTACCACAAAAACTTTTCAATCCAGTATAAAACTTCGGAATTCCTGAGAGATGTAATTGTATGAATGCCGGAGGATACTTCGGATTCAGTAGCGTTCCGCCGCCGCCGCGTCACGCTTGTGTGCGCTCTTAACTGCCACATTACTTGACGGATTTCTTTCAAATTTTGTATGGAGGTGTCTCTTGGTGTAATCTAAAAACATATAGTTTTTGGTGATGTTGCCACCAGTCCTGTTTAAGGTTAACAAACACATTTACCCTATATGAATTAATTGATTCCTTGTCAAAATGTTATCTTACCTTTTAAAGGTGGCAGTCTGTTTGGAGGTGGAGACATGGGAGGAGGCGGAGACACGGGAGGAGGCGGAGACACGGGAGGAGGCGGAGACACGGGAGGAGGCATCTCATTTGCAACTTTAGCAGCCAACCAATCGGAGGGATTTGGACAGCCATTCGGTAAAAAGGGTACGAAAGCTTGGTGTTTGAAAAGCCCCCCCCCAAACAAAATATGAGAAAGAATAACACTACCAGATATTGAATTAAAAAATAAATGAAGAGCATAAGACATATCAGTTTATTCTTATATCAGTGATAGAATAAAGAGAAGCATTATTTTGAATAATTTCAAACAATATGATTAACAAACGCTTGAAACCTTTAAAATCGTTATTATTTAAAAATTATATTTTGGTCGTATGCCAAAAGAGAGTTTTCCTGTGATTTTTCTTTGTTGTATGACGTGTGTGTGGGTGTGTGTGTGTGGTTTATGTGTGTATACTCTTTTTTGTATATTCTTCGTCGTGTCGTCACACGCGTACGGGGTAGATTGTGGAAGGTGGGTACTGGGCTCCCTTCAGTTATCGAAGGGATAGGGCAAGATAGTTTGTAGTAGGAGGGAGGGCTGGGGGAAAGGCAAGGTTTAAGGGTATGTTTTGTAATGTTTATGCCAGGGTGTTGTATGTGTTTCGATGTTTTGAAGAATGTTGTATAGGATGTGTTTATTTCTGCTCGCACTCAGAGATACCTAGATCAGCAACATGCTTTTATGAATCTGAGAATGGTGGTCATGTTGATTATAGGAGGAAGAACCAAGCATTGATGTTAATGTTACAATATTTTACAAGGGAACTATATTATGTTTGTGTAATAGAGTCACAGATTTTGGGAATATTTTACACAAGATGACAGGTTTAATGTTAATTTCTGTTAATGTTAGAGGCATATGAGATAGGAATATTAAAAGAAATAGAATTTTTGAATGGGCTAAAAGAAACGAGGGGATGTAGTATTGTGACAGGAAACATATAGTTCACCAGATATTGAAGATATATGGAAACGAGACTGGGGAGGTCAAATGTTTTTTAGTCATGGCTCAAGTCATAGCAGAGGGGTTCTTCTTTTAATATCACCTGGCTCCAAAATCAAAACTGACCAAGTAGAAGTAGATGATGAAGGGCGTTACATTTTTCTTAAAGGCAGTATATTTGATTCCCAGTTTCTATTATGTAATGTTTATTTTCCAACAAGAGATGGATAAAGAAACAAATAGAATTTTTGAAAAAGATAGATGTAAGTATCTCAGATCTTTGCTCTTGTAACCATTCACTCATCTTAGGAGGAGACTTTAATGTAATTTTAAATGATACTTTGGATTACAGAGGGCCTAAAGTACCCTTGAAGACTAAGTTTACAAATAGTTTGGAATTGTTTCTTAGGAAATATGATTTGTTAGACATATGGAGGAAAAAGCACCCCGACGAAAAACAATATACTTTCAAACAGAAGAGCCCTTTAGTACAAACCCGTTTAGATTATTGGTTCATACCAAACCAGCTCGAGAGATTGGTGGGGACTTGTGAAATATTGACATCAATTACTCCTGATCACTCAGGTATTAGTTTGGAATTACAATTTGTAAACAAAAGTGAAAATTACACTGGCAAATCATATTGGAAATTTAATAATAGTTTGTGTTTAGATAAAGATTTTGTGGACGGAATGATTACGGAAATAGAAATTATTAAGAGGAATTGCATGGGCGGGTGAATTTAATGATAAATTAGTATTTTGGGATTTTCTTAAAATGAAAATGAGTGAATATGCTAGAAAATACTCGAAAGTCAAAGCGAAAGAGAGGACAAGTATTGAAAAATTAGAAAAAGAATTGAGAACTTTAGAGCAAGATTTAATAACTACTGCTACTCCTTTAGAAACATCTAAACAGCTTGAAGAAAAGAAAGAAATGTTGTGTAAATTATACGATAGGTCATTAGAAGGATTAAAAGTTAGGTCACGAGCGGCTTGGTTTGAGGAGGGGGAATAGAACAAAGAATATTTTGAACAGTTATTAAAATCAAATAAAAAGAAAACCGTAATACAGGAATTGTATGGTGAGAACAAATCTGTGACAAAAGATAGAAAAGAAATTACAAAGATAATTAAGTTATTTTATGATACATTATATTCGAAAAAGAGTGATGTAACAGAAGCCGTTTTAAATGAAAGTTTATTTTCTAAAAATATCCCAAAGCTAAGTGAGGAAAGTCTGGAAGCATGTGAAGGAAAACTTAGTAAAGATGAATGTTATGAGGTTTTAAAAAGACAAATAAAGCTCCAGGTAATGATGGCCTTTCAGTAGAATTTTATATCACGTTTTGGTTTATACACATAGGTGGGCAATTAGTTGAAGCCTTAAATGAAGCTTACGACAAGGGTAACCTATCAACATCTCAGAAGCAAGGAGTCATTACATTAATAGAAAAAGATGGTAAAGATCCTCTTTACATAAAAAATTATAGACCAATTTCACTCCTAAATGTTGATTACAAAATTCTTTCAAAGGTTTTAGCGAAAAGAATGAAAAAAGTTTTGAGTGAAATAATTCACGTGGATCAGGTGGGATACATGGAAAACAGGAATATTGGAGAGGCCATACGTTTAATAGACGATATGATTTTCCGTTGTTTGACACACAATATGGATTGTTATTTAATAGCTGTAGATTTTGAAAAAGCTTTTAATTCTGTCTCACATTCTTTTTTATCTAGTGTATTAAAATGGTTTGGATTTGGCCCTTCTTTCTGTTCTTGGATAAAAACAATTTACACCGATAGTTGCGTTATGAATGGAGGGCTTTCCACTGGATATTTCAAAATAGAGCGAGGGGTTGGTCAAGGGGACCCACTTTCTCCCTATTTGTTTTTAGTCGTTATCGAAATCTTGGCACATGCCTTGAGAAGGGAGAATACCTTAAAAGGAATTACTTTCGGTGATTTTGAAATAAAGCAAATATTGTATGCTGACGATATGACAATTTTCATACGAGATAAAGAGTCAATTAGGATGTTACAAAACTTGTTACAAGCTTTTTTGGAAATTAGTGGTTTAAAGGTTAACGTAGATAAAACAAAGATTTTGATAATTGGTAAGAATATAGAGAATGTAGGACAATTCCAATTTGGGAGTGTGGTTACAGAAGTAAAAATACTAGGAATTACATTTTCATTAGATACTAAAAGAAAGGATGAATTCAATTATAAAGAAATACTGAGTAAAATCAAGACTTTGGGGATGGTGGAAACAAAGAGACCTTACTATCACGGGGAAAATACATTTACTTAAAACATATGCACTGTTCTAAATTGAATTATGTATCTTCGTCATCTGTAGTCCCAAAATGGCTATTTGCTGACATACAAAAAATCTGTTTTGACTTTGTCTGGAAAGGCAAAGATCGTATTAAAAGAGCTATGATGTATCAGGATTATAAAGATGGTGGCTTGAGGATGGTTAATTTTGAATTGTTTGTAAAAACTCAGAGGGTAATGTGGTTGAAAAGACTTTTGTATGGAGAACGAAATATGAGTTGGAAAGTATATTTTGACTACAGTTTCAGGTCAGTAGGGGGTAGAAGTATCTTTCTTTGCAACTATGATGGAAAAAAAGTATCACTTAAGTCACCTTTGTTTTATTTAGAAATGTTAAAGGCCTGGCAGGATTTATACAACTGTAGAAATTTTGAAGGAAAATTAACCCAGTCATCTTTAATAGCAAAGACTTCTTATTGCAAGGGAAAATGGCATTTAATTCAGACCTATATAGGCGAAAGGTTTACCATTTGGAACAATTGTTTGATAAAGAATCATTAATTGATTCCTTGTCAAAATGTTATCTTACCTTTTAAAGGTGGCAGTCTGTTTGGAGGTGGAGACATGGGAGGAGGCGGAGACACGGGAGGAGGCATCTCATTTGCAACTTTAGCAGCCAACCAATCAGAGGGATTTGGACAGCCATTCGGTAAAAAGGGTACGAAAGCTTGGTGTTTGAAAAGCCCCCCCCCCCCAAACAAAATATGAGAAAGAATAACACTACCAGATATTGAATTAAAAAATAAATGAAGAGCATAAGACATATCAGTTTATTATTATATCAGTGATAGAATAAAGAGAAGCATTATTTTGAATAATTTCAAACAATATGATTAACAAACGCTTGAAACCTTTAAAATCGTTATTATTTAAAAATTATATTTTGGTCGTATGCCAAAAGAGAGTTTTCCTGTGATTTTTCTTTGTTGTATGACGTGTGTGTGGGTGTGTGTGTGTGGTTTATGTGTGTATACTCTTTTTTGTATATTCTTCGTCGTGTCGTCACACGCGTACGGGGTAGATTGTGGAAGGTGGGTACTGGGCTCCCTTCAGTTATCGAAGGGATAGGGCAAGATAGTTTGTAGTAGGAGGGAGGGCTGGGGGAAAGGCAAGGTTTAAGGGTATGTTTTGTAATGTTTATGCCAGGGTGTTGTATGTGTTTCGATGTTTTGAAGAATGTTGTATAGGATGTGTTTATTTCTGCTCGCACTCAGAGATACCTAGATCAGCAACATGCTTTTATGAATCTGAGAATGGTGGTCATGTTGATTATAGGAGGAAGAACCAAGCATTGATGTTAATGTTACAATATTTTACAAGGGAACTATATTGTGTTTGTGTAATAGAGTCACAGATTTTGGGAATATTTTACACAAGATGACAGGTTTAATGTTAATTTCTGTTAATGTTAGAGGCATATGAGATAGGAATATTAAAAGAAATAGAATTTTTGAATGGGCTAAAAGAAACGAGGGGATGTAGTATTGTGACAGGAAACATATAGTTCACCAGATATTGAAGATATATGGAAACGAGACTGGGGAGGTCAAATGTTTTTTAGTCATGGCTCAAGTCATAGCAGAGGGGTTCTTCTTTTAATATCACCTGGCTCCAAAATCAAAACTGACCAAGTAGAAGTAGATGATGAAGGGCGTTACATTTTTCTTAAAGGCAGTATATTTGATTCCCAGTTTCTATTATGTAATGTTTATTTTCCAACAAGAGATGGATAAAGAAACAAATAGAATTTTTGAAAAAGATAGATGTAAGTATCTCAGATCTTTGCTCTTGTAACCATTCACTCATCTTAGGAGGAGACTTTAATGTAATTTTAAATGATACTTTGGATTACAGAGGGCCTAAAGTACCCTTGAAGACTAAGTTTACAAATAGTTTGGAATTGTTTCTTAGGAAATATGATTTGTTAGACATATGGAGGAAAAAGCACCCCGACGAAAAACAATATACTTTCAAACAGAAGAGCCCTTTAGTACAAACCCGTTTAGATTATTGGTTCATACCAAACCAGCTCGAGAGATTGGTGGGGACTTGTGAAATATTGACATCAATTACTCCTGATCACTCAGGTATTAGTTTGGAATTACAATTTGTAAACAAAAGTGAAAATTACACTGGCAAATCATATTGGAAATTTAATAATAGTTTGTGTTTAGATAAAGATTTTGTGGACGGAATGATTACGGAAATAGAAATTATTAAGAGGAATTGCATGGGCGGGTGAATTTAATGATAAATTAGTATTTTGGGATTTTCTTAAAATGAAAATGAGTGAATATGCTAGAAAATACTCGAAAGTCAAAGCGAAAGAGAGGACAAGTATTGAAAAATTAGAAAAAGAATTGAGAACTTTAGAGCAAGATTTAATAACTACTGCTACTCCTTTAGAAACATCTAAACAGCTTGAAGAAAAGAAAGAAATGTTGTGTAAATTATACGATAGGTCATTAGAAGGATTAAAAGTTAGGTCACGAGCGGCTTGGTTTGAGGAGGGGGAATAGAACAAAGAATATTTTGAACAGTTATTAAAATCAAATAAAAAGAAAACCGTAATACAGGAATTGTATGGTGAGAACAAATCTGTGACAAAAGATAGAAAAGAAATTACAAAGATAATTAAGTTATTTTATGATACATTATATTCGAAAAAGAGTGATGTAACAGAAGCCGTTTTAAATGAAAGTTTATTTTCTAAAAATATCCCAAAGCTAAGTGAGGAAAGTCTGGAAGCATGTGAAGGAAAACTTAGTAAAGATGAATGTTATGAGGTTTTAAAAAGACAAATAAAGCTCCAGGTAATGATGGCCTTTCAGTAGAATTTTATATCACGTTTTGGTTTATACACATAGGTGGGCAATTAGTTGAAGCCTTAAATGAAGCTTACGACAAGGGTAACCTATCAACATCTCAGAAGCAAGGAGTCATTACATTAATAGAAAAAGATGGTAAAGATCCTCTTTACATAAAAAATTATAGACCAATTTCACTCCTAAATGTTGATTACAAAATTCTTTCAAAGGTTTTAGCGAAAAGAATGAAAAAAGTTTTGAGTGAAATAATTCACGTGGATCAGGTGGGATACATGGAAAACAGGAATATTGGAGAGGCCATACGTTTAATAGACGATATGATTTTCCGTTGTTTGACACACAATATGGATTGTTATTTAATAGCTGTAGATTTTGAAAAAGCTTTTAATTCTGTCTCACATTCTTTTTTATCTAGTGTATTAAAATGGTTTGGATTTGGCCCTTCTTTCTGTTCTTGGATAAAAACAATTTACACCGATAGTTGCGTTATGAATGGAGGGCTTTCCACTGGATATTTCAAAATAGAGCGAGGGGTTGGTCAAGGGGACCCACTTTCTCCCTATTTGTTTTTAGTCGTTATCGAAATCTTGGCACATGCCTTGAGAAGGGAGAATACCTTAAAAGGAATTACTTTCGGTGATTTTGAAATAAAGCAAATATTGTATGCTGACGATATGACAATTTTCATACGAGATAAAGAGTCAATTAGGATGTTACAAAACTTGTTACAAGCTTTTTTGGAAATTAGTGGTTTAAAGGTTAACGTAGATAAAACAAAGATTTTGATAATTGGTAAGAATATAGAGAATGTAGGACAATTCCAATTTGGGAGTGTGGTTACAGAAGTAAAAATACTAGGAATTACATTTTCATTAGATACTAAAAGAAAGGATGAATTCAATTATAAAGAAATACTGAGTAAAATCAAGACTTTGGGGATGGTGGAAACAAAGAGACCTTACTATCACGGGGAAAATACATTTACTTAAAACATATGCACTGTTCTAAATTGAATTATGTATCTTCGTCATCTGTAGTCCCAAAATGGCTATTTGCTGACATACAAAAAATCTGTTTTGACTTTGTCTGGAAAGGCAAAGATCGTATTAAAAGAGCTATGATGTATCAGGATTATAAAGATGGTGGCTTGAGGATGGTTAATTTTGAATTGTTTGTAAAAACTCAGAGGGTAATGTGGTTGAAAAGACTTTTGTATGGAGAACGAAATATGAGTTGGAAAGTATATTTTGACTACAGTTTCAGGTCAGTAGGGGGTAGAAGTATCTTTCTTTGCAACTATGATGGAAAAAAAGTATCACTTAAGTCACCTTTGTTTTATTTAGAAATGTTAAAGGCCTGGCAGGATTTATACAACTGTAGAAATTTTGAAGGAAAATTAACCCAGTCATCTTTAATAGCAAAGACTTCTTATTGCAAGGGAAAATGGCATTTAATTCAGACCTATATAGGCGAAAGGTTTACCATTTGGAACAATTGTTTGATAAAGAATCATTAATTGATTCCTTGTCAAAATGTTATCTTACCTTTTAAAGGTGGCAGTCTGTTTGGAGGTGGAGACATGGGAGGAGGCGGAGACACGGGAGGAGGCATCTCATTTGCAACTTTAGCAGCCAACCAATCAGAGGGATTTGGACAGCCATTCGGTAAAAAGGGTACGAAAGCTTGGTGTTTGAAAAGCCCCCCCCCCCCAAACAAAATATGAGAAAGAATAACACTACCAGATATTGAATTAAAAAATAAATGAAGAGCATAAGACATGTCAGTTTATTATTATATCAGTGATAGAATAAAGAGAAGCATTATTTTGAATAATTTCAAACAATATGATTAACAAACGCTTGAAACCTTTAAAATCGTTATTATTTAAAAATTATATTTTGGTCGTATGCCAAAAGAGAGTTTTCCTGTGATTTTTCTTTGTTGTATGACGTGTGTGTGGGTGTGTGTGTGTGGTTTATGTGTGTATACTCTTTTTTGTATATTCTTCGTCGTGTCGTCACACGCGTACGGGGTAGATTGTGGAAGGTGGGTACTGGGCTCCCTTCAGTTATCGAAGGGATAGGGCAAGATAGTTTGTAGTAGGAGGGAGGGCTGGGGGAAAGGCAAGGTTTAAGGGTATGTTTTGTAATGTTTATGCCAGGGTGTTGTATGTGTTTCGATGTTTTGAAGAATGTTGTATAGGATGTGTTTATTTCTGCTCGCACTCAGAGATACCTAGATCAGCAACATGCTTTTATGAATCTGAGAATGGTGGTCATGTTGATTATAGGAGGAAGAACCAAGCATTGATGTTAATGTTACAATATTTTACAAGGGAACTATATTGTGTTTGTGTAATAGAGTCACAGATTTTGGGAATATTTTACACAAGATGACAGGTTTAATGTTAATTTCTGTTAATGTTAGAGGCATATGAGATAGGAATATTAAAAGAAATAGAATTTTTGAATGGGCTAAAAGAAACGAGGGGATGTAGTATTGTGACAGGAAACATATAGTTCACCAGATATTGAAGATATATGGAAACGAGACTGGGGAGGTCAAATGTTTTTTAGTCATGGCTCAAGTCATAGCAGAGGGGTTCTTCTTTTAATATCACCTGGCTCCAAAATCAAAACTGACCAAGTAGAAGTAGATGATGAAGGGCGTTACATTTTTCTTAAAGGCAGTATATTTGATTCCCAGTTTCTATTATGTAATGTTTATTTTCCAACAAGAGATGGATAAAGAAACAAATAGAATTTTTGAAAAAGATAGATGTAAGTATCTCAGATCTTTGCTCTTGTAACCATTCACTCATCTTAGGAGGAGACTTTAATGTAATTTTAAATGATACTTTGGATTACAGAGGGCCTAAAGTACCCTTGAAGACTAAGTTTACAAATAGTTTGGAATTGTTTCTTAGGAAATATGATTTGTTAGACATATGGAGGAAAAAGCACCCCGACGAAAAACAATATACTTTCAAACAGAAGAGCCCTTTAGTACAAACCCGTTTAGATTATTGGTTCATACCAAACCAGCTCGAGAGATTGGTGGGGACTTGTGAAATATTGACATCAATTACTCCTGATCACTCGGGTATTAGTTTGGAATTACAATTTGTAAACAAAAGTGAAAATTACACTGGCAAATCATATTGGAAATTTAATAATAGTTTGTGTTTAGATAAAGATTTTGTGGACGGAATGATTACGGAAATAGAAATTATTAAGAGGAATTGCATGGGCGGGTGAATTTAATGATAAATTAGTATTTTGGGATTTTCTTAAAATGAAAATGAGTGAATATGCTAGAAAATACTCGAAAGTCAAAGCGAAAGAGAGGACAAGTATTGAAAAATTAGAAAAAGAATTGAGAACTTTAGAGCAAGATTTAATAACTACTGCTACTCCTTTAGAAACATCTAAACAGCTTGAAGAAAAGAAAGAAATGTTGTGTAAATTATACGATAGGTCATTAGAAGGATTAAAAGTTAGGTCACGAGCGGCTTGGTTTGAGGAGGGGGAATAGAACAAAGAATATTTTGAACAGTTATTAAAATCAAATAAAAAGAAAACCGTAATACAGGAATTGTATGGTGAGAACAAATCTGTGACAAAAGATAGAAAAGAAATTACAAAGATAATTAAGTTATTTTATGATACATTATATTCGAAAAAGAGTGATGTAACAGAAGCCGTTTTAAATGAAAGTTTATTTTCTAAAAATATCCCAAAGCTAAGTGAGGAAAGTCTGGAAGCATGTGAAGGAAAACTTAGTAAAGATGAATGTTATGAGGTTTTAAAAAGACAAATAAAGCTCCAGGTAATGATGGCCTTTCAGTAGAATTTTATATCACGTTTTGGTTTATACACATAGGTGGGCAATTAGTTGAAGCCTTAAATGAAGCTTACGACAAGGGTAACCTATCAACATCTCAGAAGCAAGGAGTCATTACATTAATAGAAAAAGATGGTAAAGATCCTCTTTACATAAAAAATTATAGACCAATTACACTCCTAAATGTTGATTACAAAATTCTTTCAAAGGTTTTAGCGAAAAGAATGAAAAAAGTTTTGAGTGAAATAATTCACGTGGATCAGGTGGGATACATGGAAAACAGGAATATTGGAGAGGCCATACGTTTAATAGACGATATGATTTTCCGTTGTTTGACACACAATATGGATTGTTATTTAATAGCTGTAGATTTTGAAAAAGCTTTTAATTCTGTCTCACATTCTTTTTTATCTAGTGTATTAAAATGGTTTGGATTTGGCCCTTCTTTCTGTTCTTGGATAAAAACAATTTACACCGATAGTTGCGTTATGAATGGAGGGCTTTCCACTGGATATTTCAAAATAGAGCGAGGGGTTGGTCAAGGGGACCCACTTTCTCCCTATTTGTTTTTAGTCGTTATCGAAATCTTGGCACATGCCTTGAGAAGGGAGAATACCTTAAAAGGAATTACTTTCGGTGATTTTGAAATAAAGCAAATATTGTATGCTGACGATATGACAATTTTCATACGAGATAAAGAGTCAATTAGGATGTTACAAAACTTGTTACAAGCTTTTTTGGAAATTAGTGGTTTAAAGGTTAACGTAGATAAAACAAAGATTTTGATAATTGGTAAGAATATAGAGAATGTAGGACAATTCCAATTTGGGAGTGTGGTTACAGAAGTAAAAATACTAGGAATTACATTTTCATTAGATACTAAAAGAAAGGATGAATTCAATTATAAAGAAATACTGAGTAAAATCAAGACTTTGGGGATGGTGGAAACAAAGAGACCTTACTATCACGGGGAAAATACATTTACTTAAAACATATGCACTGTTCTAAATTGAATTATGTATCTTCGTCATCTGTAGTCCCAAAATGGCTATTTGCTGACATACAAAAAATCTGTTTTGACTTTGTCTGGAAAGGCAAAGATCGTATTAAAAGAGCTATGATGTATCAGGATTATAAAGATGGTGGCTTGAGGATGGTTAATTTTGAATTGTTTGTAAAAACTCAGAGGGTAATGTGGTTGAAAAGACTTTTGTATGGAGAACGAAATATGAGTTGGAAAGTATATTTTGACTACAGTTTCAGGTCAGTAGGGGGTAGAAGTATCTTTCTTTGCAACTATGATGGAAAAAAAGTATCACTTAAGTCACCTTTGTTTTATTTAGAAATGTTAAAGGCCTGGCAGGATTTATACAACTGTAGAAATTTTGAAGGAAAATTAACCCAGTCATCTTTAATAGCAAATACTTCTTGCAAGGGAAAATGGCATTTAATGCAGACCTATATAGGCGAAAGGTTTACCATTTGGAACAATTGTTTGATAAAGAATCAATAGACCAATCACTCATTTTCAAAGTTTGGGTTTAAACAGTGCAAATATTGCATACATCTGGAGCCTTTGTGATTTCTATTTTGAAAAGTAACAAATATGATGGAACCTCAAGCAATTGGTACGAAGTGGATATGAATGATTATAATAATATATTTTTACAAATTTTGGAACAAATTATTTCTTTAACAGAGGTGCAATCCAGAAAAATTTACTCACACTTCGTGTTTAATCTACAAAATTCACATTGTTTAGAAATCAGAGATGGCCACCAGAAATTTGACTTCTCTGAAAAAAGTATGAGGGATATTTTTCTAAGACCTAGAATCTCAACACTCATAGGAGATCTTAGAGAATTTCAATACAAATTACTCCATGGGGCGGTTTATACTAAGGAGCAGCTTTTAAAATTTGGTTTTGTTGTTAATAATTTTTGTTCCTTTTGTAATCAAAGCTCAGAAACTTATTCACACTTATTTTGGAATTGCGCCAAAATTAAATCCTTATGGCAGGATATGATTGAGTATTTTAAGATAGAAGAACTTAGAAATGCAGATTGGCAAGATATACATGTGGGTATAGAAGGAACTTGCCACAGAATCAAATGGTGTGATACAGTTATTTTCATAACCAAGTTCATGATATATAACGCAAGGTCACAATCAACAACATCGTCGCTGGCAGAACTAAAGAAAATATTAATCACATATCGGGAGGAAGAAAATCATATTGCCAATAAAAGAAATAAATTGGGATGGCATTTGCTGAAATGGGAATGTCTGAATACAACGTAAACTTTGTTTTATCCTCTCCGCCCCCTACGTTTTATGAGTGTTTGGTTTTTCCTGTTATTAAAAATACGATCCCAGAACAGACGCGACGAAGTCTTCCTGAATGCGAGCAGTGCATGTGTGTTTGTGTGTTAGGGTGTGTGGGTGTGTGTGTGTGTGTGTGTGTGAGTGAATGTCTGGTTTTAGGGAAGTAAGTGTGGGTGGGAGGGATGGAAGGTTTCTACGCAGTGGTAGTTCCGGAGGGAATGGGGTAGGTAGGGGCATATGTGGGTAGGGAGGGGTCCTTGTCATTGTTTGTTTTTGTTTTGTTTTTTTTAAATAATAGATTCCGAAAAATTATGATATGTTCACTTTGTTTGGATATACATCATCACACTAATATGTTTAATTCTTATATGATAATGTATGGAATAATTTCAATTCAGTTACAGCATTAGAAACGCACATTTATTAGTTTTGATTTTACATTCCAGAGGAAGAATATTTTACATGATAATTATATAAGTGATGATAAACTATTTTATTTGTTTATATTGTTAAAACATTTAAAGAGAATATGTTGATTGTATAATTTGTTTCATGGAATCGTTAATAAAGATCATTTAAAAAAAAAAAATACTCATACTTCTGTAAATATCTATATTTTATCTTGCCATCTTATTTCTTATACAATATGATACATTATTTACTCATATTACCTAAAAGGGACCCCATCCACAAGCTCTGCTTCCTAGGGGTCCCAAACCTCTCATTCAAACTATTTTATTACTATTCCACTGTATTATGTTATTATTTTTGTATGTTTGATTGGTTTAAATAAACTGAATTGAATTGAATTGAATTGTTTTCTTCAACTACATGTGAAAAGCATTTTGACCGAAATATCATTATCTACAGTCTTTTTGGGGAAAAAACTATTTCATTTAGTGCTTGTTTTTCATAATCATCCCTTTTATCCATAACACATATTAAAGCACTCTGGCCCCCTCCACCTCTCCATGTTGAAATTACATAATATTATGTACATTTGAAACACCGAGGCCCTGTTTCATGAAACTTTTTATCAATAACAACTGCCCCATATCTATGACAAATTTGCTCTCAGCCAATCAGATTCCAGATTCCAGGATTTCAGTAGCTTTTAACAATTATTACAGTAACTTGTTTTAACAAGTTTTATGAAACAGGGTCCAGTGTCTGTATCTTTACTCATAGAATTCTTATTACCTCTTTCTTGCTTCGTATCAGCATCCGACAAACCCTTCTCCTTTGCAAACGCTGGGGCACCTGTCTTTGGAGGCATTGCGTCACGTGGCAGTGATGATGATGAATCGCACAGAGGAGAGGAGGAGTACGATCCTCACTACAAGCCCATTGTATCGCTCCCTGACATCAGAAACATAAGTACTGGGGAGGAAGATGAAGAGGAGATGTTCCGTCACCGGGCCAAGCTGTTCCGGTTTGATCGCGACTCCAAGGCATGGAAGGAGCGCGGTGTAGGGGACATCAAGATCTTGAGGAACCCCAAGACCGGTAATGCTCGCATCTTAATGAGGAGGGATCAGATCTTAAAGGTTTGTTTGTAGTAGATTTGGTAGACTTTTGATGGCTTTCATCTCTCTCAAGTTAAATTGCCAATATTTTCTTCTTTAAGGCAATTAAGTCTTTCATAAAATTCATTCATATGACTTTTGACATCTGACTATATTGTTAGTGTGTATGAGTGGCATCACGATGACAGCACATATTTACTCATTGATGTCAGACCTGTGTTGGTCCCTCCTGTCAGTCCATCAGTCCATGAATGCTTTATGACCTTACCCATTGATTTGATAACCCTTGACTTGAGTCACACTTGACCTGGTCCATTCGTACAGTGTCCCATCCTCTCTGCATATTAGCGATTTTGGCCTTTCGCATTTGAAAATTTGGTTACATTTTAAACTCTGCAAATGTTATTTGTGTGCCAACCACTGGATTATGGACAGCATTGACCCCGAGTCCAATGATGGTTTCACACTTGACCTGTTGCTTTCATACAGTGTGCCATCTTCTTCTTGTAAATAATTTGACCTCTTAACGTCTGGATATTTTTTTCGAAAAGTCAGTAAATTTCATTTAATGAACAATTAATGTGAAGTTTGATATCTGACCATTCAGCTGTGTGCCAACCATTGGATCACAGCAGACATGGTCCTCAAGCCCATGATGGCCTCAGAGACGGCATGGATCTGGTTTGCTGTGGACTTCTCATCCCCAGAGGATGAGGCCAGGAACGAGCAGCTAGCCGTTAAGTTCAAACATGCTGATAATTCCAAGCGCTTCAAGGAAGCTTTCCTTGAAGCTCAGGACCTACTAGGGGTCAAGGAAGATGAGGAGAAGAAGGAGGAGAAAAAAGAAGAAAAAGAGGTTTTCAGCAAGGTATGTACATGTAAGAAGGAGGTGTAGACTGTAGGATATATTATTTGGTTGATATTTGATAAACCCTTTCAAGGAATTTTTAATGAAAAGTAGATTGCTTACAATGATTGCAGTAAGTAGAGCACTGAGGGATGTAGGAGCCTATTAATAAAAAAATTGCACAATACCGGAGACATGGTCTATGTAATTAGTCCAAGCTTAAGAAAAGGTCTCAATCGGGTAAAGATAATTAGCCGAAAATATCTTGGAAAAACACATGAAAAAATAAATATGTCAGAATTTGCGGACTCGAACCTGCCTTATCCTGAAATGCTGACAGAAATGAAGACAGAGGGCTTAAGTCAGAGTTGGAGTCGGAGCCAGAGTCGGGTCAGTGTCGAAGTCAGTGTCAGAGTCACAGTCAGGCTTAGAGTCAGAGTCGGAGTCACAGGATTGTATGGCAGAGGCCGAGGCTGTAATAACATTTTTTGCATCCCCTAGCACTGCTGGAAAGGGATAAGAACTAGATATTGTATGGTTGATGTGATATTCATAGGTCTAATAATAAAAAAACATAAGTTTCAATTAGAATATGACCCAAATAACATCCACAATCCATTTGGAATTCACTCCAATTGGTATTTGTAAGTAAAAATTCTCTGTTACAGGGTTCCAGGGGTTATTCTAAAAAGAGACGAAATGAGATTGAAGTCAGTAGACTGTTGTATTTAGCATCAGCTAAAACAATGCGATCTTTATTACAAATAGTATACATGTAGTTCACTCACAGGCCCTTGCCTATGTGGGACTGTGTCCAACATTCACTGTTGCAGCAGTCAAAAGCAGACAACAAAATTGCTCTAAACAAGATTTAATTTTCTTAAATTTGCTAGATTACCTGATTCAGGGACTCTTCAACTCTTACTTTGCCACAAATGTAGGGATTCAGACTTGAAAGTGAAATTTTAAATAATTATTTTCCTCTCCTGTATGAATGATCTAGCCTGGAAAAGGGCCTGCTGATACACACAAAAGCTATTGAAGCCTATTCACCCGTAAAAGCTATTCTGGAGTACAAGGTTATCTTCAGATAAGCTTGTACATGTATATAAGTGCATGTAGTTCAACATTGAACTAATATGAATTTACAGTGTAATGAAGGGAATTTACATTTATATATGACAGTTTCAAATGAGCATCTTTGGTTTTGATATACAATAAACTTTGGCTTTGGCATCTGACTTCAAATCCTTATAAAATCTTATCTTCAACTGTTAATATCAACAAGGAATAGATCTATAAATCTTCCTGATAATATCAAGTTCAATATTACTGTATTTGGTAATATACATATATTATATGTGACAGTCAAATATACTGAAATCTAGTTTGGCTTATTAACAATAATTATAATCATCTGAATAATAACTATCAATCTCTCATGTGACAACTAGAATCATGGTATAAGGATAATAAGTTTGCTCTGGTTGTATTATTATCCTCTTTCCTATCAACAAACTAAATCCATTATTTAAAAGAAATGACTGTACTTAACTCAGTCAACTCTTTATACAAATTAGTAATCCTCATTGTTTCAGAATTACCAATATTACATGTATCGAAAACTAAACTAGATGTAGATTGTATGCTGTATAGAACTAATTTCTCAAAACATATCAACACTATACTTCACTGAGGTCTACACATCATCTATACAGTCTTATATTCTATAATTACGTTTTATTCTAACACATTATGCCTTCTCTATATACACTAGTCTACTATCCCAGAGGATGTTTTCCAAAATCTGAGCTGCTGCTCCTATTTTTGCATAGATAAAAACGAGCAAGTGACACGTCAATCAACTAGCTGATTTGCTTTTCATAATTCAAGTGGTAACCATTGTCCAGATGACATGGATTTCTTAACTGCGATTATGTTTTAGTACGTACGTGAAGGATGTGACATTTGGAAGTGATGATCTTCTTGTGTTTTGAAGGATGAAAATTAGAGCTCACCGTCTATTCGTTACCAGTATGACCATCTAGTCCCACATGTTGTTTTTCTTATTGTCACGTCTAACTTCCAGCCCAGCATGAACCTCCGTCTGCGAACTGCACTAACCTGCTTTCTGTGACATTGCAAATTGTGACGAATGTAGTGGATCTGAATCACCATTGTTTACTGGCTTACCCGAGCTAAACCTACTTCAGACTTGTAGAAGAAATTAATCTCAGAGATTAGGCAGAACACTAATCACAATCTACAGTCTATTATCTATCTGCTACATTTTCGTCTACATAGCAATTCCTCCCTCACCAAGTGCACCATGCCTACTGATAAACTGATAAAAAATCGAAATTGATGGATGTGCCCCAGGCTCAAATCATCGAGGAGGTCAGAGGTTTCTTCAAGGGTGATGACTTCAGAGCCCTCTTCAAAGCTTCTCTTGGGGAGGCTTTGAGGAAAGAGATGGATGGGCTTCGTAAACAACTCGAGATGGCTGAAGGAAAACTTGTTGAATTGGAGACAGAAGTCAGGGAGAAGGATACAGTCATTAAGCACCTACAGAAGCAGCAGGAGTGCAATTCAGAGGAGATTCTTAAGCTGAGGAGGGGCATGAATGATGCTGAGCAATACTCGAGACGTACCTGTGTGCGTTTATATGGAATCCCTGAAAACGCCAACGAGGATACTGATCAAGTGATGATCGACCTTGCTGCAGGGAAACTTGGCATTCAGATTCCTCGTAAGGAGGTTGACCGGTCACACCGCGTGGGACCACCTCGACGTCCTCACGAGAGTACAGGTGTAGTCCCTCCCAGGCCAATCATGGTAAAATTCGCCACCTATCGCACCAGGGAGCAAATTCTGAAGAGCCGGCGAAGACTGAAGGGAACGAAGATTGGAATTGAGGAGGACTTAACATCCGATAACCGAGCTCTTCTGAAGGAAGCAAAGCAGAAAGTTGGCCATATTGGAAAACTGAATGCAGCCTGGTCTGTCGACGGAAAAATCTTTGTGTCGGTGAAAACTGAAAACGGTAAAACAACAAAAAAGAGAATCTGGTCTGTGAAAGAACTAAACAAACTTTGATTGTAAAGACTCCTGATAGTATTCCAGATTTGCATCTGAATGAAATTTGAGATCTAAACATGAATGCCTCAGTACTTTTTAAAATGGGAATCCCATGTTCATGCTTGCTGACAGTCTGTAGTCCCTCAGCCGACAGACTACTCTTGTTCAAATTGATTGCTGAAAAACAAAGAAAAGTTATATATTTGCAGGGGAACTATATATTTTTTTTTAATTTGTTTTTTTTTTGTTTACCCCCCCCCCCCAAAGGAACTTTACCTAACCTACATGTCGTAGCAAGCTCTGGCCCCGCAAGTACATACAGTTTGTTCTGAATTTAATGTTATTCATTGGATGCTAGACTGTAAATTTGATCTGTTGGCTGGTAATGGCAGATGTCAGCAGCTGTTTGGTTATACTGTACTGTAGATTTAATCTGTAGAACATTACACTTTCTGTGTCACATCCTTCAATTTTTGTTTTTGTTTTTGTTTTTGTTTTGACACTTGCCCTTTTTTATATTTCTGTATACCCCCCCCCCCCCCCCACTATGAGTGTCCATCTGCACATTGGTGCTCTGTATATATCTATGTTTATATTATGTATAAATGTGACAGCTGACTTTTTGTTGATGTTTCATATACTGCAGGTTTACTCAGTAAAGCACCCCACCATGTACATATGGCTCAGACTGAAGTAGATGTTTGTAATTTTTTAGAATCCAACACAAATTCTTTAGATTTTGATGATAATGAAAACAATATGTATGCCTCAATAAACTGTAATTATATCACTGAAAATACTTTCTTTGATAACATACATTTCTCTGAGCTCACCCTTTTACATTTTAACATTCACAGTATGTCTAAAAATTTTGATAAACTACTATCATTTATGGCGAATATACATTCAGACTATACATGTACTGCAATGGGTATCTCAGAAACTTGGTTTTGTAATGAGAGTGATGCCAGCTTGTATCCTATCCCAGGGTATAAATTAGTCTCAAATAGCAGACATGATAAACGAGGAGGAGGTGTTGCCATGTATGTCCCATCTCAGTTTGATTATCAAGTTCTTCATGGACTTAACACTATGAGTACTTTGTTAGAAACGTTGTTTGTTGAAATATTATTACCAGGAAGAAGAAATATTGTTTTAGGAGTTATTTATAGACCACCCCAAGGCAATTTGAATCTAGTTATGAATGAATTGCAAGATATCTTGCTGAATCCTTTACTTAATAATAAAGATCTATTCTTGATGGGTGATTATAATATAGATTTATTACAATGTGATGTGAATAATCAATGTAATGACTTTCTGAACGTGATGGAGGCCTTCTCACTGATGCCCTTGATAACTAAACCCACTAGGATAACTGAAAATTCCTCTACTCTTATTGATAATATTTTTAGTAACTTACAACCTTTCCCTGCTGCTGGTATAATTGTTTCTGATTTGTCAGACCATTTCCCTGTCTATGCAAAAGTGCCTCTCAAGAAACATTACATTATTAATCCAGAATGTAATAAGCTTGTTCGGAAAAGCAGCCTTGAAAATATTGCTAAACTTAGAGAAGCCTTAATTGAAATTGATTGGAGTCAAGTTTTATCTGATGAGAATGTTGAAAGTGCTTTTGATAATTTCTGGGATAAGTTTTTGTTGTTGTACAATGAATGTATACCATTGTGTCAAAGTAGAGGTAAAAATCGTAAGAAAATTCCTAAAATGCCTTGGATCACTAACTCACTATTAAGGTCAATTAATAAAAAAAATAAATTACATTATAAATATAAAATATCAGGATCGCAATCTATGTACAGGAAGTATGCTGAGTATAGAAATAATTTGACTTCTATTCTGCGCACAGCAAAGAAGAAATATTATTCTGACCAGTTTCACTCGACTGTGAATAATATTAGAGACACATGGAAAGTTATTAGAAATGTTTTCAAACCCACTCAGAAAAAATCAGATATACATGACATTAGAATCAATGATGAACTGATTGAAAATAAAAGTGTCATTGTTGAGAAATTTAATGATTATTTTTGTAATATTGGTCCCAACCTATCAAGGGCAGTGCCTCACTGCGAGAAAATGTTTACTGATTATTTACGGGAACCAAACCCGAGTAGTTTATTTTTATTCCCAACAAATGAAGAAGAACTTTTTAATGTTGTAAATTCCCTTAAAAAAAGGAAAAGTCCAGGATATTCAATTTTCAATTCAAGACTTTATTCCAGACTCAGCTGCAAAAGCAGAGGTCCATATTATAACACATTTACATGAGAAGAGCAAAACATACAGAATCAAAGAACATAGAATACAAAGACAAACATATATATTAAGAGAAACTACAAAACTAATATACCACTAGAACTAAGCAATGGACACAAAATAAAAGCTGCAATAATATAACATGAAGTGAATACTATCAACAATGGATATAATGGGCAAAGAATGGACAAAGAATACTTAAAAGAGAGAACATTAAAAAAAATACATATATACTGGAGGAGGCACAATAAATAATTAAGAGAAAGAGAAATAGACCCAAGAAACAGACATAATATGAAAATATTTATAAGTGTCATGATAAATTATGGTACTAAGATAATACTAGAGACAGGCAGTGAATAGAAGAAAAAAGTCGTAAAAGAGACGATATGGAAATATATAAAAGGCAAGATGAATTATTTCTTTACAAAGAACCATTAAACAATAAAAATGCATATTATATTAAACTACTTTAGCCAACCACTTCCGACTGTGCCAACAAGCTTTCAAACCAAAACTTCCACAAGTCTGAGGTGTACCTTGTACTGCTCAACAATGGGTTAACCAGTATATTAACAATACTATTTACAGAAGTGTCAATTCTCTGAATAAACTTAAACATCATATTCCTTACTACAGCTTGACATGCAGGTGTATTCACCTCAGCAAACATTCTACTTGCACTGGAGTACCTAGGTATCCGTAAAAGCATCCTCAAAGCATCATTATAGGCTACAGTGAGTTTCTTCAAACTGCTCTTTTTATATCTGCACCAAAGATGTGCAGTATATAAAGGCGTACAATAAGCTCTAAATAACTCAACGTTAACTTTCCGAGAGCACATATAAAACTTCCTGCACAGCATGTTACCCTGAGCATATAGCTTACGACACTGTCTATATATGTCTCTGTCATCACACAGATCATCTGTAAAAAAATGACCAAGGTACTTAATCTCTTTACAAACATCAAGTTTTGCACCACACAAATAAAAATCTGGAAACACTAACTTTTTATGTTCTTCACAATTTACAATCATAACGTGACTCTTTTTCGCATTGTATTTTACATCATTGTCTACCGCAAACTGGGTACAGACATTTAGCAAACTCTGCAAACCTGCAGTTGATGGACTAAAAATTACAAGATCATCAGCATACATCAAATGATTAATTTTGGTAAAACCAACCAAGCAACCAGTTCTAGAGGTATTCAATTCAGCAGAGAGGTCATCCATATACAAATTGAATAAGTATGGAGACAGTATACCTCCTTGCCGAACACCATTACCAACATGAAAGGTGTCGGAGAGGCAGTCACCCCATCTAATCATCATAGTTTGGTGACCATACCAATAAACCAATATCCGAATCAAATATTGAGGAATGCCCCTAACACTCATTTTTTTGAACAGCTTTCCATGATTCACCCTATCAAAGGCTTTGGATGCGTCAAGAAAACCCCAAAACACAGAGGAGTTCCTTTTACGGTAACTAGCAATAATCTCTTTCAGAGCAAAGATACACATGTCAGTACCATGCTTTGCTTTAAAGCCAAATTGATTATCATTGATAGATATGTACTGTTCTAACCTAGACAATAATACTTTTTCTAATACTTTAGAAAGAACACTAGCCAATGCTATTGGTCTATAATTGTCTTTGCTAGCAATGCGACCAGCTTTGTCCTTTAACACTGGAACCAAAATGACGGATATCATATTATCAGGCAGAATTCCATGAATTAAAAACCCAGAAAAACACAAAGCAAGTAAAGATAACAATTTGGAACTAGCAAACTTTAAATGCTCTGCAGTTATAGTGTCTAGACCACATGACTTATTTACATCTAGCTGCTTAATAGCTTCTTTTATTTCCTCAGGGGCAACAATCATGTCATCATGAAAAGGAACATTGTTAACTTTAAACATTTGACTTCTAACACAATTAAATAATTCTCTATAATGTTTCCTCCATAACTCACATATTTCAGCATTGCCAGTGATGCCCTCATTGTTGGTAGGTGAAGGTGATTTATTGTTATTCATGAATCGGATTTCTTTCCAAAATTCCTGATAACTCTTTTTCTGAAGCTTACTAGCAGTAGAGTCCGCACGCATAGAGTCTTCATTATTCTTAATAAAACGTAGAGCATATTTAAATCAAGCATTTGCTCTATTCTTCATCTCAAATAGAGGACCTTGTTTGTTTTTGCCATTCTCCACCCAAAGCAAGAGGGCCTCTTGAGCCTGAGAGTGAAGCTCAGCAACATATTCATTCCAACCAGGTCTAATATTATACAACATGCTTTTATACCCGTTAGAGAAATTTTCACCTGCTGCACGTAAACCATCTACTATTCTATTATACACACAACATAAATCATCAATGTAATTACAATTTGAACAATTAGAACCTCTACACAAAAAGGCATCAGATTCCAAATCAATGCCACTTAACCAGAACTCAGTCTGGCAGTAATATTCATCTTTCAGACTCTCATCCATCCTAGCCCAATCTAACTTTCTTCTTCTATTATTAAATGAACCTACATCCACATGACCAGGAAGCTGCCCAAAATCAATTGCTATACAAATAGGAATATGATCCGATGTAGCAAACTGATATTTTATCTGAATATTCTGAATGGAAGCATGAGCATCTGCTGTGCTAACACAATGATCTAACCAAGACGTAGTATGCCATGATTCACTAACATACGTATAACTATCAACTGGTAAAAATCCAAGACTTGATAGAATATAATTATTGTCACTACAAAAGGTTTTCATGTGATTTGCAAAGAGTGAAGTATGATCAGAAATGTCAGCATTCCAGTCACCAACTATAAAGACGCTAGTGGTATCCAACTCTGCAATAGCAGAAGCAATGAAACCTAACTTCTCCAGATAGATGCTTTCATTATCAAGGCTTTCAAAAGGGGTATAAATATTAACAATAACAAATTTCTTCTCACCAATTTTGAATTCAACTCCTATAGCCCAATCAACATTCAATCTGACTTCACTAATTAAGTGTTCATATTTTGTATGCCAGAGGATAGCAACCCCACCAGGTATGCGACCCTGCACCAGACCATTTCTTAAATCGGTAGTAGATTCCCCAATGCCATGATATGAAGAATGTAAAGAGTTGATTCCATCTAAATCTTGCTTAGCTAACCACGTTTCTTGTAGACATATGAGATCAACTTCATCCTGGAAGAGTTTTTCAAGGACAAGACGACGACTCTTGTCCGCATTATTCTGCCCAAGACGCAGTCCACGACAATTATAACTAATAACTTGGAATACTAATCTTGCTGATGAGACGAATCACTACCACGCACAGGACTGGAGGGCTCAGCATGGACTTCAGGTCTCTGCTTCCGAGGCTCAAAATACCTCCTAACAAAAACACCTTCAGGCCAGATATCAGGAGCATACATGTCATCCACATTATTGCATAAGGCAGAAACATGAAAAGAGGAGAAACGAGAATTCTCCTTCATTATCTTGCGACATTCAACAGAGTCATTCAGCCTTTCTCTAAGATAGTCTTGTAGCGCTGAGGAATCCAGCTCAGGGTCAAACCGTGTGGCAAAGACATTAACCTTCTTTGTCTTAACAGCTTGTATCCTCCCAACAGAGGCAGTCCCCACAATCCCAGGCTTCTTTTTGGGCTGCCGAGGCTTCTCCTGAGCTTTTGGGGGCCGATTGTTGACGGGCTCATCAGGAGGGGCTCTACGCTTCCCACCTCGACGTACCACCTGGCTCCATGAAGCTTCACGCTGAGCTTCTCCTGGTACCAATACAGTCGGCATGGTACTAGTCGTAGTAGAAACAGTAGTAGCTTCTGTCACTGCAATCGCAGCCACACATGAATCCAATTTAGATGTAACCAGTTGTAGATCCTCTGTAACTTTTGTTTGACACAATACAGATTGCTTCAGGGCTGTCATCTCTCCCTCTAGCTTCTGGAGTCTCCCCAGCAAGGCAGACACATCAAGACTATCGAAGCTAACAGGGGGAAGCCTGTTCAGGTCCTTTGCAACAAATGATGGGGCCCTGTCACCACATTCGAGAAGCAATTTAGTCATTGCTTTAATGTTATTAATATCCTTTGAAGGGCCTTTGTGTATCACATTCCTCTGAGTACCCAATGATATGATGGTATTTCAAACGATTTGATAAAGAATGTTATACTAGGGATTGTACAACCTCTTGTGCATATTTTTAATTTATCAATGATTAATGGTATTGTCCCCGTGAATATGAAAATAGCAAAGGTGATACCAATATTTAAGAAGGGTGACCCCCAATTATTGACTAATTATCGCCCAATTTCTCTTTTGTCAACATTTTCCAAAATTCTTGAAAAACTTATATATGTCAGGACGGTGAAATTTTTTAATGCGAGTCAGATTTTTTCTAAATTCCAATTTGGTTTTCGTGAAAAGCACACAACAACTCATGCTATATTACACTTTATTGATAAAATTTCCACCGCATTGGATAACCGCATGCACACAATTGGTATTTTTCTGGATTACTCCAAGGCTTTCGACACTGTTGATCATAACATATTATTACAGAAGTTATTTCTTTACGGAGTCAGAGGAAAAGCCTTGGACTGGTTCACAAGCTACTTAGCTAACAGGAGGCAGTTTGTCTCGCTGAATGATACAAAGTCAGGATTACAAAATGTCACGTGTGGAGTTCCACAAGGATCACTTCTTGGTCCACTTTTATTTCTTATTTATATTAATGATTTTCAATATTGCTCTGATGTATTTTCATTTATTTTATTTGCAGATGACTCAAATATTTTTTTATCACACAAGAATCCTCGGGTCCTATTACAAACAGTTAATATTGAGCTAAGTAATATTATAACTTGGATTCATGCAAACAAACTATCATTAAATTTTCAGAAGACCAATTATATGCTTTTTAGTAATTCTGCTAAAATGTTACCTGGAAATGTTTTGTTTGGGGGAGTTTCAATAAATAGAGTAAATTCTACAAAATTTCTTGGTCTTTATATTGATGACAAACTGAATTGGAAAATTCATGTGGATAACCTTTCTGGTGTTATATGCAAACTGAAAGCAGTTATTCCAAAAGAAATATTGTTTATCCTGTATTCGTCTTTAATTCTTCCATATATTAATTATGGTATGTTGGCTTGGGGTAATTCTTCAAAATCGCAAAATGAAAAACTATTTTTGATCCAAAAGAGAGTTATAAGAATAATTTGTAACGCACACTTTCGTGCTCACACTGATGCTCTCTTTCATCAACATAAAATTCTAAAAGTGGAAGATATCTATTTTATGCAGTTAGGGTCTCTAATGTATGATTTTAATGCAGGTGACCTCCCACTAGCACTAGCCAAACGTTTTAAGAAAAATAGTGAAATTCATAGATATGCCACGAGACAGGCTTCAGGATTGCACCTACCCCGTGCAAGGACACAATTTACTCTTAATACGCTCGTATATACTGGACCCAGGTATTGGAACTCGCTTGATCCAAGCATTAAACATGCTTTGAGTAAATCAGCTTTTAAACGAAGTCTTAAGTTACATCTTTTGACGAATTATTGTGTTGATTCGTGATGTCTTTAAATTATGTTGATTGTTGATGTTAGTAACTGGTAGTAAGTCCTGTATGATACATTACAAATGCTTATACCTTCATTTTAAGAAAATGTATTAATGTATTTTATTCTTGAAAGCCAGCTGTCTTGTCATTTTTTTTTTCCTGTCTTGTGTCTGTGTATGCCTTTTCGTCTAATGTAACCCTTTGTTATATCTTTATCTTCCCTTCCCTCCCTTTCATTCCTATCCTCGTCTTGTGAAGAAGAAAACAAAAAAAAATCTCCCTTGCCCCCATTGTATATAGCCACCCTTGTTTATCCTTTTTTTTTTTCGTATTGTGTATTTCTTGCTACCATTTTCTGTTTTCTTCAATATATATATATATTTTTTCTTTCCAAAATATATATATATATTACTTTTTATTCATGAGGGACCTTGTCTTACAAGCTATGCTTCATTAAGGTCTCCTCGTTTGCCTTTCTCAAAATATTGTTATCTTTGTTATCATTACACAGGTACATGTACCCTGTCATATATTTATGTTTTTTAGTATACTTGTAAAGCCTAGTGTTACTGTTGTTATTTATATCATTGTTTGAAAGAAAGTGTTAATGTTATTTTTCTTGTTACTTATTGTTGGAAGAAAGACAAATGAATAAATAAACTTCAAACTAGATAATGGCACACTTGAGCAACAAGGGGCAGGGGTAAATCCTTTATTTGTTCCAACCCATGTGCACTTCCTCCCTACACACTCAGTGAGAGTACAGAGTCTTTACTGTTAAACCTCTATACTGGGAGCACTTAGACCCCTGTTACACATACCTCTGAAAGTGGACTGAAGCCGCCTCGAAGCCGCCTGCATCCCAGTCCATCTCTGGTGGTTTGAGGCCGCGGCCTCACGCTGGACTCAGTCCCGCAATCAGTATGTGTAACACCAAAGTGGACTCGGCGCCGGCTTTTAAGCAGAATTAGTTACGTAACCCGTAAGAGCTGTGCATGCGCGGACCGTTCACGATGTCGATGAGATAATACAGCACCTGCAGTGCGAATGTGCGAACCGCGCGAAAATTTTTACATGGCGTGCGCCCCAACGTCAGCTCGTGAAAAGGCGACATGAAGCCGACCTATGTGTAGACACAAAATTGCGGGCCCGAGGTATGTGTAACAGGGGTTTTAATGGTCTCGAGGCGGCTTCAAATTGCAGGTGTGAAGCCGGCTCCGGGGCCGCCTTTGAAAGCCGACGCATGTGTAACAGGGGTCTAAGTCTCCACACACATGTTTACACACAGGTACTCCCTGTACCCCTAACACACACTGCTCTATGCTCCTAGTGTGTTCAAAAGCAAGTTTCAGTACATGTGTTATAATAATAATAATAATAATAATAACGTACATTTATATAGCGCAATAACTATACACATATACTCTACTGCGCTTATCATAAAGGACCAATTGCTTGATAATCAATTGTTACATAGTAGTTCATTACACAATACACTAAAAGGAAACTACTGAAAAGCTTCTACAAACAGGTGGGTTTTTAACTTAGTCTTAAAAGAGCGCACTGACTGGGAATTCCTAATGTTAAAAGGAAGATTATTCCAAATCTTAGGTGCTGCGCAAGAAAAAGCTCGATCTCCCATTGTCACCTTAGTCCTGTAAGTTGGCATTTTTAGAAGCAATGTGTCATTTGTACTCCTGAGATTATATGAATGTGGATTTGATTTTAATTAAGTAAGTAATCCAGAAATGTAATTCAGAGATTGACCATTTAAGGCCTTTAAAAACACAATCAAGAGATTTTTAAAAGCAATATGCTGCCTCACTGGCAACCAATGAAGTGTTTTTAAAAAGAGGAGTAATATGGCAAAATTTTGAGGAGTTACAAACTAGTCTAGCGCAGGCATTCTGTAGGTACGTTGAAGCTTCACTGTATGTAAACCAAGCAGTAATCCATTGCAGTAGTCAATCTTACTAATAACATAAGCATGCACCAAAGTTTCTGCACTTTTCTGGTCTAGATATTTTCGAATGTGACGAAGATTGTAGAGCATATAGAAAGCTGCTTTACACACTTTGGATATATGTGTCTCCATATTCAGAGTGGTATCAAACCAAACACCCAAATTTCTTACAGTATTGGATGAATTTACAACTGAATTACCGACTCTTATGCTAGTGACATCAAGTTTTGATATTTGTTGGGATGTTTCAATTATCATAAATTCTGTCTTACTATCGTTTAGCTTAAGTTTATTTTGAAGCATCCATGAGCGTACATACTTAATACATGCCTCAAAAACTGATATTTTTTCATGCATTTTGTGATGGATTGAAAGAAATGTATAACTGAGTGTCATCTGCATAGCAATGACAAGAGACCATAGGACAATTTTCTTGAATGTCTTTGATAAGTTTGCTAGTGTATAAAGTGAAAAGTAAAGGGCCAAGGCGGGGAGCCTTGGGGTACACCATGGGATACCTTAAAAATATTTGAATCAACCTTATCAATTCATATACTGTTCCATCAATACCAAATCAAGTATGTAATGTGTCTACTAAAACATCATGAACAATAGTATCAAATGCTGCACTTAATTCAAGCAAGATCAACAATGTAACTTTCTGTCTGTCCATGGCCATTAAGAGATCATTCTTAATTTTAAGTAGAGCTGTTTCGGTGCTGTGAAATTGCCTGTACGCAGACTGCCAAGAAGGCAAAAGCAAATTGTGACCGAGATGTTGCTGGATCTGTTGTGTCGCAGCACCTTCAACTAATTTAGATATGTACTGTAGGTTATTAACTGGCCTCAAGTTGTTGGGACTAAGCTCAAGACCTTGCTTTTTCAACAGCGGTCGAACCAAGGCTACCTTCCAACTGGATGGGAAACCATGGCACTTGCACTCGGGCAGGTACCTTCTTGGTCTGTATTGGTGCATGTTTATCTAAGATTGACCTCAGAGTAATATCATATAACGAGACCAATTCATTAAGAGATGGATCTGAGGATTCTGAGCATGCACAATATGCTTTCAGATATGTCTTTCCTCAATGATTCCAAGTCAACAGAACATATTCTACAGAATGACATTTGCTTAACATTTAATTCACAGGAAAATGATCAGATATCAATGAATCAGTACGCCATGGTTGGCCAATGATAACATTATCAGATTGACATGAAATAATCAAATCCAGTGTATGACCATGTATGTGAGTACAGAATTGAACATGTTGGGCACAACACAGTGACTCAAGAAGATCATTGAAAGCATAGATTCAGGATTATCACCATTGTCTACATGAATATTAAAGTCTCCAATGACCAATAGAGGAATAGCTTGTTGAAAACCTTTACGGTAACCGATATTTGATATTCAGCAAATTCAAATGACATCTTTTCACCAGCTACCACTTGACGTGCATCTATTGCTTCTTTAAAAAGGAGACCAGTTCCACCACCCCGATGATTAACACGTGGTTGATGGATAAAATTATAACCTGGAGGTGTGATTTCGTGAATGACTGCAGAATCATTGTTACATAGCCAAGTTTCTGTCATGGCATACATATCAGCCTTACTATCACAAATAAAATCATATATTGATGAAGATTTATTACGTACTGAACGGACATTCATTGAGCATAATTTAAGTTGATTTTGATTTGTCTGTGTCATATCACCTGTTTGAACATCCTTTTTGCCTCTCACATGTGTTTCTGTTATTCTTTATAAGAAAGTTTGTGAACTATTTCCAATTATATTATTCACTTTCAAAGACTATATAATAACTGAAATGTCTATTAAACAATTAAACAATTAAAATACTGTTATTAATATATTTCTGTATCTGTAGAAGAGGTATTATATAAAAGTTATAACTCCAAATTCTAAAGTTAACATACACTATCAGGCAAAACCCTTTTGTCTTAGGGCTTGAACCACATGAACAAAGAAATCACAACATTAGAAACAACTTCATAATATATCCTCAAACAGACATTCACACAATAACAATCATTATAATCAGTATCTCAGTACAAGTAATTGGTTACTATGCAACAAAATGAATATATATGATAAGAAGATTAATTTCTTACCTAAAAAAAGACGAAATGAGAGTGAAGTCAGTAGACTGTTGTATGAAGCATCAGCTAAAACAATGTGATGCCAGCCCAGCAGCTACCACTGGCTTATCTCTCATTTAGAGGGGTTGGGTTGTTCCACATGTTGTGAGGGCTGTTCAAGTGAACCAAAAAAAATGGGAGGGGGGTATATTTTCAAGGGCCCAACATTTCTACCTCCAGGATTTGCACCTTTACTTTTGAATTGACTGAGATTACATTCTTCTTGAATTGGCCGATATGAAACTTATATTTTATGATACTGTGTTTGGTCACTGCAGGTGTGATTAGTGTGATTTAAATGTGTGATTTTTTATACCCCCGCCAAACGAAGTTTGAAGGGGGTATATAGGAATCAGTCAACGGTTGGGCGGTCGGGCGGTCGGTCGGTCTGTTGCAAATCTTGCGGATCGACTACTTTCTCAGTTTTCGACCAAAGCTCATGAAATTTGGTACACGTGCAAGACATACTTTTCGGATGAGTCGGAATCTGCGTTGCCATGGTAACGGCATATTTATGGCAGAAAATCAAGGAAACACCTTGCGGATCGAACTACTTCCTCAGTTTTTGACCGAAAGTCATGAAATTTGGTACACACATTGGTCTTACTGGGAAGATGTGCAAGACATATTTTTCGGATGTGTCGTTGGATGTGTTGGAAGCTGCTTTACCATGGTAACGGCATATTTGTGGCAGAAAATCAAGGAAACATCTTGTAGATCAAACTACTTCCTCATTTTTCAACCAAAAGTCAAGGAATTTGGTACACACGTTGGTCTTGGTAGGAAGTTGTGCAAGACATATTTTTTTGATGTGTTGGAAGCTGCGTTGCCATGGAAACGGCATATTTATGGCAGTAAATCAGGGAAAAATCTTGCGGATCGAACTACTTCCTCAGTTTTCGACCAAAAGTCAAGGAATTTGGTACACACGTTGGTCTTGGTGGGAAGATGTGCAAGACATATTTTTTGGGATGTGTCGGAGCTGCGTTGCCATGGTAACAGAAAATCAAGGAAAAATCTTGCGGATGTAGTAGTCTCTGTTATTGCATGTATTCTGTTTTTACAATAAGTTATCTCAGTCTGTGTTATGCCATATCATATACTGTTTTCAATGCCTGTTTTCACCAAGTGCCCTAATTTTTGGATAAGGCTGTTGTCACGGGGCAGGGGTATTAATCATCTTCAGTGATATTTCTAGTTTTTTTAAGTTTCATTGATCTGCATCAGAATAGCAATTCTTTGTGTTTTTCACTTGTTTCTCTAGATACCATATCCATGGTGACATGAAATGTGCCATTTACATTCCTTTCTTCTTTACTTATTTTTCCAGGCATTGGCAAATCTGAAAACAAAGTTTGCCAGTCAACCTAAATCATGGGATTGCGATGCCTGCTATTCTAACAACCCTGCTGAAAGCACTTCTTGCCTTGCCTGTGGGGGACCCAAACCTGGTGCCAAGGCAGTGCCTTCATCCACCACGAAAGGTGCCAGTGCTCCTGTCACCAGTTCAAAGTTTGGCAAGAAACCTGGTTCATGGGACTGTGATACTTGCTACACCAACAATGCAGCGGAATCTTCAGCCTGTGCTGCTTGTACCGCAACAAAGCCTGGTTCAGATCCAAAACCATCTACTGGCGCCAGTCCTGGTGCCAGTGCTAGTGCACCTGTCACAAGTTCTACACTTGGAGCAGAGTTTAGCAAGAAACCTAGGTCGTGGGATTGCAATGCCTGCTATTCTAACAATCCATCTCAAACCACTTCTTGCCTTGCCTGTGGAGGACCCAAACCTGGTGCCAAGGCAGTGCCTTCATCCACCACGAAGGGTGCCAGTGCTCCTGGCACTAGTTCTACACTTGGAGCAAAGTTTGACAAGAAACCTGGTTCTTGGGACTGTGATACTTGCTACACCAACAATGCAGCGGAATATTCAGCCTGTGCTGCTTGTACCGCAACAAAGCCTGGTTCAGATCCCAAACCATGTAGTGGTGCCACTGGTACAGTGAAAGCAAGTGTGACTGAAGCCAACCCACAGATTACAAGCCTTCTTCTTGGAAATGACAAGTTCTCAGGGGAAAAGAGGTGAGGATCTTACAGAAAGCTCAAAAAAACATTAATTATGCATGTTAAAATCTGTGGGGGAGCATGGCTACTGAATAGGGGGAGGATGTGGGATGGGGTCCTGTTGTTATTTTCATGTTCCTTTCCACCTCTCCTTTTATTTCTGTCTGTCTCTATCTCTCTCTTTCTTTTCTGTTTTTCCATTCAAGAGTGGAGGGGGGGGGGGTTGGGTTATGTAGTGTCTTTGATCTGTTTGTTAATCATTGATTCTTTTCCCCCATTTTACTTGTTATGAGACAAACTGTCCGCAATGTAAATGTATATAACTGTCAATATTTTTTTCCTATTTTTATTACAGGCATCAGTAAATCTGAGAGCAAAGTTTGCCAATAAACCTGGGTCATGGGATTGCTATGCCTGCTATTCTAACAACTTTGCAGAAACTAGTTCTTGCCTTCCCTGCGGAGGACCCAAACCTGGTGCCAAGTCGGTGCCTTCATCTACTGCTACAGGTGCCAGTGCTGGTGCCTGTGCCAGTTTCACCAGTCCTGCACAAGGAGCAAAGTTTGGCAAGAAACCTGGTTCGTGGGACTGTGATACTTGCTACACCAACAATGCAGCTGAGTCTTCAGCCTGCACTGCTTGTACTGCAACAAAGCCTGGTTCAGATCCGAAACTATCTACTGGTGCCAGTGTTGGTGCCAGTGTTGGTGCCATAGGTGATGCTTTTGCAGTTCCATCAGGATTTAGCTTTGAAGGCAAGCCTAGCAAAGCAAGTGGATTTGGCTTTAGTGGTGCCCTGACTTCAGCTGCCAGAAGTACCACAGGTAATGGTGCTGCCTTCAAGTTACCTGCTGGGTTTAACTTGTCTACAAAGTCTCCTTCTAAAGGTTCCACTGCTGAATCAATGACAACTGATCATTCAGCATCATCTGGTGCAGCATTCAAGGTTCCTTCAGGATTCAGCTTCTCATCTCAGTTGCCAGCTTCAACCGTATTCACCTTTTGTGCCAAGAAAGAAGACATCCACTGTTATGATGGTGGACATCAAAGGAGCAATACCAAACCATCTGCCAAGGCAGATTCAACCAGATCTGCTCCTTGCGTCATTAAAAACAACATTCGGAAGCTTAATAAAAGGGTTGGTGCCACCAAGGCACCTTCAGCAGGCTTCCCGTTTGATGGAATCAACAAGCTATCAGGAATGGCAACTTCAACCAGATTCATTCATGATGCCATGAAAGACAACACCCAGAAGCCTAAAGAAAACATAAAGTTCAGCCACAGATCAAAGTTGTACCGTTATGATGGTGAATTAAAGCACTGGAAGGAGAGGGGTGTCGGAGACATCAAGGTTCTCTACAACTCTGAAGACCACAGTTACAGGATCATTGTGAGAGAACTGGTAACAAAAAATTACATCTCATCAAAATAGAAAACTTAGGCCATTCAACTAGATAAGAATTTGCTTCCAAACAGTTTCTTTCACCATGTAATTGCTTGACCAGAACTCAACTGTATCTTTAATATGCTCTGCATGAGTTTTTATCTAATTGGTTTGGTAAATATCATTTATTTGTTGTCTTGTCAATATATAGTGATTGGACTGTCTGACAATTTAATTTACTCTCTAAAAGTCTAATTTTAATCATGATCACCAGGTGTGTGCCAACCATTACATCACGTCGTCTATGGCCCGGCACCCAATGTCTGGTTCAGACCCCACCTGGGTGTGGCATGCCATAGATGCTCCTGGGTATGAAGTGGCAAATGTAGATTAATGTCTTTCCAAAGAACAGGATTGTCATTCTAAAGGCTTGAACCCTTAACCTTCATTTAACCAACTGTTTTCAACCATTCACAGGTGTGTACCAATCACTCCATCACCTCCGCCATGGCCCTGCATCCGATGTCCGGTTCAGACTGCGCCTGGGTGTGGCATGCCATGGATTCAGCTGATGGAGAACCCACCTCTGAGCAGCTAGCCATCAAGTTCAAAGACCCCTCCATTGCTGCATCCTTCAAAGAGAAGATTGAGGAAGCCCAGGCCAAGATCAGACTGCAAGAGTGTTCTGGCTGTGAAGTATCTTGAAATACTGTACATGGTAGTTTTACCAGTAAATCATCAAAAACCTTATCTGGGATGAATTGTTCCATGAACTGTGCTTTATACTTTGCCTCTATTTGCCTCTATCCGAAATTTGTCTTTCATGATTGATGTGTATATAAATATATATATAATATGGTTTTTTGACCATAACTAGGGTAATGAATCATTCATTGGTATTGAACACTACTTGAATCCTCCATTTGATCAATTTGGCAAGACATTAATCTACATTTTGCCACTCCCCATCAGGTGAGGTAAATGGGTACCTGGTAGGAAGGAATTCCTTGAATGCTTGAGCACCACGGTAGCTCGGCCAAAGCTGGGGTAATACACTGTAGTATGATTGCAGGACCCTCAGGAAGAACAGTATATCATACCGATGAGACTATCCTGGGTAAACAAGGCATATGTGACCCGCCGCCTCAAAACCTACAATAAGTCGCGCGGACCACAACGTAGCAAACAGCCCAAAATAGTAAATTTGCTTGGATCAGTCGATTTTCTGTTTTTGATAGAAATGGGTAGTTTCATTATCATTCTATCATGTCTCAAGTTTGTGAGTCGCAATTCGACTTGGAAATATGTTTTGGGGGCATTTTAAAATGACTCGTTTTTTTCACCTGTCGAGCTAAAAATTCGAAATCGCCGAAATTTGTAATACTTTCCTTCAATGCCAAATAACTACTTTACCTCTAAAGATATTAATTTGATTTTTGGAGTGAGTAATGAATAGGTCCTCATGAAGCAGCGTGCCAAAATTCAGCCTAATCTGATAATCCCTTCATACCGGTTGCTATGGCCAATTGAATACCCAGTTTTACTTGGGCGCACACAGAGAGCGAAGGTTTAGCACTCTTTTGTTCCGAACTTAAATGGCTATTTTCTCTGAATAGGAGTTATTGACTGCTGGTTACATACTGATCCTAAATGTGATATTTAAAGGCGTTATCATTGAGTTAATTAGGCAAGTGATACACCATTGGAAAGCTGAGAATCTCTACTTTCAGAAAATGTATAAAACAAAAAAGTTATTTTTGGCGACTTATTGTAGGTTTTGAGGCGTCGGGTCACATATAATGTATAATTATTATTATTATTATTATTATTATTATTATTATCAATGCATTGTTAAGGACAAAGTAAACTAAACGCATTTTCAAACAGTTAACTTCAAGAAATATAATCTATTATTTGTAAAGCTAATACAAATACTTTAATTGTATTTGATGAGATAAATAAGGTAGACAAACATGCGATACATTGTCAAAATTAATTTAGATGTGGAAATCTTTACATGCAGTGCATCGTGTCCTTTGATCAGTGTCTTTTACTGGGAAATTTTCTGATCAACTGAATAAACAAGATTCATTATAATTTACAAAAGTGGAACTCCTGAAATTGTGTAATATCATTATGCCATATCTGCATTGAAAGTTTCCAAATATAGTGAAGATTATTTATAGGCATCTTAAAGGACAGGACATTCTTCTTTGTTTATTTCAGTAGATTTTATTAATAAAGCAACATGTGCAATAGACCGCTTCTGTAATACAAATTTATGCACATATATTTTCTGAGCGCCTAGTGATGACGAGCTATTCCATTAACCTGCTTTTTAGCTCACCTGAGCCTAAGGCTCGAGTGAGCTATTGCGATGGAAATTTGTCCGTCGTCTGTCGTCCGTCGTGCGTCGTGCGTCGTCCGTCGTCCGTTAACTTTTTACATTTTCATCTTCTTCTCCAAAACCCATGATCGGAATTCAACCAAACTTGGTAGGAATCATCCTTAGGGGTAGGGGACCCAAAGTTGCTAAAATGGTACATGTGGCCCCCAGGGGGCCCAGGGGGAGGGCCCCCAATTGTAAAAGCTATGTAAATTTCAAACATCTTCTTCTCCAGAACCAGGTATAGCTCAGACTTGGTATTGTGTATGGAGATACCTCTATAGATGAAGAATGAATGTTGTTCATGAAATTTCTCTGAGTGGCTCTATAGGGGCCCTGTGGGGGTAACATACTGGAGGGGGGGGCGCTGCCAGGCAAAATGTACATTCTGATCTTCTCCAAAACACAAGATCGGAATTCAACCAAACTTGGTAGGAATCATCCTTAGGGGTAGGGGACCCAAAGTTGCTAAAATGGTACATGTGGCCCCCAGGGGGGGGGGGGCAGGGGGAGGGCCCCCAAGTGTAAAAGCTATGTAAATTTCAAACATCTTCTTCTCCAGAACCAGGAATAGCTCAGACTTGGTATTGTGTATGGAGATACCTCTATAGACGAAAAATGAAAGTTGTTCATGAATTTTTTCTGGGTGGCCCTATAGGGGGTCTGTGGGGGTAACATACTGGAGGGGGGGGGGGGGGCAAGTTGTCCGCCATCCATAAACTTTTTACATTTTCAGCTTCTTCTCCAAAACACATGATTGGAATTTAACCGAACTTGGTAGGAAGCTCAGACTTGGTATTGTGTATAGAGATACCTCTATAGATGAAGAATGAAAGTTGTTCATGAAATTTTTCTGGGTGGCTTTATAGGGGCCCCTGCACCAGATGTGAATTGATCCACCTCAGGTGAGCGTCGTGCCCCCTGGGGCTGCTTTTTATAAATGAGCCTCAATGCTTGGAATCCAGTTTGCATACATTATTTGTTGCTATGTCCGGCAAGCTTTCAGGTTGTCGAGAACAACCTTTGTTTGAAAGGTATGTATAAAATTTGCATACATTACCGAAGCGGCCTATTGAGAATGAAGAAATAATTTTGGTTTCCTTATGTAAAGTTGTTGTTCTTTGACACTTTATAGACCATCAAATATTACTACAAAAATCAATTTGTATGGCATAACAGGAATAACACTAACGACCTGTTGAAAACTGTCTTTCAAAATGTAAGCAGCAAGTGATAATTACATGTACTTTGAAATCTCTAATACCTAGAAATCAAATGTGTGCCTCAAGGATGAATTCTTGGACCTCTTTTATTTCTTTTATGTCATTGACATTTTGCAGTGTATTATACATGTATTTGCATATGACACCAGTATCTTTTTGATAATACTTGCAGTCCATGCGGATGTTATTTGTAACTTAGGCATTATCAAAGAATAATGATTTAATGCATTGGCGTAATAAGCAAAAAAATTTGAGGGGGCTGAGCATAGGCATACGGGCCCAATTACTGAATCCTTGCGAGCGAGCGAGCGAGCAAAAAATTCGACATTTTAAAAATGAAAATGTAATGCTGCAGCCCCCAAGCCCCCCGCCACCAGTACGCCAATGATTTAATGTGTAAACTGAAATCTATATTTAGCACCATACTGAAGAGGAGATACATATGCATGTAAACCCCTCAAAAAAAGTTCTGCAATTCAACTTTGAGCCTTGATATCTTTTTGGCGGCTTTTTAATCATTCTTGATTTTTAGATCATTGGAAAGTTCATTTATCCCCCTTCACATCCATGCCCCATTTGTAATGGTTATATCATCCTTGAATGCACAGCACCCCTGAATAGAGGGCAAAGTCAAAAGCGAAAAGTTGCAAATTGAATGGCTATCTTGGCTATTGTCTATTGCTTTTGTTGCAATGTCGGGTGTGTGTGAATGATGTTGAATGGGTCATGAATGATTCAACAAGTTTATTTCCTGTTTGGTAGATGAAATGTGCCTTGCACAAGCTTTATGCTTGGCAGTGCTTACTTTTAAAGAGTAGCTGTTCGCGTATGTTAACATACCACGTCTATCAAATGTTGAGAAGGCTCGAGCAATCGGCCAAATCGAAGCCGGTATTCCCCCAAAGAGAAGTTGCTGCTCAATTTGGAGTGAGTCCCAGTACCATCTCCAGATTATTGGCAAAGTTCCGGGAAACTGGGGATGTCAAGGACAGACCAAGGAGTGGTCGTCCAAAGAAGACAACCCAACAAGAAGACCGCTTCCTGACCCTTTCTGCCCTGCGGAATCGAAGGTTATCTTCCAGGAACCTGCAAGGACGATTTGCTCGAAGATTTGCCAAGCGACTCTCCGACCAGACCATCAGGAACAGACTTCACACAGCCAATTTAAGAGCTCACAAGGCAGCAAGAAGACCTGCACTTTCGGCCTTGCATCGTCATTCCCGTCAACGCTGGTGTTTGCAACATCTTCGATGGAACCGGGAAATGTGGCAGAATGTCCTTTTTACAGATGAATCCAGATTCTGCTTGAGGAAACTGGACGGAAGGGTGAAAGTGTGGCGTCGCCATGGGGAACGCTTCGCTGACTGCTGCATCGACCGGGTAACAGCGTTTGGAGGAGGCAGTGTTATGGTGTGGGGTGGCATATCTGCTGAGGGAAAGACACAGCTTATCATCGTTGATGGAAACCTGACAGCAGAGAGATACCGAGACAACATTCTTCGGCCAGAGGTCATCCCATACATGCGCAATCTTGGACCAAACGCCATTTTCCAAGATGACAACGCCCGCCCACACACAGCAAGGATCATCACCGAATACCTGCAGGAGGAGGCAGTCGACGAGGATGGATTGGCCTGCAAACAGCACTGACTTGAACCCAATCGAGCACCTGTGGGACCAGATCGAGTGACAAATCACACTACACTGGCTGAGTTGCGACAGATCCTTATCGAAGAGTGGAACCTCATCCCACAGCAACGCATCACCAGGCTGGTGACAAGCATGAGGAGGAGATGCCAGGCTGTCGTAGCTGTATTCGGATCTTCTACTCGCTACTGAACTTCTGATCCTTTGCTATTCCACATTTGATGTGCATGTTACTCAATAAAAAGTGCCAAACATTTTGTCATTTGCAAATTTGTGTATTTGTGTTTGTTTTTGTTTCGTTAGAGAGGGGAGAGAGAGTTAAAGAACATGAGTTCACATCAAGAAAGGGGAATGTGTTTGTTGAAGTGAAAAGCAATCCAAGAGAAGAGGAGAGTTTGTGTTGCTTATGTTTCTGTGATAGGGTTACATGGCTGAAAATGAGATAATTTGCTGAGGGGAGACTTTTTTCCCCACCGCAGTTGTGTACTGCTAAGGTGGAAACTTGCAATATTCTGCATGAAACCAAAACACAATATTAATGTTATCACAATCAGTTGCTGATTAAAACACATTCCATCTTAAAACAAAAGAATAATTCCACTTCAAAATCACTGAAAACAATATTTGTCCACCAAACAAGGGATTACAGCAGAAACATGCACACCTAATACAAAATTAAACAAACCAAAAGGAACAAAAACAAAGAAACAAAACCTTTCATTCCAGTTAAGAACTCAGTGTGAACAATAACAATGCATTCTGCAACTTTTCACTTTTGACTTTGCCCTATCTTTAGGTGCACTGCACATTCCGTGATTACGTAATCAATACAAATGTATCATTGTGAAGGTGAATAAACAAGCTTTACAATATCAAACTTGATGATGATCATACAGTTACTAGAGAGATATAAATGCTTAAACTTGAACTGCAGAACTTTTTTTGAGGGGTTTATATAGTGCTGGTCAAAATTTTTGTTACACCGTAGATTTTGAGATGGGTTTTTACTTCATTGTCTATTCCCCACACAATGAGCTTGTTAGGAACTGTCAAGTTTGAGAAAGTTTGGTTATACATTACATGTTTATATTTATATTTTCTGAAACATTCAGGGGTGATTTATTTAACTGTGCTTAGTTTGATACCCACGACTGATGAAAAATGACAGCAATTTAAGCAGTTTTAGTTACTTTTCTCTTCAAAATCAAAAGAAAAAAAAGTATACATTGGGTTTGTGCAAAGTAGCCATAGTTTTATTTATTGACTTTCAAATGTAATATATTCATTTAATGAATTTCAGAAGAATTATTTGAAATATCTGTTCAGTATTCTAGCACGTATGTTGCTTAAACTTCGCTGTTCAGCTTGTCCAAGACAAGCTGTTTAGGCTTAGGGTCCAGAGACAGAACACGCCAAACCATTGGAATTCTTTAACGTTCTTTGTATATTTCTTTTAATAACACAAAGTAAGTTCATGCTACATAATATGCGGGATCAGAAGTTACAAATATAATGTGATATAACATGAATTCAAAGCCTTAAAGAGTTTAGTTTCTGTACATGAACCCTAAATGGTCTATGTGGGACGAGTTGAAAAGAAGTGGCGAAGAGACATCTTTGGTCTGTTATTGCAAGCGTACTGGATGGATGTTTGATTATCAGTGATAAGAAAATTGAAAAAGTTAATTACTAATGCAAAGTAATCATGTAAATATGGTAAATATATATCATTTACAAGGCTGTACCCAAAACAAGCTGTGGTAAATTTGAGGGATCTCTAATCTAATGTAGAGTCCATTTTCTATCAATTTTGGACAAATATGTGTGTTAAACCGCATGTGTCATTAGGCTGCTTTTTGCCAGTTTAAAATCTTTAATCAAAACTGAGAAAGAAAAATACACTTAAGTATCGGGTCATTTTAAGTAGATCATCTTTATATATAACTGAAACTGGCAAATTGCTTTTGAGAGCCTAGAGAAGGTCATTTCACAGGAAATTAAAACTGATGTAAAAACTCGTCACGATATCCAGGGTGTACCAAACCTTTTCACCAGCACTGTATGTACGTAGGTGACATGTCGTTTTTCCGAAGGTTCATAATTCTGAAAGTGAAAAAGGGGTTCATAACTCCGAAAATGAAATAGGGTTCATAATTCCGAAAATGAAAAAGGGTTCATATTTCTGAAGGTTCATAATTCCGAAAAGTTATGTAGGGCTCATTGTATTTTACGAACCTTCGGAATTATGAACCCTTTTTCATTTTCGAAATTATGAACCCTGTGCCATTTTCGGAATTATGAACCCTTTTTCATTTTCGGAATTAAAACCTGCAGAAAAACAAACCTGCGGAAAAACGAGTACCCAACTATATATACTAGCAGAAGCAGCCCGTGGACATCCGTACCGTATATTTGTTACAATAATCAAGTGAATAAATAAAAAAGTCGGGTAAAGTTATTTTTACCAAGAAGTATTTACAACATGTCCATTGGCGGACCCGGGGGGGGGGGGGGGGGTCGCTTCTGGCCCGTGCCATCCCCCCCCCCCCCCCCCCCCCCCCCCCCCCCCCCCCCCGTTCAATGGCAGGAAAGTATGCATTTTGACCATAGACGATCCGCCCTTTTGTTGATTGTGCCCCCGCCCCCTTTTAGAATGAAACCTTCTTTTTTTTTCTTGTCAGAGAATTATGGAGGGACCCCCATAACCACCCCCTCCTGAGCGAATTTTCTAGGTCTGACGAAAAAAAAATTCTTGCCACACCCAGGTCTGCCTTTTCCAAAAGTTGACAAACCTGCACTTGTTTTCCCCGCCTTATACTAAATTCTGGATCCGCCCTGATCATGTGAATATGTCTTAGTTATCCAAAGCTTGCATGAGTTCTGAAGAAAATTCCTTTTAATCTTGATGAAAATTGATGATATGGATATAATAATGTTCGAGTAGAATATCCATGCATAGACCTAGAGGGAGCGATTTGATCTTGCCATGTTTCTGTGGTTTATTAATACTCAGAGTAACATCCATAATTAGCGGTACGTCCCCTGTAAAGGATGGAATAATGAGAAAAAAATGAATTTGTCATTTTATTTTCAGGGGGATTATGGCCCCCTTATATGGGTCTTGGGAGGACCGACGGATTGACTTCCCCCCTACTACCCCCCCCCCCCTCCAGCTCCCCCCATTCCATTGTCATCCCATCACCCCCAGGGCGATGGGAGAAGGGATTAATATCATACGTATTCATAATCATTATGGAAATATTTTCGAAGGAATTTTCTTCTTATCAGATTTTCTGATAAAGTGTCAAATTACCGGTAGCGAACGTCGTGAAACATACACACTAAACTGTGTGTGTGACCATGAAGCTTCAAATGATGTAACTCTATATATGATGACCTGTACACGTACGTGCGAACGATCTAACACGTGTGTATAATACTGTACTGTACACTGAAGCCACGCGGATATATGGCCATGCTGTTCTTTGGCATAGCTCCCCTTCACAGGGAAAGGTATATGGGTTGGCTGGGCCTGAAGCTACAAACCCGCTTCATGGGTTGGTGGAATTATTAGGCCTACTCCCTGCGGAAATTGAATGTTTAAAAATGAATTTATGAAATATGGACGGAACGTCAGCCCTCAAGAAGTGCCTCCCACCACCCTAAGAACCCTTCCCCACCCGTGGGTACCAAAAGGCGGGGACCGAAAGGGCCAGGGGAGGAGCCTATTTGAACAAAAAAAAGAGCCCGAAATCCTTAGTGTATTATATTATAAGATATATTCCTCTGGTGTCATTCCATATTTATATTATAGCATCATTGTACAGATAAACTTATCTGTATAGCCTCTCTTGATATAGTAGTCAAATTATAAAAATGTGTAATGATGATTATAAATCATGCATTTATTTCTTGCCTCATCACTTGTAATAATTCACACAAAATCTTGCATTTTGGTGATTTGAATTTAGACATGTAGCAAGATTTAATTTTATTTACTTAAAGATGTGCCATGTACAACTTTTCAATTAATTTCAGTTCAATTCAATTCAATTCAGTTCAGTTTATTCAATTCCAATAAAAATATACATGTATAGACAAGTCCAAATGTATAGAAATATAAAATACAGGTGTATAGTTTATAATATGGAATTATAAGGGTACCATAAAAGATTGACGGAAGCGGTCTTGTCTAGGCAGTCCCATCACAGTAAAGGAAAGGATGGAGGAATGAGAGTCCAATATGAGGTTTAAACATTTAAGATACATGTTTATGCAAAAGGTAACATTAAAAACATATACAGAACATTAAGGGACATAAAAAGACATAAAAGACATAAACGACCAAACAACCCTTAACAATATTTGGAAACAAATTTGAGTGATTATTAAGGTGAAAATTCTGAAATTAAGATGAATTTCTTTAAATTCCTCTTAAAACTATTATGGAAACAATAGAAGTGATTTCATTTGGTAAGGAATTCCATATAACTGGCGCCCTATGTCTGAAAGTAAAGGAAACATAAGTTCTATCCACAGCCCATAAATGATATTGTTAACACTTCTAGTATTGTATTTATGTACTGAACTATTCAGTGTAAGCATATTGCTTAAACTTTGGGGTAGTAGGCCGTTTTTATGTTTAAAGAGCAATATTGCACAGAAATGATTGAGAATTTTCAATTTTTGAAATAAGGGTTTAGAGTGAGCAATGTAATTTGACGTTATACATAATCATTGCCAACCTTTTTTGAAGTAAATATAAGGGACGCAGTTTAGTTGGATATTTCCCCACAATAGCTTAAAAATGGTAGAATAAGTGTATTGTATAATGTTATAAGTACGTTTTTGGTTAATATTGAACGTAATCGTACAAATCTTTCTTCTGTACAAGTCTTTCCTAGATTATTTTAATCTTCATTGCAATATTCATAAACCATAGAACATGAAATGCTGTAAACTTTCACTTGCCACAAATGTGTTTATATTTTTAAACTAAAAATTAAGGACCAAATGGCTGGACTTTTATTAAATAATCACAGTTGTGTGTTGTAGTGTTTAAGTGTAATTGTTTTGTTTGATTCATGTATAAATTGGTATACGTACATGTATATCATTACTTTAAATAGATGCACCACGCGTTACCCCGGGGTATAGCGTTGTACCCCGGGGTACCATAGTGTCCCTGTATTAATTAAAGAGTTGCGACAACCGGGGATTTGAACGCCATTTTGTTTCCACTATTACATAACATTTCTATTCAATTCCGATGAGCACCTGGATGTTCTCAATAGAAAGAATTCGAACGGCATTTTGTTTCCAGAAAAGTGAGACGTCCATGTCGCAACTCTTTAATACAGGGACACTATGGTACCTCGGGTACAACGCTATAGCTCTATATACCATACTAGAAATGATAACACACATTCCTAACTGATACCTGTCACGGAAATTATATTTCATACTTGTATACCATATGCCATGTTCCTTGTATATTCTTATTGTGTTTTTTTTCCATTAATATTAGAATAAATAGATGATAAACAAATTGTTATGAATAGATGATAAACAAATTGTTCTATTGTCGATAAAAAATTGGATAATAATTCTGATCGGAAGATTGTGCTGCATTAAATCAAAGTACATAACATCACACAATATAACTGAATGAATAATTTTATACATTATGATGATATCCATTGTATTACATTCATTACATAACTATAAGAATGTGGTGTGGTATACTTGTCTTTCTATTTTATTTTTTTTTTGTTTGGGTAAAAAAGTCAGGGGGGCAGTCTGCCCCTTTGTCCCCCCCCCCCCCCCCATTTGGTACGCTAGTGTACAGAGGCACCCCCCCCCCCATTGAGTGGTAAAAAAATGAAAAGAGAGAAAGGGATGAGATGTCTGGACCACCTCCAACAGGGGTACTCTTTTTTTCAGAAGGTTCATAATTCAGAAACGCAAATTTCCCATAGAATGGGGTTCATATTTCCAAACATTTGATGTATTACTCCAAAGGTTCGTAATTCCGAAAATGAAATAGGGTTCGTAATTCCGAAAATCAAAAAGGGTTCATAATTCCGAAAATGCAATAGAGCCTACATTACTTTTCGGAATTACGAACCTCCGGAAATATGAACCCTTTTTCATTTTTGGAATTATGAACCGTGAGAGTAACGAACCTTCGGAAAAACGACATAGTAACCCCTCCAACACCCTTCCCCTGATAGATGCCTTGTAAATTCGCAGACATGTACCACGCAGCTTCCCGTCAATAGATCGAATGACACGTGCTATGCCACTGCATTCACTTGCCAACTCTTCTCCCTTTTGTTGCGTACACCGGCGTAAACATGGGGGCACGTGCCCCCCCCCCCCAAAAAAAAAAAAAAAAAAAAAAAAAATTCCTGTGCCCCCATGAAAAATCCAGACCATCAGCAATTTCGTGATATGCCCCATTTACTGCCCCATTATGCCCCCGTGACAAAAAAAGATTAAAATTAACCCCCCCCCCCCCCCCACACACACACACGAACTAAGATGACGATGTCACAATACCCATCCCTCCACCTCATGCAGCAAAAAAGGACAACAAAACCGCCTCCTGTCCCCCTACAGAAAGACGGGGCCCTCTCCCCCGGGCCCCTCAGTGCCCCTCTACTGAAAATATCCTGGCTACGCCGATGGTGCTGTACACAAAAATTCACAATATTAAATTTTCTTTGTTTTTGATGAGGGAATAGATTCGTATCATACAGGTAATTATGAAATAGCATATTTCTAGGGTACATGTATAAAAAAAATATTTTCTTTAGAGAAAATGGAAATTTACGATTTTTTTCAGTACAGGGCAAATGCGAGAGGAGCTCGCAAGATACATCACGAAGTTTCTTATTTCTTATTGGATTTTGCGCAAACTTTCATTGATCTGTTTCTTTAATAATTTTCTGCTCTTGATTTTAAAACCATGTTGATATCAGGATTGACTCCTCCTACGAAGTCTTAAAAATATGTTACTTCTGCAAACTTTCTGAAAGGGGAATGGGATAACACATTCTTGTACACAAACTTACCTTGTCACACACGTTTTATAACGGGAGCATAGCTCTGAAATTTACTTTCGAAAAAAGGAAAGAGCCAAATTTTAACTCCTATAGTGGACGGTCAAAATTGTCAAAGTGGGCCCTTATAGTTAAGGGCTACTGGTGATGCAGAGCAGCGAAGAAAGCGGGAAGAGGGAGAGAGCAGAAAGTATTTGGAACTAGATCTAGAGAAAGAGAGTGAGGGAAAGGGGTCGAGGAAAAGAGAGAAACATTGTGTTTCTATTGCCTGTCTTAAGAAGAGCAAAATAAATTACATTTAGCTGAAAATCTACATTGCGAAAACAAAAACAAAAAGCAAACGAACAAAACAAAACAACAAAGGTTCCTTTTCGGAATTACGAACATTTGGAAAAACGAGTGTGGCCCAAAAAATGGGGGGGGGGGCGCGGGGGAAGAATTTGAACGTTGAGATCACAAGACAGAGAAATTCAAAGTAGCAATGATGTCATCATAATGGTGTGGCATCTGCCCCTTTTCCATTTTAACCCTTAAATAAACTTTTAGCACAATCGCTACGACTTTCAAGAAATTTCAATATCCTATTTGACTGCTTTTAGAAATCATTTTTGGATTATTGTACTGTTCGCACAATTGAAAAGGTTGATTTTTTTAGAAAGTCTATGGGATCAGGTTTATTTCTATGATACATGCCCTTGTATAAACGGGGTCCGCTCGCTAGTCATAAGGATCGCTATTCATTAAAAAAAAAATTATTCATAAGGACCCCTATTCATAATAAGACATAAGGATCGCTATTCATAATACGGAAAGAGGGTCACTATTCATAATACTAAATCAGGGTCGTTAATCATAAGGGTCACTATTCATAATACGAAAAGAAGGTCGCTATTCATAAAGGTTGATATTCATAAGGGTCGCTATTCATAATCGAAGAAGAGGGTCGCTATTTATAATTAGAGAAGAGGGTCGCTATTCATAATCGGAGAAGAGGGTCGCTATTCATAATCGGAGAAGAGGGTCGCTATTCATAATCAGAGAAGAGGGTCGCTATTCATAATCGGAGAAGAGGGTCGCTATTCATAATCAAATAACAGGGTCGTCATTGAAATCAAATAAAAAAGGGAAATGGATAAAGGACAACCCAACGGTACTGTATTTAAGAAAGGCTGAGAATGCATTTCCGGCTTTTGTCAAATATATCCCTACTTTATTTATCAATGCTCCCCACACTTTGAAAGGCGCTTTGCCAATGCCTTATGCCAATGCCTTAATAATTAAAAAACGATGTCTAATCCAAACATCTACGTGGGAGGAGAGGACCCCCTCCACACACCCACACTCACAGATCCACATCTCCTGTGGAGACCCTAATCCTTAGCCTTTATCTCAAGTTCCAATTTTCAAGTGCAGATTAGTTGTATGGGGGTAGTTGTCCAGATACGGGCTTAGAAATTGCCGCGAGAAATTTGTTTTTGTTTTGATTTTGGGGTGGGATATCAAGCCCTCGTAGCAATATTTTCATAATACGTGATTTTAGGGGCGTACAATTTATTGGCATCTACCGTTCTTACAGTGTACCCCTGTTTATGGCCATGGACGTGGGAATGAAGTATGCCCTCCCACGGTTGGGACTTTCAAATTTCCCTGAGTTAAAATCACCTTTCAGAGCATTTGAGTGCATGTGGTTTCATGGTAATTACTAACTTGCATAATTTCATTATTTTCTTTGAAATCTTTATTCGGTCCTAATCATAATCTTAACAAAAATCATGACAAAATAATAATCATCATGGTCCTCCTCCTCCTCCTCCTGATCATATTATTTGATCATGTCATTTTATTGAAGGTGGGGGGTGCGATGATCGTATCCGGACAACTACCCCCTGACAACTGTCCCCTTAGGTCAACTACCCCCAGGACATCTCTTCCTTATGTTCGTTCATATTTTTCTTCTGTCCTAAACTTAATACTGCTTTATCTTTCTGCATTTGTTTTCCTAAACTTTTCTTATGTTATTCTTTGTTTTAGTATCATTTTATCTTTATCTTTCCTTTATTTTTCCCCCTTCTTCTTTATTTCTATCCTTCCATTCTTCTCTCTTTATTTTCCTCTTCCTTTCCTTCTTTGCTTATGCTATTCTTTGTTTTGGGCTTTCTTTCATCTTCTCTTTCTGTCCTTTCTTATGTTATTGTTTGTGTTGATCTTTCTTCATCTTCTCTTGTTGTCTTCTCTCATGCTCTTTTTTGTGTTGATCTTTCTTTGTTCTTCTCTTTCTGTATTTTGATCTTTCTTGGATCTTCTCTTTCTGTATTTCCATATATTGTTCTTTGTTCCCTTTCTTTATCTTCTCTTGCTGTCTTATCCTTCCATCATTTTGTCTTTTTTCTCTCCTTATATATGTTTTCCTTTATTTTTGCCTTCTTTCATCTCTTTCAGCAAAACGCGTTTTCGACCTGAAATTTTTTTGCCCGAATTTCAAGTTTCCCTTTTCTATGTATGAGCGAGCGAAGCGAGAGAGGAAAAATTTCGACATTTTGTGTGGTGAAAATGTACAAAAATTACATGTATTCCAGTATGAAACTATCTAAATATGAGGATATTGGAGTACCTCGCTGCCCGTAATGAGGTGATAGTCGAGCCAATATTGCCCTTCTCAAAATCCTCAAGGGGCTGCAGCCCTTCGTACGCCTATATCCCCCTCCAAGCTAGGGAACAAAGCGATTTTTTTTTTTAATTTTGGCATTTTTAAGCTGCAAAACGTCATTTTATATTCAATGTACTAAGGAAAATTTGCAAATAACCACTGCGATCGAGGCCAAGATCCAAATGCTGAAAATTGATAAAAGTCCCTTTTCTCACTTCTTTCTCAAATGGGGGCACAACACTGGCGGAACAAGTGAGAAATAATCAAGGAATTTAGGAAGGCCACTGAAAGTTGATATTTCTTTCAAATGTATATGGGACATTTGAAAATGCGATTTTATATGCTTGAACATAATTATACTGGGCAAAATATTGAAAAACAAAACAAAAACAGGGGCGTAACTAGTACTAAATACGAGGGGGAATCGGGCACATGCCCGCAAATCAGATGGGGGAAAAATAATGAAAGAGGAGAAAAGAGAAAAAGATGGGGGAGAGGAAAAGGAAGAGAAAATAAGACAATAATTGGACCCCTTTTTGTTTTGCTTTCTTTTTGTTTTGTTCAAGCGGACCCTGCTCGTCAGCGTTCCCGATAATGAGAGCCTGTGTATCATGGATTTTCTATGTTTGCTTTGAACGAAATTCAATTCAATCCAATTGATTCCCATTTCCAGCAAAAATTATTCCTAGATAACTGATCAAAATTATACATAGAAACATATAAATTGTAAAACAATATGATACATTCTGCATTATTTGAGTTTTAGAACTAGCTTTTAATTTGTCATGTACATGATGTATACAATTTAATTAATGCATAACTTTTCTTTAAACTTCAGCATCAACCTGACATTATTCCATCAGTGACAATGGTATACTGTAAAGCCCGGCGCACACTGCACGATCTGACTACGATGCGATTTTGTGAAAAGTTGTTATAACATTTGATATGAACCTTCAAAAATGTAAAATCTTCGTGATCAAATTTCGGAATAGTTACTAGTAGGCCTATGAATACTAAAATCGAAATTCTGGGCTACTGCGAGCCCCCGTGTAGGAATAAAAGCGAATTAAATTCCAAATCGTAGTGACGTCATACCAATCTTGCGATCGACTAAGATTTGAAGCCGATTAGGCCTTTACTCTAACCAGAAGAATTGCAGTTAACCAAAATTTCGATATTAGTATTCGTATCATTATTCCGAACTTCATATGAGATAATTTCACTTTTTAAAACTTTCACATTTAATGCAAACTGCAATTTGTTCGAAAATCGGGTCGCAGTCGGATCGTATAGTGTGCGCCGGACTTAAAGCATACTGCTTGTATGTAAACAACCATAGGACCAACGGCTTTAAGTCCTCACCGAGGGACTTGGGGTTAATGCCTTACCAAAGGACACGAGTGCATCCTGGTTTCGAACCCGGGTCCTTCAATTACAAAGCCACTGCTCGACCGGTGAGCTATCTCGCCCTTTCTGAGGATCATGGACATGGTTTTTGTAGGTGTCGTGGTCTAGCGGATACGTCACCGGACTGTGGATCACATGGTTCGCGGTTCGAGTCCAGCCGCGGCACTAACGTCCTTTGGCAAGACATTGATCTACATTGCCACTCTTACCCAGGAGGTAATGGGTACCTGTGAGGATTGCCGAAAGTCATTTTGACTGTTTTTGCCATTGCCCTACATGCATGCATGTGAACGGTGCAAAATGATAGGAATGCTCCGGAAGGAGTGGAGATGGTGCACACTTGCGTGCGGGCTTGAAATCAAATGACCAGGGATGATAATAAATAACATTGTAAAGCGCATTGAAGTATTCACATAATTATTATTATTATTATTATGATAGAACAGCACCTGATGGCAACACTTATTACAGCAGCACCCCCCCCCCCCACTCGCACACAGGCTATGCCATTTATGAATTTCTTTGACGAAAATTGTCAGTACTGTGTGCTTGTACCGAGGCAAGGTGGGTCGAATGGCGCAATGTGGTCGGACTGATTGGGGGTGGGGCACAGGGACGTAGCCAGGATTTTTAAATAGGGGAGGGGGAAGACGTGAAGGATCCAACCGCGTAGCCAGGATTTCATTTTAGGGGCCGTTTGTGGGTGGATGCAGGGAGGGGGGTTTTCCCCCTCCCGCGCGAAACGCGAAAGCTTTGACGTTTTATAGCAAATTTGAGATAAAGATAATGGCTCGTAGCACCTACTGTAGACGGAAAGTTATAGTTCGACGTCGAGTCTGCTTGTCAATTATTTGTACGCAATACTGCACTGTATGTAATAGGGGTGGGTGCAGGGAGGGGGTGTCCCCCTCCCTGCGCGAAGCGCGTAAGCTCTGACGTTTTGTAGTAAATTTTTAGAGAAAGATAAATGCTCGTAGCAAACAATTCTTTTTAGTTATAGGCATAGTTTGACGCTTAGACTGGTTTACAAGTTTTTCCCTTCCCGCGCGAAGCGCGAAAGCTCCGAAATTTTATAGCAAATTTGAGAGAAAGAAAATGTCCCTTAGCATCTACTTTAGGCGGAAAGTTTGTTCGACGTCGAGACTGCTTTTCAATTATCTGGACGCAATACTGTACTGTATGTAACAGGGGCGGTGCATGGAGGGGGGGGGGGGGGGCTCTGACGTTTTGTAGCATATTTGAGAGGAAGATAAAGGCTCGTAGCAAACAATTCTTTTTAGGCGGAAAGTTATAGGCATAGTTCGACGCCCAGACTGGTTTTCAAGTTTTCCCCTTCCCACGCGAAGCGCGAAACCTCTGACGATTTATAGCAAATTTGAGAATAAGATAGCGGCTTGTACATGTAACACCTTCTTTTAGGCGGAAAGTTAGTTCCACACCCGGACTGCTTTTCAATTATTGGACGCAATACTGCACTGTATGTATCAGGGACAGGGAGGGGAAGTTACTTCCCCCTTCCCGCGCGAAGCACGAAAATTTTGAGGTTTTAGCAAATTTCGTAGCGCCTTTTTAGGCTTTTCTCTGTCGCTTCCTCCGCTTTTTCGCTCTCACCTTTTTTTAAGGGGCTGAATAGGGGGGGGGGGGAGGGGCATGGCCCCCCTTTGCATGCCTGGCTAAGCTGGGGCTGTATATGTTTCATCACCCCTCCCCATATTGCTTCGACACAGCTGTGGGGGTGTCTCCCATCCAATAATTTACTATTAATACATGGTTGGGAGTGCGTTGGTGCGATCTGGCAACACAAAGGTTTTTATCGTGGTGTACTATACGTACGAGGCGCAAGCTGAGTGTGTTTGACACCACGATAAAACCTGCGTGATGCCAGATCGCACTAACGCACGAACTCACAACCATGTATTAATAGTTTTATAAAACGGGTCGGCAATATGATTATGAAGTCTATAAAAATGGTTACGAACCCCGTAGAAACGCCAAGAGTCGCACAGTCATGGAGGCTGCCATTTGATTTCCTGGATGACATCACAGAAGCGCAGCCAATAAAAGTCATGCGCGTTTCAGTGCGCGCATGTAATACATGTGCTAAAATGACAATTAAACTACGCGATTTCATTATAATAATAATAATAATAATAATATGTCTTGTTTACCCAGGGTAGCCTCATCCGTATTATATACCGTTCTCCCTGAGGGCCCTGCAATCATATTATTACCCCGGCTTTGCATTTTAAGTTTGCACGCACCAGAAGTACGTGTACGCCCAGCTCAGCCGTGCTTTAGAGTCTTTTTGCCGTGCGTTATCATTTTTTTTTGCACGGTCACGTAGTGTTATTTGACCAATCAGGATGGCTACATTCTTGAACCTGTTTTATAATATCATTTTGTTTGCTAAGTTAATTCTTTCATATTTGAGTATGAACAACGAAAATCATATTCCAATATTTTACAAATAATCCTTACCTTATACCTCTTCTTCGATTATGACAAGCGACCCTCCTCCCCGATTATGAATAGCGACCCTCTTCTCCGATTATGAATAACGACTCTCTTTTCCGATTATGAATAGCAACCCTCTTCTTTGATTATGAATAGCGACCCTCCTCCCCAATTATGAATAGCGACCCTCTTCTCCGATTATGAATAGCGACCCTCCTCCCCGATTATGAATAGCGACCCTCTTCTCCGATTATGAATAGCGACCCTCTTCTCCGATTATGAATAGCGACCCTCTTCTCCGATTATGAATAGCGACCCTCTTCTTCGATTATGAATAGCGACCCTCCTCCCCGATTATGAATAGCGACCCTCTTCTCCGATTATGAATAACGACCCTCTTTTCCGATTATGAATAGCGACCCTCCTCCCCGATTATGAATAGCGACCCTCTTCTCCGATTATGAATAACGACCCTCTTCTCCGATTATGAATAGCGACCCTCCTCCCCGATTATGAATAGCGACCCTCTTCTCCGATTATGAATAGCGACCCTCTTCTCCGATTATGAATAGCGACCCGCTTCTCCGATTATGAATAGCGACCCTTTTCTTTGATTATGAATAGCGACCCACCTCCCCAAATATGAATAGCGACCCTCTTCTCCGAATATGATTAACGACCCCGATTTGGTATTATGAATAGCGACCCTGTATCTGTATTATGTATAGCGACCCTTATGACTTATTATGAATAGCAACCCTCTTCTCCTACTATGAATAGCAATCCTTCTGAATAATGGTCCTTTTGAGTTTATGAATAGTGACCCCCTTTTTGCTTTATGAATAGCGACCCTACATGTATAGGAAATTACACGTTATGAGCCACTGGTCCTTATGATGATATGAATTTGATTTATTTGTTTTTTTTTTTTAATTTATTTATGTATTTTTGGGGGGGAGGGGGGCAAATAATGTGAATTTGATTTGATTTGATTTTTTTTTTTTTGGGGGGGGGGAGGGGGAATCAATAACGTTTAGGTCTGAATCTTCATATTACAATTGTAATCATATATAAAGACAGAAGTTTATAATGTACTATAACTTTGTTTATTTATGTACTTTACTTTTTTTCAGTTATTATAGTCCGAAGGGTCCACGATCTTATGTCTCATTGAGGCCTGTACGGCATCCGCGTCCATGAAAACGAGTAAAAAGGGTGGTTTTTTCGCCACCAGACGGATAACCCGGGGATCTCGTTTTGGGTATCAAACAGTGTTGGGGTACCTCGAGATCGATCTTGATCTCAAGACCAGTCTCGAGATCGGCATCAGTAACGTCGATCTTGTTCTTGATCTTGATCTTGATCTCGGAGTTTCTGTTCTTGGATTTTTCGCTCGAGATCAACATTGTTGTTACGTAAATTATCAAACGAAAAAGCTTTTAAAATCGTTCACCAATCGGCGAAAACACGACCCAGTGTTGGGTACCTCGAGATCGATCTTGATCTCGAGACGAGTGTCGAGATCGGCATCAGTAACCTCGATCTTGATCTTGATCTCGGACATATATCTGATCTTGATCTCATCTCGATCTTGAGCTTCGGATCTTGATCTGGATCTGGATCTCAGACTGTCTGATCTTGATCTTGATCTCGGACCTCCTGGTCTTGGACCCAACAGGAACATTCTGAAAAAAGGGTATCAAATTCACTAATACTATAGTAATGAGAAAAGATCCTCGCAAAGGGTAAGAAATTTGACAGTACCGTGGATATTTTTTCATGAATCCAAAGAGGTTCTTTCCTATTCTTTCAATGAAAATATCATTCTGTAATGTGTTCCAAAGTAAACATTTGTCTTTAACTCTTCTTTTTTGGCCAAAAAAGGGCCAAGAAGAACCAATCCTCGAATAGGGTGTACAATACTATGCAAATTTTTAAAATCCCTCTTAAGGATCTAAAATTCAGAAATTTTTTGGCGTTTTCCCTGAATAGGGTACCAAAAACATGTCGACTTCAATCCTCATTAAGGGTGCTTTTCAGAAAATGAGACATAACCCCCTTCTTATAGTGCACTTTTCCATTTCCACAGACTATATGTCAAGTTTTATACATAATTATTCCACTTTTCTTTTTAAAGGATCATTGTACCGACTGTCAAAAATCATTATTAGTCGATAATGCAAGATTGATCTAGCGCCATCTTGTGTTCAAAGTTTTCTTATTTATTTCAGATATACATCGCGAATGGGTTGCAAGCTGAGGGGCTTTGCCGAACATTTTTGGCTTGATATTCAGCATAATTGGCACCTTTCCATTGGAATATTGAAGAGGAATTTTTAATACTGTCATCTTTTTAATCAGGTCAGTATAGGATTGAACATTTTGGTGTGCTTGAACGATGAGAAATCGTGGAGAATATTGTCTTTGTGTTGTACTTGATGACTCCTTGTTAGCTGGTAATGGAGTAACGCACTGTCCGCCTGCTGTGCAGTGCGGTGAGTGAAAAGATGGGCGAGAGACGGTCGGTACAACTGGGCGTGAATACGCTGTGCCAGCTAGCTGCATGCATGACTGTTGTTGGCTCAGCTGAGCAGAGTTGATCATTGACATGATTGAGCTGTCATTCGGTAACATGAGGGTAACATGAGGGATATATGCTGCACACATAGACTAATGTGAACTCCTAATAATATGTAAGAACATATTTAAAACAATGGTTCATGATGTTTGAAGGCAGTAGCCAGTAAGACAAAGATTTATTAGGAATCCAACTTTTTTTTTCTCTGGCAGTGGCAATCTGGAGCAAAAATTGGGAAGCTAAAAAAGTATGAGTAGGCTATGACTTTACTGCCATGACTGTCCTCTGATTGCTTGGATGTCTCTTAATTACAAGTTCGTTTGTCAAAATGATAGCCATGAAACATGACATTAGTTGATTTTAGGCTACTTTAGGTACTTACAAAACTTTCTGATTGACTGTCGTCTTTCTTTTCAATGAGGATGATACAAAAAAGACATATTTATCTCCAAGAACCTGTACTAAAAACTTCCGTAGGTCGGTGTTTTGCTTGCAATGCGCATGCGTCAGCAGCTCCAATACATACAAGAAGGGAGGATTATGAATATTCATTAGACGACAATACGCCTGACGGTGGACTGTACTGCAACTGAAGAAGAAGAAGACGAGTGGGCTCGAGAGATAGATCGGCGGATCACAGTGGATATATGAATATTCATTATTCCTGTGACGAAAACTATGGCGTCATTGTAATAAATATTCATAGGCGCATGCGCAAGAGCCTATTTACGTTTCTGCTTCAACAACATGGCGATTGGGACTGATTTCGAAAATTGAGAGTAAAAAGTGACATTCATCGATTCTACACATTTTTTAGGAAAAGCTGATTTGCGGAAGGTCTGTTTAGGTAAGTGGCATCGTATATATGATACTTTAATTAAAAAAATAACTTATGGCCATATTTTCAATGGTCATTTGAACATTGGTAAATTGTGAGACCCACCGAATCGTACTGGTTTCACTCAGGACGCTGCCACTTCGTGGCAGCGTCCCGGGGCTAGAGTATTGCATGACTGTTTGTCGAGCATGGATTTCCCATTCCATTTTGACATTTTCTTTGGTCCCACTGTATTGTAGAGGTGTCGTAGTCGAGTGGTTTAATCACTTAACTGGGTCGTGGGTTCGAACCCCGGCATGGCACTTATGCTCTTGAGCAAGGCATTTTATCTACATTGCTCCTCTCCACCCAGGTGTTAAATGGGTACCCAGTAGCATACAAACGTCATTGTGGTTGGATTAGCATGTGCGCGCTTGGAAACGGGCGAATAGCTGGAATGCTCCCCAGAGGAGTGGAGAACGTGCGCTGTAATGTGCAGAATCGCAATTGAATCCAGTGACCGGGGTAATAATACTGTAAGCGCTTTGGTCGGTTACGTTGTAACTGGTAAGGCGCTTTATAAGAAACCGCTATTATTATTATTTATTCTATCCCCTGTTAAGCAGTGGCGAGCTAGGCCCGGGGGAAGGGGACACATGGACACAAAAATGGACACAAAAAAGGAGAAAAAAGTCTAAAGGAAAAAGAGATTTTAAATAGAGGATTAAAACGACAGGGGGGGAGGGGAAAAAAGATGAACAGGACCTCTCCTGCACCCTCCCCTCAAGTTATGACCTTAATTTGGTTGAGGATAAGATGGTACAGTGAGCACTCTTGCCTTGGAACCATCTTCGTGTGAGGCTGTGCCTGTGACACTGTCACTGTCACGTTTTTGACCTCTGAGTTGAAGAATGAAATAGTGCTGTCATTGAGTTCAATATTATGAAATGGTTCATGATATTATTTATGATGTAATTACGTTATATTATGTTGAAAATGGAAAATAAATGAAGTGAAATGAAATGAAATGAATTTTCAATCAGTAAAGTAAATTTCATGTGCAAGAGCAAGTTACTGCCGCTGCAGGGAGCTTACTGACTGCAACAATCGGCAATGAAATGCCGGTAGAGCAGAACAATAATCTAGAAACACTGAAACAGCTGAAAGAAGTATTAATATATAATAATAATTTAATATAATTAATATAAATAATTTAACGTGGAATTCAGACAAGTGTGAACTTCTTTTCCATTGGATATTTAATGTGGAATTCACAGTTCAATATTATCATAATTAGTATATGTCATATATGACAATATCAGAATCTTTGTCAACATGATGTCTTCCCGTTATTAAAGATGGCGTTTTATCAACCAGATTGTCAACAAAAGGCTTGTCGACAACAGCACTGTGAAGAAGTAGCTCTGCCAGTTTAATGGGTAAAATTCAGGGAAAATGATTGCCATTTAACATTTTAGGGTGATGAAATATCATATTTCCATACAATTCAATTTGATTTCTTTCACCTTAATCAAGTGAAATTTTCAGGCGGTGTTGGGCCATACATGTAGATGTAGATCTTGCTCCTTTGAAACTCTCCAACAAAAGAACGCTGGATGGGTTTATGGCTCATAATATACATGTACCATGTACATGTACAGTTTGTAACTGTGTCGAGAGTCGGCAAGTAAATGTCACCAAACATTTTTTAAATAAAAGAATTGAAAAATGGAAGTTTAAGTGAAGAGGAAAATCTTATTCTTCCAGTACTAAATATGATAAAACAATGCAGGGGGATATTTCATAAAGCTTGACACATGACTTTACAAAGGAATTGAATATGAAGTGCCAGATAGGATACCCAAAGTTTCTCCTGATGTTTTAACAAAGTGTGACTGTATTTCCAATAACCTCAATTGAATTATGGCAAAAAATATACTTTGCATTAAAAATGTTTGTTATAATAAGAATGTTAATCTACATCTGAACAGTTCAACTTTAGTTGATGCAGTTAAAAAAGATCAGTGGAGAGACAAGACTAGTCTGAGAATGCATACGGTAATCGCATATTGACAGCAATCTTGGCAGTATACCGGTATTCATAATGTCTGCATAGTGAGCTGTTGGTTATTTTATGTTTGTGAATGATTAAGTAAAGGTAAAGCGTGGACATTTTTTCCCAACGTCAAGAGATGAAAACAAAATATGATGCACCACGCGGTACCCCGGGGTAGCGTTGTACCCCGGGGTACCACGTTGTGTAGCGCCATCTCACGTCCACTAGAGTACAACCCCAGAGATGCAGTGCGTGTACGTAGTCATTCTCAATGCATGTTAACAGTGCAGTGTTATTATGCATGGTGTGCATGCACTGTACTGCTGCTCGTGCTAGCAGCAAGCTAGCCCTCACAAGCGCAGTGGCTATTGCTAGCTCCCGCGGCTTTAGAACTTGATTTTATTTCACTTCTTCCTAAAAAACATCACATCATCATTACTGTATTTTAGCTGTCAAACTTTCAAACTTAGACAATGGTGGAAGGTGATGGTGGATACGGAAATTTACTGTAAGGGAAAGGACGTAAAAGACGGAAGATTTCAAGGACCGAGAAAGTTGAAAGAGCACGATATCTTGCAATACAGAAGTTTTGGGACGAGCAGGCCGCTGATCTGTGTACATGGTAGCGGTTTTTAGGAAGGCGAGTGACGGGGGAGACAAAGAGCATGCTGATGGTGTTTAATATTACATTGTATGACCCTGCCGGCCCAAGCCCTCTTTCAAATCGAAGAAATAGAAACCAATAATAGAATAATTACTCACCACAACAATGAATTTGATAAAAATACATGACTTATAGGATTTTTTACAAGAACATTGGACACAATTGAATGTTGAAAAAATCACACCAAAATAATTTCCCACTTTTTGGTAACCCAGGGTACAGCCCTAAAAAAAAATTAAATAATTCAACAAAATGGCCGATTTTTATTTGGTACCCCAGGGTACCATTTATGTCATCATATAATAAAGATGACTACCGGTATGTCTATGAATTTTATTCTTCTTTGGCATTCATCCATGGTGCTACATCTGTAAATATTTCAGAGAGTTGGACATGGCTGATTTCCATTACCAGTACCGGTACCTACATGTACGTATTTCTGACATATTTAGATTTAATGGATACTTTTACTCTGTTTGAATGTTTGTAACAGCTGATTGAAATTAAGTCACCAAATATAGTTGTAGATTCAAACAAGAAACATCCATTAATTCATAAACAGGGCCTGCATTATTCAACCTAGTCATTCTAGTGTATTGCCGAAATGCTAATTTTCCAACCATGTCAGAAATTCAGATTCAAAACATGATAGACACTCGGCTATTATGTTTTGGTTGGTTGTGCTGGTTAATGGATTTGTGGCCCCTTGCAACGAAAGGATTTTTATTTGTTGGAAGAGATATAGAGTGGCTTTCACACTGATGAATCTCCAGCAAACACGATTCTCTCCACACGGGACAAGGTGCATGTGTGCACAAGATGATGGTATGCCATGTGGCCTTTTAATGGGAAGTCGTCAACTTAGTCAGCATGAGTCAAAAGGATACTCAAAATTAGCAGCATCTGATTTGCATTTGAATGCTAGACGTACATGTAGCAGCGGTAGGGGCAGGTAGGCTATGTGACAAGTGTGTTGCTCCTGTTTTAGACACACTACATTTTGAACTGGATGCATGGAATAATAAGGAAAGATAAATGTGCCAGCAGAATACTGGAATCAGTCGACTTGCTGTGAAACATTGTAAGTGCTTTTACCATTTATCAGAAGAGTAAATTATTACTTGTCCAAAAGTTGACGTTAGTCTGTAGGTACCAGGTAAATGTATGGAGTGACAATGTTAGGTAAATGTAAATTGACAAGCGTACATGTACATGTAGGTCTGTCATTGTTCTTGTGTATTATTTTAAAGGTTATTCTGCCGCTATAATTACCCATAAAATCCATTAAAATGCCTGCCTCTACTCCCAATAGACCGCTTCGGTAATGTATGCAAATTTTATACAAACCTTTCAAACAAAGGTTGTTCTTGACAACCTGAAAGCTTGCCGGACATAGCAACAAATAATGTATGCAAACTGGATTCCAAGCATTGAGGCTCATTTATAAACAGCAGGTTAATGGAATAGCTCGTCACAAGGTGCTCAGAGAATATATGTGCTTAAATTTGTATACATTACAGAAGCGGTCTATTGCTAGCTGTTGATGTGCAGTTTGCTCTGTTCTTTTAATAAAAGCATTTGTTGAGGTTTTACACTTATTCTTTGAGCATTATGATCAAATGCTCAACTACCGGGCACACGATTTACTACCCCTTGGAAGGACACAAGGAGCTTCAAAAATGCAAAGGCCAGAAATCACAAAGCCATAATAAAGACCAGCTGCGGATAGATTGATCTGCATTTTCCATTACTATTTATGGAGGCCAAGTCATATTTGACTGTCCTGTGGATCTGTTTCGCTCAAGTTGTACCAAGGGCAGAAGGCTACAACTGCAGGTTCATTACCCTTCATTTATTTGTGTGGAGAGTGAACAAAAAAAAATGGCAGCAAGTGTAATAGTTCATTGAACTTGTAAAGTGCAGGTCATGTTCACATCTAACTAACAGCTGGTTTATAAATCCATCCATGTATGCACTTTGTCTTCCTTCTTTTGTTATAGTGTAGGTTATACTTCAGAGATTAAGTTAAACCTAATTCAACTCTACTTTGTTATGAGTATGAGGAAATATATTGATTTAGAATTGCTAAGAATTTATAAATTACATAGCTCCTAGATTAAATATATTGGAAAAATAGCAATCAGGCCAATTTATTTTTCACAACTCTGATTTTGCAAAATAATGTACATGTAGTCGCTTAGACTTAGGTACAGGAAATACATGTATGTTGGTTCGCATAACCAGCAACGGGTAATGTTCAGCTGCTCTGGGAATGTAGCAATTGAAGAAAATTTTACAATTATCACAATTCACATAGCCTACATAATTTTACTAATGTTGTGAATAGAGGTTACGCACAAGTAGGGCAAATTGGACAAATTGGACAAATGTATATGTATACATGTAGGCTCTCCCCATTGACCTGACCTTCACAAGTACCTGTTTTATTATTTCTCTGAACAAAGCATAACTGCAGAATTTATTGTACAAGAAAGAAATCCAAATGTTTACATAAGCATGGAGGTGATTAGTTCAAGACCATACATGTACACTTTTATACTGTAGGGAAATTACCAATATTAGGCCGACATTGTATATATTGAGAAATCTTCTTCTTACATGAGAGTAACATGCCAATGGGGAAGACACGTTATTGAATTTATACATCTGCAAACATAGTTAGTACATTTGACTTTATTTGAACATCTGGGTGATACACATGTACATGTATGGACAGTGCATGTTAAACCAGCTGTGTATTGCAAAGTACATGTAGGAAAACAGTTTGTGTATTATGTTAATCAATTTCAAGGAGGTGGGGGGGGGGGGGGGAATATACACACATAATGGTGGTGCTTCATCAATTATCAAAACAAACGCATGTACTGTATAATGTAAAACCATTCATATATAGGCCTACTACTGATAGCATTAAAAATCTTGATTTGGGGGGGGGGGGGGGGGGGGGGCATGTACACTGTACATGTTTGTTAGCACAGGCAGTAAACATGACTGTATGAATGTACATGTAGGATGCAGTATTAAGACCATATACATGTACTTTCGCAACATGAAACTTTTACGAACTGCCAAGGACGGTGGTTTTCGAGCTCCATGTAGGCCTGTAACTTTCCCAAATGCGGACTGCTTGCAAAACTTGCAAAACTTGCAAAGGCTTTTGCCTACAATAGCAGAGTTGCCAACTGTTCCGGAATATGTATGAGGTGGATTTCAAGGCTTTCATGACAAGTGAATAGCGGAGAGCATGGTTATTGTTGTCATGTTTTCTCTCACAAGCATTCAACCGTTGCGTAATTCACATTTTAATTTTGACCTCATGCATATTCCGGAACGGTTGGCATCTCTGCAATAGTTGTGCTTAATTACAGTAGCATCTAAAAAGTGCTTGACCACAGTGCCCAAATTTCCTTCTCCAGGCGCTAAAACATTTGCTTGGCTCTGCCAATGAATATAACCAACTGGTCTGAATTTACTTTACTTGTCCCAGGGACCTATTGGGCACCCTGGACAATTGGGTGATTTTTTTGTTACCCTGAATGGGGGACAAGTGCTTCAGTTACAGTATAATATACATGTATTTACTCAAGCCACGTTGCCTTTTGAAGTTACACTGAAGGTCTAGGCCTATAATATGAAGGACCTACATACATGTACAGATAGTGTGCATGTATTATAGCTAGATATATACATGTTGGTTTACAGACTACAATACATGCAGTTGCTAGTGGACTTTGAAATGGTATGATGATAAAACAGTTGGTACGATCTACACAATGTGTTTGTAAGCATGTACATGTATTGTATTAGTCTGCAAGCACAGACCCTAAATTGATACTTCATTCCAAAATCAATTGTTTCTTGAAAGAAACCTGACCCAGGTTCATACTGGTTGTGTCAAGTATAGGAGCAGCTGTATGTATGTATACATGTATGGCCTATGGTAGTCTCACAGTTCAGACACTCTGTTACACGTTTCGACTGACAATGGTTTGTGCCTGCAAACTAGTATTGTATAGAGGTATTTGCTTGGGTTGTTTACAGTGTACCAATCACCTGAAAAAAATTGTGTACAGCTAGAAAGTATGAATTCAACCTCATAGAACTTTATCTAGCATTCTATAGGTCAACAGTTAATGAGTAGGAAGGAAATAAAGGATAATATGAAAATGCTCGCACGGAACCAAACTCAAAGTTCGTTTCCGCACGAGCCCTTATCTTGGCGTGCGCGTACAGGTGCGTTGAGTAGACTACTCACGACTCGCTTTTACGCTTACAGAGAGTGTAATCAAAATTACAATATCTCTTTATAGAATTAATATTTGAATTTGAAGCCCATATTTTGAATGTAGTATAATGACATGGAACCTGTAACATGTGGAGCAAAATATTTTGGGGGTGATTGGTCCCCTTTAAGAATAGATACTTGACCCTATATATGTAGGAGAAGATAGCGATTGTTGACTGTGGAAATGGTGCAATCCAGTTAACCCATTGTTTTACAGTATTTATGTTGCCCTCTTAAAGGACCATTAACCCCTCGTGATATTCTAGATGCACCTATTGTCTGCTACGTCTTTCCATGGAGGCTGCCATTTTGTGCATGACACGGATCATTAGGTACCATATGCATTGATAATAGCCTACCTTTTACAACAGATACGTCGCTTTGTTCTGATTGTATTACGATTGTTATTGGCCATGGGCCTAGATAATTGACGACCCATGAGTTCTAATAGCCATCCTGTAAAGCAGATTCCTCGCTTTGTTTTGGTATTGTTACGATTGTCTCCGTCCTTGACGTCAATTCTCCGTCCTTGACGTATATTTTTTATGAAGTATATTTTTTATGAACAAATTAAGACCTTTTAAAAAATATATAAAACTAAACTTACATTTCAGAATATGTGACTTTATCTAATATATATTTGTCCTCTAAAAATCAATTACAAGTTAACGATGAAGGAAATTTTACTTGGGATGAAAAATATGTTCGTGTACACATAAAGTAATGGCAGCCCCCTTATTATTGCTAGCAGACGATAACTTGGCTGGAAAATAGTGATTTATATCTATATCCTGTGTTTTTACATGAAATTGCATGTATCAAATAAGAGGCATATACTACACCATTCAAAATAAGCTAATTCATACGCTGAGGTTAATTTCCCTTTAATGACCCATTGAGTATGGGCTCTAATTTGCATAGTTACAGTACCAAAGTCCAAGGCCAATGTTACACACTTCACACTTGTTATGTTCCTGTGACTTTTTGTTTTGGGGAGAGTTGAAATTTTGATTTTCTATAGTCATGTATTCTACATGTACATGTAATGCCCATGTACATTTGAAATTATGGCATAAGGCTGACGATTTGTTGGCCTCGTTTTCCTTACCTTTCCATTTTCCCCCTTGTCTGATATTTGCCTAGAGCTCCCTCTCTCTCTTTCTCTCCCCTTTCCCTTTTTCCTGACTTTTTCCCTGACCTTTTCCCTGTATTTCCTCCCCTCTCTCTCTCTCTCTTTCTCCATCCTCCTCTCTTTCTCTCTCTCCTTTCTTTCTCTCTCTCCTCTCTTTCTCTCTCTCCTTTCTTCATCCTCTCTCTCTTTCCATCTCTCTCCCATCCCTTCTGTCTCCTTTGCAATTCCAATTGTCCCTGATTTCCATAGCCTCTCACGCCCGCAGGATATTTACAAAGACTCTCAATTCAGCAAGTCCAAATGTCATGCAATCTTTGACAGTGTAAGGTTTGAAAATATGTGAGAAAAGAAGAATATCATTATCTAGCTTTAGTTCAAGTCGTGGGCTGGTTAATACTTGCTCTTCAGATCTCAATTTGGAAGCATGTATTAACAAGTGTGTAAGTTATTTAGTCTATAAAGAAATTTCTAATAATCCATTGAAATAACATTCTTCTCTCTGCAATCTCACAAAGATTTGAGGGTTTTTTTAACAGTTATACATGAAGTATAGTGTTGTCAATATTCAGTCCTTTAATCAGTAGGCCTACATGTACATTTGTAAGTATGGTATTAAGAAAATACACTGTCACTGGAGGGCTTTTGGATTTTCATGTAGCCGTGTACTTGCAGCTCAAATCAATATTTACATGATTATATGTACATTGTATACAAATGTATGCAGATTACACAGCTCTACATGTGTGAGGCCTGAACACTTTATTTCATTCAGTTTGTGATTTATTAGCCAAAACAGATTTCGCTGGTGCATGTGTATGTGTGCATACAAAATGCACTTAATTTAAATCCAGTGATTGAGATATGGTATACAACATGAATAAAGCAACAATATTCCAGACAGCATGACCTTTGCCTACCCCAGCTCCCTGAGGTCACCGCACTGACATCAGGCATGCCTAAGTCTGTGGTATCATCGCCATGGCAACGGTATGTGTTTTTAACCGAACGTGGCATGTTGAGATGAAAGTGGAACGATATGATCCACTACAAATTGGATTCAACTCCATTTTACTGCAGGCGTGCCAAAATGTTGACATGCCTGGAGGAATGCTTGGTTTCTCTTGCCCTTTGACCTTCTCTTCCCCAATAAAGGTTCAAAGCCATGTCTTTTTTTTTTCACCAGCTGCGCTGAAGGGGGTGGTGAGGATAATGTTGCGTTGCTGTGTGATAGACCCCATTTCACACTGGGAGAACTTTGATCGAGATTAACTCCAGCTCTACAATGAGCAAGAACAAACTACTATTTGCTACATGTACATGTTAAAGGGCTTCTTGGTTCAATACTATTCTATCCAAAAGACTTGATTTATGTCTTACCATACTCTCCAAAGGGCAAAAGCGTATCTAGACTTACATGTACATAGTTTTGAACCTGGGACCTCACAGTTACCAGACCACTGTTCTACCACTGAGCCATCCTGTTACCTAATATTTTGCATCATGGATTTAATGCCCATATTGTAGAGTGTTTTTCACTCAAAGTATTGCTGTATTCATACATTCATGTACACTATATGTCTTGAGAGAAGCCTCACCCAGGTTCATGCTGGTTGTGTCAGGAGTAAGTACTACAGGGCCTGTGATAATTTCACAGTTCAGTCACTCTGTTACTCGTTTCGACTGACAAGGATTTAGGCTGAACTGGCGGTAAGAGAATCAAATGTCGGGGAAAAACATGGAATGGTTATAAACCACGATCTCCATCGGAAGCTGACATTTATTGATCTAGCTGAAAATGGCTGTAAGTGTAGTCTAGGGTCGTTTGTGTCTAGTGTGCAGAGAAATAGAGTATCATGAAATCTGTATCATTGATTGATCACTTTGCATACATGTACATGTAGCTCACCCCCTTTTAGCTTTATGATACAGTAATATATTGTGTATCTGGCCTTATGGGTCTCAAGTAGTGATAACTTATGTCTGTTTTATTGCTTCTATGCTTTTTTATGACGCACTGAACATGAGCAGAAACAGGGATTTTGAGAAATTGGAGGCCTGGGTATGTGTAACAGGGGTTTTAATGATCTCGAGGCAGCTTCAAATTGCAGGCGTGAAGCCTGCTCCAGGGCCGCCTTTAAAAGCCGACGCATGTGTAACAGGGGTCTAAGATATTTTAGGCCTACATGTACATGTATATGTATGTCTTCATTGTCTAGAGTGAAGTCTGTCCCACCTTCCCCATTGAAGCAGGAGCTTCATTACATGGCATACATTTCAGACCCTGTGATACAGGTAATGACAAAGAAGGGTTGTTCCAGCAAATGTATCAGTGACCTTCTCATGTATATCCTCAGAGGCAGTCACTTGGCAAACAAGGCTTGTTTATTGGCGTATTTAGGCTGAAGTTGTCCATGACAAAATCAGCTATTACTGCTAGACTTGTTAGGGACTTGGTTTCCTTGTTAATGACGCTAATATCCTGCTTCATCTTGTTTGTGTGTACCAATGAAAGAAGGCTTATTATCAGCTTCCTCTCATGCAGGAGGGGGCTGCTATGTTCCTCTTAAAAGTGTCAAAAGAATAAATTCATAGCATTGTACATTTTTTGTTTTTTTCTGGGTAGGCCTACATGATACATGGAACATTCTGTTATTGTTTTCTTAAATTGACAGAACAATTGGACGACCCCTATCAATTTGTAGGTGAAAACACATAATTTTGCTAACAGTATGTCCTTTTTGTGTGATTTTGTTTGCAAGATTGTCCTGTATTGATGCCCATTCTTATAAGGCTTTACAATAAAAAAGAGATTAAAGAATAGAATAAAAATAAAATTTCTTAAACTTGCACCAACTGATACTAAAATATTGACAACAGTTACAGCTGAAGACAAGACTAACTTCATCACCATATTGATGCAGCCTGGAACAATGTGTGTGTCGAACCATGGACTACAGTGTTAGGATGAACAATCAGTTCTCTGTTCATTAGCCTACAATACATCTACATAAATTCTGTATCTGTTTGCTGTTGTGCACTCATACATGTAGATGAGAGTTGAGTAGTAGGATCTTGAGATGTACATGTACCTTCTCTACTTCAGTAGACCTGTATAAAGGCACTACAATGTATGTTGCCTAATGGTGCCAATACTTGAAAATAGATATGATCCTGTTTTATAGAGATATTGTACCGTATCTGGATTTATTATTGAATAAATTGTATTGAAATCTGTGAACCGTTTGATCTGCTTTTAATGTGGGTCCATACAAGTAGGTGCAATGTCAATTTTCTTAATGCCCTTGGACTTATTTACAAATATTGTAGGGTCTTTTGAATTCAAAGTGTTGCTATCAGTATTAACACCTGCCCAAACATACACAATGTACATGTAGTATTAGCATAATTATTGAAAAAATATTGTACACATACTGTACCAATGTACATGTAGACCTACTTTGTAGATGCAGACAAGGAGAGAATGATATTTTTGAAGCATTGTGATCATATGCAGATGATCATCGTAATACAGGTTGATCTACATGTACACACCACTCTCCCTCAAACATTGAATGTGAAACTTGGGACCCTTGGAGTCCTCACTTGTTATCGCGCTGCCAGGGAAGCTGTATTAATTACAGTCAATGCCCTACAATCTCCTGACGAAAATACATTTCGGTGCAGACTGATAATGCAACGATTAACCAAGTACAATGATGGAACATTTTACTGTGAAAGTATTGGTCTGAAAGCACGATGCACGTTTCATTAGTCCCGAATGGACTGCTGAGAAGTAAAAAGGGGCATTTAATTTCATTTATAAATAGCAAATGTTCCTTGAAAGTGAGGATCTTTTGGAGAGGAATGTATTGTGCTTTTCGCCCCTTGGGTATGTACAGCATGTATGCTAATAACTACAAAATAAGGGTACTACATGTAATTACTAATTCCCCCGATGCCAGCCTCCTTTGTAAAATTCAGGGGCTTGCAAATAAATGTGCATGCAATCCCTCCAATTTTCATATGAGCTTCCAGCACAATTTATGTGATATTGTATTCAGAGTTTTTCAGACAATGTTTTGTTTTAAATCTATGGATTACATATACATGTACATGTATGTGGAACTGGTTGAACTAGTATCAGTAATTAGTCCATATCTGATGAAAACAAATAATTATAATGAAAGCAGTTTACAATTTATGTAAGAGGTAATTCATGTATAAAGTTTTGTGGTGGAGACATTGTATATTAAACATGATATCTGAAAATTAAGATATCCCAAAGCCTGTGTTTCATATTGGCCGAAACAATTTCATACAAATTAAGAAGTCTTCTATCCTACAAAGGTTGAATACAATGTACGAATAGGGCTACATGTAAACACACAATGTACTTTGATTAAAACATAAATTGTACAGAAATTAATACTGTAATTGTTGAAGAGTAACTTCCTCCAAAAACAAAAGCCAAAACCTCTTATGGTTCGAGATCTGTAGGCCTCTGTTCATTGTTTTCACCGAATTTTATATCAAACGGAAAATATGACCATTGTCTCCACCCTGCAATTTACACTGCACTTCAAGTGCCACTCGTGTAAAAAAAATTACATTGTTTCAAAGTCCAGCAAACACTAATTACAAGTGACATCTTGTCTTAAAGCCCCTCAATGTCAGTTCTGACAAGGTCAATGAAAATACTTTTGACTGGTTAGGAGGGAAAAGTAAAGACTAAGATCCTGTTACACCAAAATACCTACCCGAGACTGGTTTCTAAAAATCTGACCCAAATTTTTGGATCCCTGTTACACCAAAAATCGTAAGGAGTCTTGGGGTGCCCCTAAGACTGCATTTTTGTGCGTTTACACCGACTTTAATACACAAAGCTACCCGAGATAGCTTGAGAGAGAGACTTTCTCTTTTTGCGGACATGGTGTGGGCGGACTGTATTTAGCGCGCACTGTGTTTGCAATGTCGCAATCATTCCACACGTGCTAGCAGCGCACAAACTAGTCTCGAGTAGGTTAGCGTTTACTCCGGATCCTATAAAGGAGTCTCAGGGCGCCCCCAAACCAGTCTCGGAACACATCGCTAGGTAGTCTCACATTGGTTTGCTCAGAAGTGGTCTCAGGTAGGTTTCGTGCGTTTACACCGGATTTGAAACCTACTCTCGGGGCGCCCCAAGACTCCTTGGAATTGCGGTTTGTTCTTATTACAAGGGATAGAGCGCTCTATATATTTTTACCAAAAGGTGAAAATGATGAAAGGGAAATACAGTGTATATTGGTTGGCCAAAATTAAAAATTTAATCACTAAATGGTGATTTCCTTGGGTACATTTAAATCATTGCCTTCAACTTTTCACTCTCTGTGACAATAATAACCTACTTGCAGCCTTTTCACACGAGGGTAAAATTCATCTTATGGAAATCTTATTAGTTTAAAGCTGATTAACTAATCAGCACTAGAGCAAATTTTCCGTGTATACGATGTTCGTACAGATACGAACTCGCCATCTAAAGACGGGTCAGAGCAGCCTACAGATACGAAGTTTGTATGGAGGAGGCAAGAGATTTACGTCTCTAACTGGGCGGAGCTAAGACTGCTATTATTATGGGCAATGGCCCTACTGCGTATTTAATCAGCAGTGAATCTCCAACGATCGATCGCACCAAAATTTTTTTGATCGATCGCACCAAAATTTTTTGGGTGTGAATGACATTGTACATTTATGTAAAGCTGATTAGTTTATTAAAAGCTCTTTAAACTAATCAGCTTTACAGAATTTTACCCCTGTGTGAAAGCTGGGTTGTACATGTACATGTCCAGAGCCTACTACTGTAGGGAAAATTTGTAAACCGTACATGTATCTTCAAGATATCAAATCAAGCTTCAAGCCTCATTATGCACCATACTTCATGACCACACATCTGGACAATCTTCAGCGGACTCTTCTTATGATTGGCCCGTTCACATAACTGTAACCCCCCTTTTAATGTATAAATAAATGGTAAGCCAAATTTTTTTTTTTAAAGTAGCAACTAGAAGTCTTCCACATACTCCCTTATCTGCGTGTTAGAAGATACCGCAATGTGAAGCACTTTTAACCATATTTTTCTGAGGCAGTTTGCCGAGGCGGGGCGGTTTCCCGTATCATATGTGAAGATGGCTTTAAGAGCAGTATGCATGCAAGTTGAATGGACAAGGTCATTATGACCAGGACCATGATTAAACTCAAACACTAATTAATGACTGCCAATGTCCTCCTCCCCAGCAAGGCTGCGCTACGGGCCAAGGAAAAATTGACCAGTAGCCAGGTTTATATGCGTGGGAGACATGCCTCCTTCAAACTTGAATTTTTATTGATTTAACCTGACCTACAAAACTGTAATTACATCACATAAAGGTCTTATCTAGAAATCATTTTTTTTTACATGCCATTAGGACATCAAAGGGAGTTATATTTTTAGGGTGATGAAATTTAATGGCAGCAGCTCTAAAAATCTTAATTTTCTACTTATATTTAGTATAAAAACATGGCATACTGGTTATAGTCCCCAAATTAAAAAGCATGTGGTAATTCCTTTAATATCATTTTGTTTCAAAATAGAAATCATAATTTGGCTGAACTAAATGTAATATTGTACCCTACAAAGTACATGCCCATGTATTACATTTTGTAAGTGTGTAACATGCAACATGAAGGCATTGTTTGAATATGCATCTTTAACACCGTACTTAATGTTGTTGCCTGCTTTGTGCAAGTGTGCAATGTTATTCCTCTTTCTCTTCTTTCTGGATTGCCTTTCTGGATTGCCTTTCTCTCCTAGGTTTCCTTTCCTTTAATAATAACCTCTTGTGAACTGCAAAAGGAACTTCTTTTTGCTACTTCCTCTCTCCTCTCTCTCTTTCTCTCTCCTCTCTCTCTTTCTCTCTCCTCTCTCTCTCTTTCTCTCTCCTCTCTCTCTCCTCTCTCTCTCTCTCTCTCTCTTTCTCTCTCTCTCTCACTTTCTCTCTCTCACTCTCTCTCTCTACTCTCCTCTCCTCTCTCTTTCTGTTTCATTTTCTTTTCCCTCCCCATCTTCCCCTCTCTTCCTCTCTTCTGTCTTTCACTCTTTTCCTGTTCCTTCAACCTTTCTCCTTCCGCTTTCACTCTTTATCTATCCTGCCTTCACATGTCTCCACCCAGACCTGGTGATTATTCTGAGTAGGACATACATACATACACTACTCCATTATGACTGATTACATTCTTCATGATGAGGTGGGAATCAAGACATGTTTTCATTTTCCTAAATTGAACATTTAGAGAAGATGAAATAGTTTCATCAATGCAATACTGTATGTCCCACCCATCACATGTGTAGATTTAGAGAAACATGGGAGCTGCTTGCTAAATAAGTGCAGCATACTTTTTTTTGCAAACCTAAAAAAGATCATACATACATGATATTTGTGTGTACTAAAAAATGTGTTTTCAAGTGAGCAAAACATTAAGCTTGAATTCAGTGATGTCATGTGCCAGTCCTATTATTTGAACATGTATCTTCATACAGTATGTATACTGTTACGACTTGATGACCAGGCGATAGAGAGTGAAGAAGATGATCCATGTAGGTGTTATATTTGCAGATGGTATGAATTAAACATGTAAATATATAAATATAAAAGAGACACACAATATTGAGAACGGTGAACCCATTGCCTATTGGAATCTAGTGGTCCCTGTATTATGGGAATGAGAGTAGTGGATGGGTTTAATAGAGGCTTTAGCAGAAAGAAAACACAGCCAATGTGATGGGAGCACATCAGTACTCCTCCCACAGTTTCATTTATTTTTGATAGGTGTATCGCCTCACACCTCATGAACATTCATAGGCAGTGCGATGTGATTTTTACACCCTCAAAACGTTGTCTCGAACTGCAGACCGTGTACAAAGTTCATAATAGAAGTGCATACTGTAAAAGTGGAAATTTTCGCGGGATTAATTTTCGCGCTCGGCTGAGTAAAGTGAATTTCGCGTGTTTTTAATTTCGCCCACACGCTAGGCTCATGGGCAAAAGAATACATAAACAAAATTATTCACGTGTTTATGTTTTCGCGCACATTTCATGCTGCGCGAAAAATTTCCACACCGCGATATATTCCACGTTTACAGTAATACTTAATAGAAGCTCTAAATTTATGAGCACCTGTTTGAAAACCCTGCATCATGCTGCTGTTATTCAAATGTAGTGCTTCTATAATGTGCATAATAGCAGCATTAAAGTAATGCGCATTATTTTGATGCTGTTCCGCTCAAATTCTATACTGTTATTATGTGCACTTCATGGTTAATGAAAAAGGTATTTAACTATGTGTCACTACATACATGTACATCTAGTCCATTACACGATCCATTACTTCGTGTACCGGTACACGTAGCATCATAAGTTAAAGTGAGATTCACCTGCATATATTTATCACTTACGAATGCAAGGCTTTTAGCAAATCATGATGACAAAGGCTTAGGTGGGATACTCATGGACAGATTCAGTGTGCTTTAATACACAATCCCACTGACAGGTACAGGTATACCTGAAGTGGAAAGCAAGGGGCATAAGGATGGGCATAAGGGTTGACACTATTCAAGTGCAATATCATGCACAGATGTCTACCATGTATGTCACTCACACTTATGCAAGGTTATTGTTGATAAGAATACAGAAAATGACATCGCTAAATGAGAGCGAAGAATGCCTCCCATTGCAAGTATGTGATCTCTAGCACATGTGTGCTGCTTAGGAGCAAGATCGTCTGCTAAAAACAGAATGAAAATTTCACTTGATCAAGACGATAAAGATCCTATTGAAGAATCTGACATGAAATCAGATATTCTATCATCCTAAAATGTAGAAGGAAGTATTTTTTCAAAATTTTACTGATTCTATACATGTAGGTGTTTTACCTCTTCAACTTAGAGTTTGTGACCGCCGCCGAAATTGACACAGCCCCACATACATGTACATGTAGTGTCTACATGTATATCTGTATCCTTGGACTCAACCCCATCTTTGCCTCCAAAGAACAATAAGGAATTGTACTTGACGCTCACTTTATTTTGTTTTCATTGGCAAAGGAAAAGTAGAATTCTACCTGAAAGGGAGGCCATTAGTATTCTTGTTTCTTCTAGTCCATCTTCCTGCACCTGTTGTTGGTCTGCACAGCAGGGGCAAGTCAAAGTCATATTTCATGCCCGGATATCTGTCATCCTGCAGAGATTGTTAGCCTGTTAGATTTACTCTAAAAAAAAATACATGTTGATATACATGTAGAGTACTCATGTACATGTTCCTTGCAATTCACACAGACTTGATAGTGGATCAGCACAGCATAGCCTACATTTAGCTGGGTACTCCAGGGGGGGGGGGGGGTGTTTCATACAGTCACTGCCCTACACTGCAATTAGCCACCCAAAAGCTTTCACTCTGTCCTGCCTAATTTGCATAAAATAGAGAATTACGTAAAACAGCTACCAAAGAGTCTTAGCTAAACTCTGAAATCTCGCCCTAGAAACAACCAAATGAAGTGAACTAAATGTCAAATTCCAGAATAAGAGTTGCTGTAACTCGGAATTATTATGATCACTCGTAGTCAAATCATTTTTTAGTTTGTGAAAACTTCAAAGAAATGAGGAGCCATTTCTTTCTTTTCTTAAGTCTGAATATGTCACAGTATTTTTCATATTTTCCGTCATTGCGCAAGATCAAAATTTTGAGATCTGAACAATCAAAGTATATTGAGGGGTTCCTCCAAATATCTTTTCATAATTATCTGTCGAACGGTTATGTCGGGAAAAAATCGAAGGCATTGCCATTCATGAACCCTCGAGCGTTCTTCGCGAAAGTTGAAATAGTCCCGCGTATAGCGGTGCATGCAGGATGGTTTCCACTCGAGTGTTGTCCTGTGTACTACAGTATGTATGTACGTGCAGGATATTTACACTCAACTCAGTGACGTGTTGGACTGTCACAATATAACATGCTGAAGTAAAGGCCGATATTGGGCAAAAGATTGACATAGATTCAATATAAGATTAATTATTAAGAAATCAAATACGATTAATGTTAAAATAAGGTGGATTGCTGCAACTGTACAACTCACCGGATCGACTGTAGCATTCCCCCCCCCCCCCCAGTTATATAAAAATCTACCGCGCGCTGTATACAAGTGGTCACGTCGACCTGCTACACAGTCTGGTCATATACATGTATACAGACAGTATACAGCTAACTAACCCGCAATCTATGGGCATGCAACGTACAGGCTAGGCACACGTTTACACACAAGATCGAGAGTAAACGGGGTGTTTCACCAAGAGTCATGTCAGTGATTTTTACCGGCAAATTTGCTCTCAGCCAATCAGATGCCAAGGATTTCAGTAGCTTATACCAGTTTAATTGCCACTTGTCCTTGATGACAAGTTTTATGAAACCGGGGCCAGGTAACAGCTGATCGACGTGAGAGCGTGAGCTGAAGCAAGTGGAGGATGTCGGATGAGCGCATGCGTAAAGAGGCGAAATCGTTCTATGATAGCTTTACGCTTCCAGTTTTTTCATGATTTTTTTATGGCAATTTTACACAAAACTACTAACTGCGCAAAATTGAAACTGTGTAGGGAGTGAGACTGAAGTTTAAAGTCTAGCAATATGTCAATTGTTTTCATCATTTCATCTCGGACTTGTGTCAGGGAAAAAAAACAAAACCTCTTCCCATGGTACTCTAAAACTGAAAAATACTTGTATCTCAAATATTACTCAACCGTTTTCTTATATACATGTACATGTACTCTGGAATTTTCATGATTTTTAAGGCCCAAATAAGGGAGATACGAGTAGGTGAATTTTCAAGGATTTTTGCTCCTCTCTCAGCACAAGGCCTCAGTAGCCGTTAGGAATTCAAAAGCTTTTACGAGGAGTTAATTGCAGTGTAGGGCCGCACCTGCATAAAGCTGTTCGTAAAGTAATGCATGACTTTACGAAATGACTTAAATATGACAAGCCAAAAAGGATGAACTAAGTTGAACTGTGCAGATGTACATGTACATTCTTATTATAACAAACATTTTTAATGCAAAGTATATTTTTTACCATAATTTAATTGAGGTTATTGGAAATACAGTCACACTTTGTTATTAAAAACATCAGGAAAAACTTTGAGCATCCTATCCGGTGCTTCATATTCAAGTTGTTCGTAAAGTCACGTGTAAATTTACGAACAGCTTTATGAAACACCCCCCTTTAGTGTTAGACCCCGTTCTCATCACATTTCCTAAACTGGTTTCCACTAAACCAGTTTTCAAAACCACTGAACTAGTTTAAAGATGTAGATGAGAACGGGGTCTTATTGAACATGCTACTGAATATTGATGTACATTATACATGTAGTCCTTTTGTTAACATACCGATAGCATATAAAAGGTTTTAAGGGTCACATACATACATGTACATGTAAGAGGTGTTGTGGATCAGTGGATAAGTCCCCGGACTGTGAACCACGAGGTCCGGGGTTCGAATCCCGCCGCAGCACTAGCGTCCTTTGGCAAGACGTTAATCTACATTTGCCACTCTCCACCCAGGTGTTAAATGGGTACCCGGTAGGATGCGAAAGTTAATGTCGTTTGCTTAGCATGTGGGCGCTTAACAGGCGAACTGGCTGGAATGCTCCCCAGGGAGTGGAGAATGTGCATACACTGTGTGCGGGCGTGCCAGAATCCGATGACCAGGGTAATAATATATCTGTAAAGTGCTTAGAGACATCATTGATGTATTAGGCGCTATATAAAAACTGAATATTATTATTATTATTAAGAATGTATCAGTTGATAACAGTAAATCAATTTGTAAAAAAAAGGTATGGGATTTCGGAGTTGCTCATCGCTTTATGCTAATAAGCATTGAGCACCAATGTTACCTTTTCTACATCTTAAGAGACATTTTATATTTATAGTTATCGTTATTGTAAAATCAGTAACATATGAACAGCCTTTTACAAAGTACATTGTACACCCACTTGTACTTTGCCTGACATGTACTTTTTACCACCTTGTTCATATATTACATCAACATAACATTAGAGAACATCTTTTGTGTTTGCCTTGATAACGGTACATGTAAGCCTACATGGTGTATCCTTTGGAATTCATTATCCCTTTGTTCCATAATTCAAACTCATTTTTATGCCTCCGGCCACCATAGCTGGTGCCGGAGGCATTATGTTTTCGGGTCGGCCGTCCGTCCGTCCGTCCGTCCGTCCCCTTTTCGTTCTCGCGATAACTTCAAAACTGTTTTTTTGATCAGCTTCTAACTTGGCCCATGTATGCATATGTCAGGGACGATGAACTGATTAGATTTTAGGGTCTCAAGTTCAAAGGTTTGTGATGTATGGAGTCTAGGAGCCTGCCTATTTTAGAAATTTCAAGGGGGCGGTGGTCTATTTGCTATAAAATATCTATTTCCTTGGTGTATTTGATGATTTTGTAAGTCATCAATGGTAAGTTTTTTATTTGTACGGGATGAAAATGAAATGAAATAAATTTTCTGTCTGCTGTGCATTTTAAGTGAAAAGATTTGTAATTTTGTTGGACCAATCCTTTTTAGAGTGTACACTGTATGCCATACATTTCCAATCTGGTGATAGCGGAGGCATAAATTCTGACCGCGCGCGGGCGAAGATTCATCTAGTTTTGTTGATGAAACCGCAGATTTCATGTTGACATTTACATGTACAGTAGCTTCCTAACCATGGCCCTGTTTCATAAAGCTTGTTATCAATGATAAGTTGCAATAACTCTTATAAGCTACTGAAATCCTTGCATCTGATTGGCTGAGAGCAAATTTGTCGGTAAAAATCACCGACAAGACACATGATGAAATGCCCCCCTGAGACAGGTACTCATGCATCCACTTTGCAGATCCTGTGCTAAAACTGTTTTTATTTAAAGATAAAGGACAGAAGAAAAAAAATTGTGCTCCTATTGAAAGTTCGGGAAGAAGAAAAACCACAGAAAAGTTGTTTGTCTGCACAGTGATCTAATATGCTTTTTACAGTTTGCAAATTTTTCTTAGTCTCGTACTATTGGTGGGTCTAAACAAAGATTCAGCCACACCAATATTACGGGACTAAGCTTAGCCCACTTTATGTTCACATTGCATTTTACCAAAGTGAGCTAACTCCAGGATACATTAGTAGTACATGATTATTTTAGCCGTGAAAGAAAGGTGGGGCTAAGCGCTCTGGCTAGGGATAAGTGAAAGACCCTAATTTGACACTCCATTCAAATATATTGTCTTTGACGAAGCCTAACCCAGTTTCCTACTGGAAGTTACATGAACATCCAGTATTGGGCCTGTGGAGTGCACTCTGCGTCTGGTCTTACAGTTCAGACACTCTGACTGTTGCGTATTTAAATGTACACTGACAAGGGTTTGTGCATGCCAACTACATGCTGACAGGTCACTGTCCTAAAGCTCAAAATATCATTTGTGTGGGCTGCTATCAGTGGTAATATCTGTTCTATTCCAGGAAGTGATCAGTGATGATAGGGATTAGAGGAGATTAAGAGACAGGATAAGATTATAGTCATGACCACTGTTAGTACAATCTGTGCATGACTTGTATAGAATGAATATGGCATATGAAAGACGTTCATGTACATGTATTGTAGACGGCTATCCACCAAAAAATAATTTATCATACTGTAATTTTGCAGTTATGTTCAAGAGATAATTGTCCAAATATTAGGCCCATGAACAGGTTTCTTTCTTGTGTAATGTAGTTGTGTGTATAATGTGCAAATTGTCTTTTAAAACAAATTGCAATTTTATTTTATTTTCTATTTCTCGTGCGAACTTTTCAATTATATTGCAATGTTACAAAGGTGTTGTATTCTTGCATATAGATACACTACATACATGTACATGTACATTATGTGTCTACAATACTTCCTAGAGTGAGACAATAAGGGTGACCACTGTGGTGGACAGGTGGCCTGTATGGAAAAATGGCTGCAAAGACAGGTTTGACTCCATTCAAGCTTTGGAGTATGAAGTCATGTCTGTTTAATTTTAATTCATACAGATTTCCTCTTCATTAGCTGTTCTGAGGATGCCATTGGATTATTAACCAAACCCCAGAGAGAAGCCGCTGCTAGACGACATCAGTGCCTTGTATAAACGCTGCATCTGCATTCCTGCCGACACTTTCTCATCCTGTACTGGCTCATACAATGAGCGACTATGAGGGTGCTGGATCTCGCGGAGAACCAACCCCTGTTTCACCCATGAAGCGGGAGGACTCCATGGCCCTCTCGCAGCTCTCTGAAAACCACGGCCGCTACAACGACACCACCCTCAGCCGCGAGGGACTCAGCGATCGAGAGACCTCATACTCCTACGGTGGGTACAGCCCTGCAGCCACACCAACCCACTCGTACAGCACTGCGCGATCAGACGGGATGTCTCTGGGACGGGATGGCACGACCCCCAGGAAGAAGGGGAAGACAATGTCTCTCAAGGTCCAGATGTTGGATGACTCTGTACTGACTGTTGATGTTGTGGTAAGAACATGCATCCAATTTTGTTTTTCTTCTGTCAGGCATCTTTGTTCCCTGAGTTGTTTGATTTCTCACACTTTGTATCATAGCTTCGCAAGATATAGAAATAAAATCAGAACGGTGAAGTTGCATGGGAAGAAATGCAGATTGATGACCTATCAAGTAACAACTTTTGAAATACAATGTGTGAAGATGTGCAGAACTGTTAACCTGTGCATTAGGGAAGAAGGAAGCTTTAGGAATTTGGGGTTGGTATTGTTTTGGATAAGTAATCAATTTGATCCACTTGATGTAGAAAGGAAGTTGGCATGTATTTTTATTGGACAGATCCTGCCTGGTAACAATCGGTGTAGGGTCAGGTTTCTACTGGGTTTCCACATTGACAATAGATATTCCTCTTTTTTTTTCACCAATCAATGTTTGGTACCTACTGCTACCCCAGTGCAAGACTTGAGCTAAATAGGGATGATTTCTAACTTTCTTCTTATGCCTCCGCCCACCGAAGGTGGGTGCCGGAGGCATTATGTTTTTGGGTTGTCTGTCCGTCCGTCCGTCCGTCCGTACCACTTCTCGTTACCGCGATATCTGAAGAATCATTTGAGGTAAGAACCTCAAACTTGGTACTAGTATGTATCCCCATACGAAGATGAACTGATTAGATTAAGTAGGTCAAAGGTCAGAGGTCACAGAGGTCAATTTACATGAAATTATATGAAATTACTGGTTTTTAGCACCGTTACCTTGATATCTCAAGAACTGTTTGAGGTGAGAACTTCAAACTTGGTACTAGTATGTATCCCTATACGAAGATGAACTGATTAGATTTTGGGGTAAGGAGGTCACAGAGGTCAATTTACATGAAATTACATGAAATTCTTGGTTTTTAACACCTTTACCGCGATTTTTGAAGAACTATTTGAGGTAAGAACTTCAAACTTGGTACTAGTATGTATACGAAGATGAACTGATTAGATTTTGGGGTAGGTAGGTCAAAGTTCAGAGGTCACAGAGGTCAATTTACATGAAATTACATGAAATTACTGGTTTTTAGCACCGTTACCGCGATTTTTGAAGAACTATTTGAGGTAAGAACTTCAAACTTAGTACCAGTATGTATCCCCATAGAAAGAGGAACTGATTAGATTTTGGGGTAGGTAGGTCAAAGTTCAGAGGTCACAGAGGTCAATTTACATGAAATTACATGAAATTACTGGTTTTTAGCGCCGTTACCGTGATATCTCAAGAACTATCTGAGGTGAGAACTTCAAACTTGGTACCAGTATGTATCCCCATATAAAGATGAACTGGTTAGATTTTGGAGTAGGTAGGTCAAAGTTCAGAGGTCACAGAGGTCAATTAACATGAAATTACATAAAATTACTGGTTTTTAGCCTCGTTACTGCGATATCTCAAGATACGTTTGAGGTAAGAACTTCAAACTTGGTACTAGTATGTATCCCTATACGAAGACAAACTGATTAGATTTTGGGGTAAGGAGGTCAAAGGTCAGAGGTCACAGACGTCAATTTACATGAAATTACATGAAATTACTGGTTTTTAGCCTCGTTACTGCGATATCTCAAGAACCGTTTGAGGTAAGAACTTCAAACTTGGTACTAGTTTGTATCCCCATACGAAGATGAACTGATTAGATTTTGGGATAAGGAGGTCACAGAGGTCAATATACATGAAATTACATGAAATTCTTGGTTTTTAGCACCGTTACCGCGATTTCTGAAGAACTGTTTAAGGTAAGAACTTCAAACTTGGTACCAGTATGTATCCCCATAAAAAGAGGAACTGATTAGATTTTGGGGTAGTTTTACATTGTTATCACCAAATCTCAACTAATTTGTATTCATGACTAGGAGGATATAAGTTGGGTTATAAGGTGTAAGGTCAAATGTCAAAGAGGTCAGTTAACATGTAATTAGAGGCTTTTATTCAGGTTATCACAATATTTCAAGAGCAGTTTGAGCCATCAACTGAATTTAGGAAGAGGCATATATAGGAGACGCAGTCGCATATATCTTGTTTAAATCTACATGTATGTTTATTGGACAACTCCTTGAGGTTTTTTTTTTTCATGTAATCCTTAGTATAAATACCAATCTTGATAAATAATAGATTTGAAAATTTATAACAAGAAGGATATGATGTCATGCTATCAAAATGAAAAAGGCTTTTATAGTTTTTCTCTCCAAATGAATTGAAGTTTGTTGATTTTGATGCAGATATGAAAAGCTCAGATATGCACTGCGTGGAGTGCTACATGTACATTGTAGTTTTATACAACAGCAATGGCTTTTGAACGTTGTACATGACCATCAATCCTGAGCATCCCATCCCCTGTACTTACTCAGCCCAACAATTGTACCCAATATGATTTACAACAACAATTTTGGGGCAATGCCTTGATATCATTAGTGCTAACAAGATATCCAACAACCCCCCGAACATGAACCGCCCAACCCGCGTTTGGGAATCCCGCGGCAGGCAGGTTGCCGAGAGCTGTTGTGGCCCGCGTAATTGGATTTGTCCACGAGGATGGCGGCAGTTTCGCGAGCCTGAGCAGGTTTCAATAGTGTAGATGGAGGGATGATAAAGGGTGGAGTTGGTATGGGGGGGGGGGAGAGTATTCATTAATTATTGAGCAGGGAATTGATAGATCCACAGAAAAATGGAGTTTAGACATAGCTGCAAAATAACTTAATATGAGACAGAGAGAGAGAGAAGAGAAATAGAGAGTAAGAAAAGAGAGTGAAAGGTTGAAAACAGTGCTCAGCTAAAACAGATATATACTTTGCAAATTGAAATTGAGAGGGAGAGACAGAGATGGACAGAGTTGAGAAAGAGGGAGAGAGAGAGAGAAAGAGAGATCTAGAAAGGGAGGGAGAGAGGTGAAAAGGTAAAAAGAGAGAGTGAGATGGATGGGGAGGAAGAGAGCAGATGAATTTCTCTTCAGTCATCCTTGGGTGATGAAGCAAAGGAGCAAGAGAGAGAGAGAGAGAGAGAGTGGTGTTTCTTCGCCCGTGGCGGGAAAGTCATCCACCGCACACAAATTCAAATTTCCTCTCCCGACCTCACCCTCCTTCCTCTGTACTTAGAATTCATCCTACATTGAGCAGCTCATCGCCTGATTTATACGGGATCCAATCCAAGACACTCGTCCCACAGATTCTGTTAATCCTCTATCTGAACATTTATCTCTGTTTTTCCGTGCATCTCTGTGATGTATAATATGTATTACATACTACAGTGTGTCCTCATACCACATATTATTACTCCTGCTTTGAAATTGAGGGTAAGTATATTCATGTTCAAATTTTCCTCCATTTTTATTCCTTTAAACATTACACAAATATGGTCAATAATTGATACAATTCAGTTCAGTTCATTCCAAAGCAATGTTTAGTTCCATCTTCTTTATTATGAGATTAGAAAAAACAAAAATAAAACAAAACAAAAAATGTTCAGATAATTTTACAATTGAAGAAGGCATGCGCCCGGAAAAGCGTCACAGAATACATGAAGGCTTTAATAATGACAGTAATACATTGTATTCAGTTTTGAAAAAAAAATTTCGGTTAAAGTTTTCAGATCAGACAATTTTTAAACTGATTTTATATGTTACTCTACTCTATCTTTTAAAGAAGAAGCACTTTTCTACTAAACTGCATTGCAAATAGAAACCTACCTGGGATGTTGATTTGTAATGGACCTGAATGCTTTATTACAGGTTATAAGAGTGTGACTGCTATTTCATGAAATACCAATAGAGTTTTACCAAATATTATAATGTGCAACAGTGTTTTCCCACCCATGAAATTGTCCTAAAAACACTACTATTATATTTATACCCCCGCCAAACGAAGTTTGAAGGGGGTATATAGGAATCAGTCGATGGTTGGGCGGGCGGGCGGTCGGTCGAACTACTTCCTCAGTTTTTGACCGAAAGTCATGAAATTTGGTACACACATTGGTCTTGATGGGAAGATGTGCAAGACATATTTTTCGGACGAGTCGGAATCTGCGTTGCCATGGTAACGGCATATTTACGGCAGAAAATCAAGGAAACACCTTGCGGATCGAACTACTTCCTCAGTTTTTGACCGAAAGTCATGAAATTTGGTACACACATTGGTCTTGATGGGAAGATGTGCAAGACATATTTTTTGGATGAGTCGGAATCTGCGTTGCCATGGTAACGGCATATTTATGGCAGAAAATCAAGGAAACACCTTGCGGATCGAACTACTTCCTCAGTTTTCGACCAAAAGTCAAGAAAGGCTGTTGTGACGGGGCGGGGGTATTAATCATCATCTTCAGTGATATTTCTAGTTATTTTTGTTTTGTTTTGTCTGTTCATTTGTTTTTTTTTTTGAGGAGGGATTGATTTGAGTTACCGACACCGAAACATTTGACAAGTCATCATCAATAGGGGGTAGTATTTAATTCAGCAATTATCTGTTTGATTTTGATTGATTCTTGAAGCTAGTGTTTCATTTCGATGAAAATCATCATACTCAGAGGACCTCACTCATTATATAGGTTAAGTAGTCTTAGGTATCATACGTGAAGGTTGTGTTTCACAAGCAATTGAAACACTACCCATAATGAGGACAGAGTTAGGATGACAATATCTGCATTGCGCTACTGTGGGGGAGTTCCTAAATGTACATGTACTTCCACATGTGCAGGTATTTCATTCATATTCCTATATGTGTAGATATGTAGGCCTACTTACTACATGTACAGTTCACAACACAATTATTCATACCCTTACCAAGTTTGACATTTTTTCAATTTTGTTTTGTGAAAAAAAAAGTTTGTCATGATTTATACTTGGGCATGCTACAAATCAATTGTAAAATAATTACACAAGACAATTTACCAAATTATGACGTTCAGAGGTAATTTATTCACTTTTTTAAAAAAGATGGCTTGTCCATAACTTTGCATACCCTTTCGTGAATAGTTGCAAAACATGTACAGAATCTTAAGAATGTCTGACACATGTGCATCTTCATAAAAATATGCCTCGATGCCATGCGTGCATGGACCAGGATATGAATATTTCTAGAAATGCCTGGAAATTAAATATATTAGCGTTTCCATTGTTATGCAAATGAGATGAAACCACAATAATTGTTCACCTCAAGCTAACAATTAAAAGTATCCAACCAGTGCCCAAATTCCACTACTCCACCTTTCATTATTAAGAAAAACACAAAAGACTTCAAGGGGTATGAATAACTTTGTTGTTAACTGTATATCATGAAAAGTATTCCACCAATCTAAAGTAAACTAGAAACTATTCCACCAAGCTTAAGTAAACTATTAAAGTAATTGTTATTTGCTTCTTTTAGTTCTCAACCTTTGTTCACTTAATATCCCAGTTTAGTCCCTTCTTTTTCAACCATTTTATACTGCATCTTAATGATTTAAGTAAACACAAATTTCTATAAGAATGGTATGTTTAGAGATCTAATCTATTTATTTTGTCACTTGAACCAGCTTTATAGCTGCTCTGTGTTGATGACCTTCCTAGGCTCCTGTCCATTCTTTTTTAGATACAAATACAATGTCATGTAGATTATAACAATTGTAATGCTTTGGATAACAATAGGATATCATGCATGATGCCTCCCCTAATCTGGTATACTATAAACTTATAGGCAAGTGCCCCCCCCCCTTCCCCTTGGCCAAGTTTGATATTAAACCTTTGACATTTTATTTCATTTTACAGACTACATCCTGTATTCTCGAAAGGCGCCTATCTTAAGCTCTGAGTTATATTAAGGTGTATAGTATATGGCCGGTATTCTCGAAAGGCGCCTAACTTAAAGGGATACTCAACCGCAGATTGTGGACGTTTTAATGCCGCGAGAGGGCACCGTGATCGTTACCTGATCATGCCGTTGCCCCGCGCGGCGCAAACCTCGGATAGACTGGTCGCCGCACAAACATGCACGCTCCGCCTGGGCTCGAGCTCTCGTGCGAGATTCGGTCGGCTTCGTCGAAATGTAATCCCACTTAGTCCAACGGACGCGTTCTACGCACAAACTTTGTGTACGAGTGAATGGGGCTTACGCAATCCTGACTTTCCCCACGGCCGCCCGGTTGCGTATCCCTTTAAGCTCTGAGTTATATTAAGGTGTATAGTATATGGCCGGTATTCTCGAAAGGCACCTATCTTAAGCTCTGAGTTATATTAAGGTGTATAGTATATGGCCGGTATTCTCGAAAGGTACATAACTTAAGCTCTGAGTTATATTAAGGTGTATAGTATATGGCCGGTATTCTCGAAAGGCGCCTATCTTAAGCTCTGAGTTATATTAAGGTGTAGAGTATATGGCCGGTATTCTCGAAAGGCACCTATCTTAAGCTCTTGAGTTATATTAAGGTGTATAGTATATGGCCGGTATTCTCGAAAGGTACATAACTTTAAGCCCCTGCCTATTGGTGTGGAGATTTAGGCCACTGAATCACCGAGAGCCAAATGTCATCCACTTTTCATCTAACAAAATCACCACAGACTCCCTCTAGTTCTGGAGCTAATGCAAATTTATACAAAAATCTCACGATAGAATTGATTTCTGATAATAAGTTCGTGCTTGGAAATAATTTTGTTTATTTATTTTGTTACATAAATATAGTAATTTATACAGGACTTAGGACTTAGGGGTTGGCAAATAGCCTTCCATTTTATAGCAGCCTAAGACCCCTGTTACACCGGAATCCTAAGGAGTCTTGGGTAGGTTTCAAATCCGGTGTAAACGCACGAAACCTACCCGAGCGCAAACCATCTTGGACTACCTAGCGATGTGGTCCGAGACTCCTTAGGATCCGGTGTAAACGCTAACCTACTCGAGAGTGGTCTGTGCGCTGCTAGCACGTGTGGACTGATTGCATCATCGCAACTACAGTCCGCCACGATAACGTCCGCAAACAGAAAGTATCACTCGATAAGATTTCGGTGTAACAGGGATTCAAAACTTTGGGTCAGCTTTTTGGAGACCAGTCTCGGGGCGCCCCGAGACTGGTCTCAGGTAGGTATTTCGGTGTAACAAGGGTCCAAGTTAAGCTGGCTTAAACCACTTTCTAGAATACGGGCCATAAGTTTAATAATCAGAAAGGTGGATTGGGGTCTTAAACCATTTATTACTACTGTCTACTACTACACATTCAAGGATTGTGGTATAGTATCACGGACTTACATGTACATGTCGTTTAATTTTGTTGAAGCACATGTACATGTAGGGCAACCAATACATGCATGAAGCTTATTGATTATATCCACAGGTTCACATCCTTATGAAGACCTTCACATCCCTATCCTTAACACTGTACTACTTCTGTAGACTCATTGAGTCTTGGAAATTAATCAAATAAAAATTGGTGTGTCATCAAAATGTTCACCCAGTGACGTATGCAAACATGAACAATCTTTGTTAACGATGTAGCTTTTATTTGTATGATGAATTATGAGTCACAAATTACACTGCGCTAATCGATAGCTATATCAGGGCTCCACACTTTTTTCTTATGGATGGCGGATTGAAATGTGTATGGTTTTTTATGGAGATTGGCATGCTGTCATAAGATTTTTAAATTATGGGGAGGGGGAGGGGGGGGGGTGCAGTAAATTTGGGGGCCCATGTGCACCAGATATGGTTTGTATGGATTTGTATGGATTGGCCCATGTACATGTACCCCAGACCCCAGTTAGAGTTTAGCCATGTCTGTATCAAATACAAGTGGCTTATTTACAATGCAGTGTAAATTCTGCCCATTGATTTCAACAGATTACATTCTTCATTTCTATCAAACGCAATCCCAAACATTCATGAGGACCATTTTCATATTTACTTGTTAAGCTTAGCGGCAACTGGAGTGCAGATTGTGTCCAAAATTTACAAAATGATTGTGTGGTTTTATCTGGATTCTCCCTTACCCTCCATGTGCATTATAATTCATATGAAAACATTTTGAAGCATAAATTTAAAAGAAAAACTAGTTGGTGATATGAAAGAATAAGCATATAAGAGTAATGCTAGACTTTAACTATGAGGTTACTTGATATATAATATATATGATACACTGTAAGTTCATGACTGCTAATGATATGAATCAAGGTATTGTTCGTTTTTCATCTGGTAAAGCCAATTATGCATGAGCCATTTACAGGACAAGGTTAGTGTTTATTTTGACTCACATTGCACATGTACATGCATGCATGCTTACATGTACTTTGTATCTGTGCTGTGAAAGGCCAAGTTACATACCCAGGTGCGAAAGTCTGAAATATTATTCTTGCATTTATAAAATCATGTCAATCGCAAGGTTACATTAAAACTTATTTCTTAAAGAGAAGGTGGAGTTGTAAAGATAAAAAATACTGTTTTGGCTTTCTCTTTCTTTTTAGGTCAGCTTGGAAGAATATTACAGGAGAAGTGTTCTCTAAAAAGGATTGCTCTCCAATTGCCCTCATATTTGAAATGTGAATAGAAATAGCCGGAAAGTTTGGATCAAAGCTTTATGCTACATGTGCATGTAGTCCTATATACCCATTTCTGTGTGAAGTGCATGTTATTTTCAGCAAGATTGAGTCTTATTTCTTTGTAGTATGTACCATTTCTTATGTACTACTTGTGTATGTAATGAAGGAGCTATCAGGCAAGCATGCCTAGTTAGTAGTACTTCCTTGGTATAATCAGGGAAGTGTTCCCTGGTATAATCAACCTTTCCCAATTGCTTCTGGACAGTTTCATTCTCAAAGAGTGTAATGGCATGACCAGATCCAAGTGTATCTTTAAAGGGATATGCCACTAGGCAGCCGTGGGGAAAGACAGAATTGCGTAAGCCCCACAAAGTTTGTGTGTCAAACGCGTCCGTCGGATTATTACATTTTTGACTGCACGAAGCCGACCGATTCTCGCACGAGTGTGTATCCCTTTAAGATGATGTAGAACCAGGCAAAACTGAAAACATGATTTGAAAGAAGATGGTTTGAGATGTGTTTCCTCTGTAAGTAGAGTAGAAATAGCAAATAGAGAAACACTTCTCCTCAGAAGTAGACCAGTCACTATCGTTACACAGCTGTTGTGGGGGCAATTTTCATTTCACTGGCCACGGCGGGTGAGGTCTGAGCAATATTTATTAAATGGACTGAACTTGAATATATTGGACTTTAGATATACATGCAGTTTTGAATTGAACGTCAGCCATTCGTATATTTAGAAGTCTGTCAGTTTTAATGAGGTACATGTAGGCCTATATGTACATGCTGGTCAGTATTATCTACATGTACATGTATAGATACAGTAGCTCTCATGTACTGCATTGGGACTTTATTAGGAATCTTCTTCAAATAAGATTGTTCTCTATGGACATCAGATATTAAGATGGGGGATGACATAAGCAGGACATAATCTGTATGTGCAAAGTCTTTGAATTTTTCATCAAAATAGTAAAGAAGATGTACCTAAATTCATCTCTTATGTATCACTTTTGCCCATTTATAAGCATCCCCTCCCATCTTTCTGTTTCTAATTCAGATTTCTTTACATACCTCTTCTTGTTTCTGTACATGTTTATCTGTCTCTAATCCCTTCCCTCTCTCTTTCATCCTCCTTTTTTTGCTTTCTGATTGACGCCTTTTCTTGCTCTGTCTCATTCTCTGTTCTGTGTCTTCTCTCTCTCTCTCTCTCTCTCTCTGACTATACATGTACATATGTACATAATCTTGTCTTCCTCTTTTCCCTCTCCATCTGATTTCCATGTGGGATGTTGTTCTGAGACTATCTGTGGCATTGACCTCGCTCTCTTCTTGAATCTTGAAATCAGATAGAAGCATCCGCTAGGTCAGGCAACAATCTGTGTCTAATGGATGCACCAAATAGGTGTTTATTAGCAATCAATTTCAATGGACCCTGCAAAGAGGTTGATTGCATGTCAGTTGAGCAGGTGGAGAAACGCTTAAAAAGTTTGGCAAAATACACATGCTGTATGTGTCCATGCTTTGTCTGCATTCTCTCTGATTCCGAGCTCTCAAGACCCATATCTCTTCAATTTGAAAAAACTAGCCATTTGATGACATGAATGATTGAACATTGTAGACAATAGCATTTTGGAAACATTTCATACCACGAGCTGTGCACCCATGGAATTCAACTGAATTATGTATAAATATTTTGGAGCAAGCGCCATGAGCACCTGAGTTGGTGGATGCCGGCACTGTTGAAGACAAATTTAGAGGACTCTATGAAACTTGTTGCTAGTTCTTGTAGCCACCATTGGTTCCTCACAAAAGTCCATCTTCAACCGTGATCCAAGTAGTTTTTTTGTACAAAAAGTTTCTAATAATGCTGTTTGCTCTATCAACAATAGCAACTGGCAAATGCTTTTTTAATAATTTTTCTTCAAAGTGTATTTCAACTTTTCCATCGTTTTAGTTACAGACCGCAGAAAACTGGACTTGTACAATGTATGCATCCCATACAAATATGAAATCATAAAGTGTTGTGCATTTTGAATGGCAAAGTTGGAAATGGCCATTAGTTGTAGTAGAATGACTGATATTTGGATAGAATGATGACAATGTGTTCCCTGCTGTATCTGAATCATCTTTTATTCATTAAAAACTGGGGGTCTGTTCACATTGGCATACCTACATGTAAATGATGCTATTTTCAATAACAGAGGACTAATTAACCTTGCAGATGTTACTTTAAAACCAGGCAGTTTTGCAACTTGATACTTGTTAAACATTGTAAACGACAGCCATTTTCAAAACAAGAAACTTTGGGTATTACAAAAATTCAATGTTGTGTCATTTGTGATACAATTATATCATGGCAAAAAACTTGGCATAGATTTCATGCGTGCGAAAGTTTCTTATCTTACAGTATATTCACGGAGATGCCACAGGAATGTCCAGACTGCCTTCTTGCAATTTTCCTCTATCAATGAAAAGAATTCTGTTAGAATTCTTTAAAATATACACTGCATAATGTATGTACCACGTAAATATCTTCTTCCTTAAAAAAAATTGCCTCTGTGGATATAAATATCCGAAATATAAACTGTATGAATGGGTTGTCAGAAGTGCAAAGACAGTTTGGTATCAACCAAATCGACAGCTGGAATAATTGAAATACTATTTGACTAGTGCACCATGGTGTCTTTCACTTTTCATTGCTCTCTCTATTGATTTTATTTTTTTTTCAGTCAAAATGTAGCGAAGTTGTCTTTTTATTGTGGATATGACATTGAAATGTGTGATATTTAAGCATACATTGTACATTTGGAGACAAAATTCTCGGAGTTGATACTGCATTGCAATATTTATGTTTTGATGTTTCTTAGAGCTTCCAAGTCTTTGATCTCCATTCTTTTATGTAGTTTCATTTTTGATTATTCATCATTTGAAGGTCGAATTTATTGAGAGTTTCTTAGTATATTTTATTTTATTTTACGCATTGTTTGGACAAGATCTTGCAATCGTTATGAAAAGTTCAAGTTGATATTCGCAGTAATTAGGCATGAAATTTAGTGGATTTTTGAGCACCTTTACATGAAGGTACATTGAATGTAAGAATTTTGAGTGAATAAGGCTTTGTGAATCTTGTAATGACCTGAAGTTACATTTCAGAAAGAATTATTTGACTCAAATATTTTGTTTTGCTGAGTGACAGAAGAGCGCTATAAAACCTCATATCACTTTAAAGGGAAGGTTGAGTTCTGGGAAAGGTAATAAAATAATTTGTAAGCTTTCTCAATTTTTAAATATTTTTTTGAAGATAATCGTAATAATAGTAGAAATGTCCCCTGAAAAGGATTGCTTTTCAAATGCCCTCACATTCAAAATATGACAAAAAATGGCCGAAATGTTCGGTCCCATATACACATTTCTGTATTTTCAAAAAGTATTGTCAAAATCCTCTTATACCAAGTTTATGGGCTGAAGCAGCGAGTGTGCATGGGTCAAACCAGCTATGCATTAGTTACTTCAGTTGGAAAACAATTGCTCAGCTATTCAATTGATTTTATTGCAAGCTAAATTTATGATATTTTATTTGCCATGATAACACAATCTTGGTTTCATCCACATCCCTTTTTAAGGTAAGCCTTTTTACTGAGTCATTCAAAATGGACCATATTTATTTGGGAAGCTATCTCTTTTTCTTGAAAGTCTACTGTCAATTACCTTGGTAATTCTCAACACACATATATATATCCTTCTTTTTCTTTTTAGTCTTTAAGGTCAGTAAACCTATGAGTTGATCTGCTATTCGCGAAAAAAACTCCATATATGCATCTTATGTAGGTGAAATGGTGCAATGGACAAATTGAGCAGAGAGTTTTTAGTGATCACGTGACAAGAAGTTAGAAGGCTGTTAAAATGGATTAAAGATTATTATATGGATTGAAATAAGGTCATTTGAACGCTTATATACATCTAAATGTATACTGGATCACTTTAAACAATGACGCATTGAAGCACAAAGGAGAATTCAACTTATAAATGATTTTTGACTGAAGTAACACATTCTTGACCCACATTTGTTGCATCAGCCTAAACTTGAAACAAGGAAATTTTGACAAAACCTTTTAAAAACCCTAGTGCTCAGTCATCCACAGCAGAAATGTTATGAGTGAAGTACCACTCGACAGACAATAAGTTACTCTTCATCATGAAATACATTTCAAAGTCACAGTTTCTTTAATAATTCAATCTCATGACCAGAACTCAACCGTCCCTTTAAAAGTACTCAGTAACTTGGTGGAGGCTTGATTTAATAAATTGATGAATTTTGATATGTCTTGTATAATGATGTTCAGAAGGATAAATAAATAGCCAGGCATAGAAAGGTTTTCAAATATATAATGCTATTATATATATGACTGAATACACCCATTACGAAAGCGTATAGCCATACACTTTAGTCTAACACTGAATCTGTGGGGGAAAATGAGTCTAACATTTCCGATCAATTCCATATGTTTACTTTTGTGAAGGATATGATGATTTTGAAGTGCTCCCCCCCCCCCCCCCTGGGCTTCATTTTTACACCATAGTACATACACTGATAGCATGTAAGGCCAGGCAGCTCAGATTTTATCAAGCCTCCACAAAGTTACCGAATCACTTTAATACATGTAGCACAGAGTTAAACATCCTTCTAGGTCTCAAAAGGCAAAAGCACGATTTGAAAGTGGTGTTCACATGTATGTAAAAAATGTCAGTGTGAATGAAGCCGTGTGCTATAGTCAGGATGGTTCAAGTTATGGTTAAACACAGCATGACAGTTGCTCTGTAGTAAATTTCTGACATCAAACAAATTCCTGACTTCAGCCATGGGCCCAACTTAATCCTAACCCGACCCTAACCTTATCTACAATATCATTTTAAACCCAATTGTAACCCAGAACTTTACACTGTTCCTCTGACGGAATATGTTAGTGTGAATGAGGCCATGTGATGGTTATGATTTTTCAAGTTATGGTTAAACACAGCATGATGCAATTCCTACATATGACTCTGATTTCCAAGGATATCACTGTTATGTGAGATAGGAGATGCTCCAGAATCTTGCCCTGGGATTCTAGTCATACATGTATCTATGAGATGATGAACATCAAGACACACACGATGAAGTAGCAGCTGTCAAAAAGCAGTTTCAGGAGTTCCCAAAATAGAAAATCAAAATGTGATATAAACGATGGGTTACATTCTAGGATTGTATACCAAAACCCTTTGGAAGCGCATAGGGACGTTATATTATATTGTGATATGCGCTATACAAGAACAGTGGTATTATTATTATTATTATTATTTTGTTTAATTTCTGACCAACTTAATATTAAAATCTTTATACGCCTCCCCAACCCCCCCCCCCCCCCCCCGAATACTACATGGATATGCATGCTACATATTATATACAAAAATGGATCTCTGCTGAATGCAAAGGGATCTATTCTTCTCACATGAAAATGATTCATACGTTTATCATTTAGCGAATGCCAGTCAATTGAAGCCCTCAGGAATAGAACATTGTATTCTGCCAAGAAAATAATTGAAATGAGATATCTGAGTCAAAGCCAGCCCTGGGTACGCTAGAAGCTATACCTTGCATTGTCTACAGATACTAGAGATGGCTCTTTTATTTGTCCCTGCTTCATAATTCATTTTACAATTGATTGGGCAAAGGAGGGGGCTATATGACGATTAATTATGTGAACCATACATTGAGATTCGGCTGCGTGCGAGAGCGAGAGAGAAAAAGGAATGCCCGCATTGTGTGTTAGTGGGTGTGTGTCGCTCCACACTTCTTGAGGGGAAAAGATCAATTCGGCATGTGAGGCAATAGGATGCTTGCTGTGGACTTCACTCACCTAGGCTACAGAATCAGGCCTGCTGGTTAAAGGTATACATGTATTTAATAATAGGTGATCCGACATGCGCTCCAAGGAAAATTGCTTAATTCGTTGAAATATAAGGTTAGAGTTTGGGTTAAAATTGGTTACAGGCTATGATTAGGGTTAGGGTTAGGTATAGCCTTTGGTCCAAGTTTGTAGTTAGGAGTTTGGTTATAGTATGTCAATATGCTGTCAGTATGACAAAATATAGGTAGCTTGTCAGGTTGCTAGGGGAAACCCAAGTAAGCTCAATGTGAGTTTTCATGGATTATAATGTCAAAGTATATATTCCTGTTGGTATTTATTACATTTCTTATGGATGAAAAGTTAACCAGTCAAGAAAGACTGACTGGCATATGAAATAAATTGCTCTGGTTTTACAATATTTTTATACTCTTTCTGGATTTTCTATGTAAAACACAAAATTTACCATTCAAATATATTTATGTATTCTCTTGTTTTTCACTAGAGCTCTTTTATAGATTACTAAAGAGCTTTCGAGAAGAGCTTGATCGCTCATTGTTGCTATGTACATTTTCTTTTGGTGGCTATTATGTATTCATTCCTCTCCAATTTATTGGCCCTGCTAAGCGGTACCTTGTAAAGATTGTAGCAACCTGATTTCAGGGGCTGACTTCAAGCTTCAAGCTAAGTGTAGGCTATAGGCCGACATGTGTATCTCCCTTCATCCTCAGCTAAATCCAGATTGTAATTGTCTTCACTTCAAATCATGATATTTACTCTGTGATGCCTCAGTCACACTACCAAACCGACCAAATCTTGTCCATTTGCTACAATGTAATTTTTTTTCCCGGTCCGCTATTGGTTTGGTTGATTTGACTAGGGTATCACACTTGAAGATAGAGCCTGGGTCCGAAGACTACCACCCTACCAGGCTGGTGTGTGTTATGGTTTCCTTCTCTTCTCAGTTAGGGCTTAATAGAAACGGACTTTCTTCACTGATAGATGATCAAATGGATTTTTCCTCTTACTCCCAAGTAAGTAATGGATTGGATAGCCTTCAGCACATTGCTCCAAATGCATGCTGGGAGACATCGGTGAGCATTTTTGCAGGAGCGTTGCTAGTCTACACATGTATGTGCAGTACAGATGCCAGACATACTCTACCTAGGGAGCATACTTGTACATGTCATTTGTATCGAATAGAGCAGGCAGGGCCCTGGTTGCTTTGCTTGATTACTGTGTATTGTACGGCAATATTTTCACGTTTGACAGTGACACAGACATTTTCGCTAGATTATAATGAAACATGGGCTACTTACATGTACAGTGCATATTTGCACATGCATTGCCAGCAACAATTCAAAATAAAACGCTTGCAATCATAATGGCTTGTATAGTATCCCATTTAACTTTTAAAATGACATTTTCCCTTTGATATTGGAATAAAAAATTGAAGGCACCTGGGAGCCTTTAACTGTTTAGTGTAATAACAGATAACCATAAAACAAATGCAGATGCATAATGATTACAATACACATCCCACTCACAGACAAAATCACTGCAAATTTCACAGCCCGACTTCAAGTCTAATTACCCACCCCATGTGCAATCATTAACCTTGCATCCTCTCTGCTTTATGCACATTAGTAAGCTATCAGTGATTTAAGTGGGAATACAGGGGGCTTCCTGGAGTCATTATCTCATGACAGAGAAATGTTCACCTGCAACAAATGAACATTAACCCGATTTCCAAACTGGAGTCATTTTGGACTATGGTTTTCCTCTCTTAAACGGAAAGTCCACCCTGATATTAAGTTGGTTTTTAAAAAAAGCAGAAGAATTAAAGAAACGGATCAATGAAAGTGAGATAAGAAATGAGAAAGTTATGAATTTTTGAATTTGTAATCAGTCAAACACAAATTGGCAACTCTGTGACGTGTCTTGCGAGCTCCTCTCCCATTTGCTCCATACCCCCAAAATCATTAATTTCCATTTTCTCTAAATATTTAATCATATATGCAACCTAGATATAATCATTGCTCATACATTGTATGCTTTCACACAAAATCTGTATGAAATAAATATATTCCTTCGTCAAAAACTGGGAGATGTGTTTGATTGATTACAACTTCAAAAATCCGTAACTTTCTTATTTCTTATAGGATTTTGATCAAACTTTCGCTAATCTGTTTCTCTCATATTGCTGCTTTTATTCAAATCAACTTAATACCAGTGTGGACTTTCCCTTTAACCCGATTTCCAAACTGGAACCATTTGCAGAGCTGCCAACTAGTACGGATTTTCCGTAATTGGTACGGAAATTAACCATCATTACGGAATTACGGAATGTCGCCCAAAAATTACGGATTTGAAGAAATCTGATTATGCACTATTCATATTATACGTTGCGCACATGTATTTGTTATCACTCATACTTTCACACTCATATTGTATTATTTTCGCTGTTCCCGGAACTCCGCACAGAAAGGAGACTGCGAACGTACTTTCACCGCACACGCAAACTTCTAGCTCAAGCGCTAGCGGTGCGCTAGCGGTGCTGCTGCTCTTACACACCGAGGCGTTAGGCAGCCGGCCAGCCTAGCCCGCGGGCGACACGACACGGCATGGCTGCTGCTTGGTGTAAGGCGGCAGTATGTGGAGCTGCTCCGTAGTGGAATCGAAAGGATGAATAGGGAACGTGAGTTTTTAGCTGGTTTTTTATGTTTCTAGATCTAGATAATTATATTATTCCCATTGATAATTATTGGGGTGTCATAAAGAGTAATTTTAGGACATTTTTAGATCTAACAATACAATTTTGGTGGCAGTTGCAGTTTAAAAATTTGGTATTTGGGGGACTTGCAAAAAATTATGGATTTCATCGCCACAATTTATTTTTTTTAGCTTGGCGTGTACGGAAAAGCTTGGCCAGAAGTTGGCAGCTCTGCATTTGAACTATGGTTTTCCTCTCTTAATTTTGTTTTTATCTGTTGATAAAAGTAGAAGTAGGGTTCTCCTTCAACTTTTGTATAAAGGGGTCATTTCAAAGATTCACGTATAGTCGTGGGTCGGTGTCCCTGATATGTTTCTTCAAATTATTAAGCTTTGCGGTTCGTTTTGAAATTCCGGAAGGTCATTTGCCACTGAACCCTGTAATAAGCCCTGGGCCCTGTTTCATATTAAACACCAGTTATCATAACAAGTTCCAATAACTTTTATAAGCTACTCAATCCTTGCAACTGATTGGCTGAGAGCAAATTTGTCATAGAAATATGGCAGTTGTTACTGATTATGAAACAGGGCCCAGTCCTTGTATCCCAATACAGGAAACCAATATTTGTTATTTTAACCACCACTTTGACTGAGGTGATTTATCATATTATGATCATCATCATTATCATTACATAAGTCAACTGCACATTGTAGGTTTATGGGACTAATCATTTTCCAGTTCATTCTTAATGTATACTATGCATGCCTTGCTTATTACCTGTCCATGCATCTGTTGGGGTCCATTATATGTATACATGCTATTGTAGCCTATGCAGTCAAATGCCAGGAAAAGTGAATGAGGCCAATGTGCACCTGTGGACATTATACATGTACATTATATGCGCACTGCTAATTTAATTCAAATGTTATAATTAATAGTACCTATACATGTATCTCTTGGCCTTGGGTACGTCATCCGTACATGTACGTGGTCAAGTGCCAAGTTAACAGGACAAAAAGAACGAAGCCAGTATGCACCTATGGACATTATTCATGTAGGCCAGATATATTCACCGCTAATTTCTAATAATCCATCGTCAGTGATTCGAGCTGGGATTGGCTGGAGGTTTCCTGTTGGGTTTAATTGCTTGACAGAATGTGTGACTGGCAGCTGTAAAACCTGTCAAGTTTCTAGGTGCCTAGCTGCTGCACCTTCAAGGTGAAACTTAAAGGTACGTGTTAGGATTGATTGGAATTATTCTATGGGAAAAGTGGAAACAAATTCCGAGTTTGAAACTGTATTAAAACATCCTACCAGTATCAGTTAACATTGATTTGAATTCAGGCATGAAAATTTTCTGTGTATCTGCGGATTTCCGCTTTTTCCTCCGGATTTTTTCCCCGTATTTCACACATTTCCTTTAAAAGATACGGATTTCCGCACATACGTCAGCATGTACACACAGTATACAATGGGCATGCAATGCAGACGGAATCGGAAGCGATCCCTTAGCTTACTACACGCGTTGTTGATCGTAGCAGCTTGTGTCCTTGTTTATATTGTACCAAGGAGGTACTAGGAAAGCTTCCTTTACTGTACGTACATGCGAAGGGATCGCATAATAACCGCTGAGGATTTGTGTCTATACACAAAATACCTCCCGTAATCGCGCACTCGCATGAAGGTGGAAGGCTGTTCATACTACAATAACATGCACGCCGTATGTTTGCCAGTGTAGTTGCGATCATTTGGCTTTGCAATGTCTCAAGCAAGCGAATAATCTTTCTTTTGCCGAGTTGGATTGTAATTCTAAAAGGATAAGCCTTGGAAAGTTCCAATTCTACAGCAAGATTGTGTAGATACATGTAAGACTAGAGTTTGACTTTATCCCGGCATCTGGAAAAAGTAAACGGCATGCATTTTGCAAGGTATGTGATCATCGACGCTGGGATATTTTGATCGCTCACAGCGCCGGCGGCCGTGTTGTTGACGTTGAACGCATGAAGTCAAAACAACTTCACATCATAAACATTGCAGAAATCGTGGCATTCTGTGGCCTCAAAATAAAGCAGATAAATAAAGTGGATTATTTGCTGCTTATTCAGCTCAGTTTTATTCATGAAAATGCTCTGCACATATGTACACATTAAATCACATTTGGTGGTGGATCTATTGACAAAAATGTTTATTCAGAGCTTGTTTTGGTATGACTTGCTATATAGAATCATCTTAATACAGATTCTCATTGAATATGAGGTTAAATATCTCACCACAGAATGCACTAGATTGCACAATTCTGAACCCCAAATTTGAAAAATCTCCCTACCACACTCTCTCCCCGCTCGGTCGCTTGCTTTGGTTCACGAAAGTTTTTCAGTCTTTTCATGAATAGCACTTTTCATGCCAGTGAATTAATCAATAGTTAGAATTGAAGATATCCAGGTTTAATATATCAAAATTTCCTGGCAGTATTCCTATTTCATCGTCTAACTCAACACAAGGTCAATATTCTATTTTTCAGTGATATCTTAGGGAGTTGACTACAGATTTATTTGTGTGAAACATGCACTTTGATTTTAAAACATGTATACATGTATTCAAAGTTGTGCTTCTAACTACTGTAAGAAGAGATTACTAATCTTACAGTAATCGCTTTTGTATGCTATCTACCTGCTACATTTTGTATTGAAAATTACATACATGTAGTTTACCAGAATTCTGTATTATTATTATGTAGACCTGTCACCTTCACAATTTACATTTATCATTGCAAGCTGTACATGTATACATGCAGTTGTTATAAATGAACTACATGGCATATCTTTATAAATATTTTCAAAGTCATTTGTTTCCCCAGCAGTGGTCAGTTGGATAACAATAGTAATACTATTATTATATTTTCAATAGTGCATCTCATACATGTCCATGGGCTCCCAAAGTGCAGTGGAAATATTACCCTGGCTTTTAGCGTATAAAACCACATTATTCAAAGTGTGCCTTTCTGAAAATCCCTCCAGATTTGTGATGCATACAGGCAAGGATGGCAAGTGTAATGTATCTAAAGAGGAAAGGAAAAACTTGAAACGTGCCTGCTCTTAATGAGTCCCTACAGTAACACAACTGGATGAATAAATAATGGTAAATTTGTCCTTGTTTCTGTGAACTCAAAATACATTGTATGTGGAGCATACTTGTTGAGTGTTATAGGATGAGGGATGTTGCTGAATGATCTCAAATGAAGTTGAATTATCATGTATTCAAGTTAGATGAAGCATGGGATGCAAGGAGTAAGTGGCAATGTGCATTTGAAATGTATAAATTTGGGGAGAGGGATGGTGTGGGGGGGGGGGGGGGGAAGGGAGGTTCTAAGTTGCAATTTGCAATATTAAAGTTTGAATAGACTTATGAGGTTACATGTATTTTGGGTCAAACTTTAGGAAAGCAATGGATTTTTGTCAATGTTCACAATTGATTTGTTGTGATGGACTATGTATTGTTTTGGAAAGGAAATATTTTAATGATCATGAACCGTTTCCTTGCATGATGAGCCGTGACGAGATGGAGCCAATTATTTAATATTTCAGCTTTTGATGGTCCCACCTATTAGTCTCCACGTGTGTCTCATGTCATTTTCCTGTGCATGGGTTGAAACGGTAGTGTGTTTCTATGAATAGAAAATGTCTAGTCGTCCAACGCCCTAAAGCGATTAGGAAGCAGACGATTAATGCTATTCAAAGTCAGCGGACTGCAAGAGTAGAGGAAGACAAAAAATAAAAAAAGTTTATCCAAAGTTCATTTGTACATATAGATTTATGCAGGTAGTTTGAATATGAGACTCCTGTGTTCTATTTTTGTTTATTGACTGTAATTTGAATGTAGATTTGATGCATTGATTTGATACATGTACATTTATGTATATAATCCATACTTTTTTATGTTCTCTTTCATTTTATTTTACTTTTTTTACTCTTCTGAATTTCTAGTTACTACCTCCTTTTATAATTCAATGAAAGGTATTCAAATTGATGATGGAAACAATTTACAGAAAGTCATATCAATAAAGAATTTACTTCATTCACAACTTAGGGAATTTCAAAAATATTGATGATGTATTTGAAAGTAGATTGGGAAGAAGATTTGTCTGAAGTTGAAAAAACTTTTGCCCTATGTAAGCATACATATCGTTGTACCACTTTTGTGAGTCAATAATACCTCACATACATGTATGTAAGAGACCAACTTTTTTTGAGATTGTGTTTCAGATTCACTTTCACACTTTCAAATGATGCAGGATTCTTATTATAATTGCAACATATTGGTTTTTCCAGTGCTCCCAGTGAATGGTGAAATACAATCATGTTTATACCTCTATACTAAAGATATATATGTAAATGGGGAGAGCTGGATGTAAAAACTAAAATGTCATTGAATCCAGCCTTTGACATTCAGTTACTCTCTATCATACTAGTCTTCAGGGGCAGACTCTATTTTACACAATTATCATGTTTTGAGATGACTCGAGCCATACCGGCTACATGTACATGGCTTTACAATGGTTGACAGTGATGGCTCAGTGGTAGAGCAGTGGTTTCGTAACCATGAGGTCCCAGGTTCAAAACCCTGTTGATGTGATTGCACCATTGGGTAAAGTCTTAAAGGGATACTCAACCGCAGATTGTGAACGTTTTTATGCCGCGAGAGGGCACCGTGATCATTACCTGATCATGCTGGGCGCAAACTTCGAACAGACTGGTCGCCGCGCAACATGCACGCTCCGCTTGAGCTCAAGCTCTCGTGCAAGATTCAGTCGGCTCGTGCAGTCCGAAATCTAATCCCAGTAGTCCGACAGACGCGTTCGACGCACAAACTTTGTGTACGAGTGAATGGGCTTACGCAATCCTGTCTTTCTCCACGGCCACCTGGTGGCGTATCCCTTTAATCCTCGCGTACTGAGTGCCCTAGGTAGGACCAAGGAGTTAACTCCTTGGTAGGACCTAATTCTGTAGGTCCATGGTATGCTTATCTATTCTCAGCATTTATTTGCTCCTGCTTTCGAGCTTGGAAGTTCGGTAAAAGAAACAGCATTATATGCCTAGCAACATAACAGGGCCATGTTTCATGAAACTTGTTATCAATGACAAGTTGTAAAAACTGTTATAAGCTACTGAAATCCTTGCACCTGATTGGCTCAGAGCAAATTTGTCGGTAATAATCACTGACAAGACACTTGATGAAATGACCCCCAGGGCCAATGCAAGTGTCCATGTATGTTGTCTACATACAGCCCTGGAAAAAATTATTAGACCAGGCTTCTGTAATAAGGGTACTATAATATGCATACAAAATTATAAAAATGATTTGTCTTTGTATTTCATTGAATAAATACCAAAATCCAGCAATTATACCTTGCTTTTATGATATTTTATTTCCTTCTTGCCACAAAAATAACACTATCAGTAACCATTCTTGGTCTAATAATTTTTTCCATGGCTGTAAATGTACATGAATTTCTAAAAAAATAGATAGTGCAGCAGACCCCTGATCATTACTGGATGGATGTCTTTCATGCACTTTCATGAACGTGAAGTTTTCAATGTGCTGTAGCTTGATAGCTTGGTATTATATTTGTAACCTGGGCCTGCAAACTTCCTAAGCACTCTACACTAAATTACTGGCCTGATTTACTTGACAAGTGATTTTGAAGGGTGTGTAGAAATTTCAAAAATTTAAAGTGAGCCCTAATGACTTGTGGCACAACCATTCTGTGCAGCTTCCACAGTGTGCCCGTCAATCGAAGGTAACCTGATCTATGCGTATAGGAAGAGTGCAGGTCTCGCTCAGTTCATGCCAGATCCCATCATCGGCAAGTTGTAGATCGTTTCCAAATTGGCCACCCAATTCCTTTCACTCCCCTCCAATAGGCTTCCAGTCCAGGCCCTTATGACCTTCTCTCTACTCTTGTTACGAGACCTGAAAATGACTCAAAATGTGTACCCGATATGAAATTAGGAACAAAAATGCCTCAGAAATATGGAAGTATAGAAGTTCATAGCAAGGAATGATTTATTTCCGAAAGGTTATTCTTACATGTAAAATTATTATTAGTTATATTCTGTGATTTTACGCATTATAATATATAAGCCTTCACAGATGTTTTTTAATGACTTCTTAAATGGCTTCAGGTGCAAATTGCCCTCAACTTTTAAACTAGAAACTCTCACTACGAGCCCATTCACACTCACTTCGTTAGAGCGGTCTAACTAAGAACTGTTCCTCAGGATCGACGGTTCTGAGTGTGAATGCTAAGTGGTCCAGGAAGCGTCCTTCTGGAGCGCCCTTCTGGAGCGCCACCTCGGGAGGTGGTCTTGAGGAACGGTTCTTAGTTAGACCGCTCTGCAGTGTGAAAGCGAAAGCGATCCTAAAGCGTACTTCAACCGGACGTGAGTGTGTGTGTTCCGTGGGAAATCTCGTGTGATTTTCCTTGTTTTTCCTATATTATAGTGCAAGCCATCGCTGCATTTAACCCTTACTGAACTGGGCTATTTTGCTCCATGAAAATACTGGGGGGGGGGGCCATTGATCTCGGAAACGCAATGTCCAATGAACTTTAAAATTTGCATGTCGATAGATCTTCACATGCTGAATCTGATGGTGTGATTAATTTTAATCAATTATGCAAATTTTTTGAATAATTAGCTAATTCATAAAGAAATGCAAGCCATTGTCTATTGACAGCATGTAACTGTACACAAATATAATTTTAATGACATGCACATACTAATTAGCATATAACACCCCCTAGGTATGTCTGATATGGACAAATGTATCAAAACGTGCGCAAGACTTCAGGGGAAAAGTCATGAAGCGAGAATCCGAAATTGCCAGCGGTCGCGATGCAATCACCAAAAATATGGAGGGGGGGCCTCTCAGGCCCCTCGCCCCCAGTGCAGTTAGGGTTAAAGAAAGAGAAGACGATAGAAAGAGGAAATGATAGAATGATGAAAAGATAAAAAGGGCAAATGATAGAATGAATAAAAGCAAAGAGAAACATAAGAAATTTAAAGAAAGAGAAGACGATAGGGGCAATTCCATGGGAAGGTGGACATGACACTAAAATTTCAAGTTTATCACATTGCAAAGAAATCATTTATTATGATTTACCCAGATGTTGAAATTAAAGAAACAAAAAAAAATACATCAATTGGTTGAATATTTTCTGACATACAGCTACAAACATTGGAGAGATTGTTAGTTGTGCCTAACTTTAATAGTTTGTATTTCTTATTTGGAAAAATATTGCTTACACTTCTATTAATTCAATTTAGACAAGCAAACTGGGTCTACTCCAGTCCCAAAGAGCAAATTTCTACACTACCTTCCAAAATGTTTCAGCATCACTTAAAAGTTACCCACTTGAGCCATGTAACGCGAGTTACCAAAACAATGATTGTTCGCCATGCTGTAGATGTCTTCATCTTACTATCTGCAAATTGTGCATCTGTAAAAATACTTAAACAGTGCCAACACAATAGTTGTACAACATGTATACCATCAATTTGGCCAGGCTTTTTGAATGGACATAATGTAACGCGAGTTACCGATATAGATGCTTCCTGCATATTACCAGTTCATTATTTCTCAACCTTTATATTGTTAATATAACCTCCTATCAATTCAAGATTGTCTAGTATGAGGAGACTTTACCGAAAGCAGGGATGCCACTTTTCAGACAAAAGTAGGAATTCCTAATTTTTCAACATATTTTTAGCCATAGAAAAATTTTATGTACACAAGGGCCCATTCTAGATGATTTTTCCTACTTTTTTATCCCTGCGAAAGAGGCTCTCATAGAACTGACCATGTCCTTTTTTTGTAACGCTAGTTACCAAAATTAAACGATTCAAGAATCTCAATACAGTATGTTTGTCCTTTGTTTTTCTTTTTTGATTTGATTTAGATGGTCTATGTCTACCCTACCCATGTTGGAAAAAGTAACTTGTAGATTATAACAATTACAAAGATATGGGCATATTACCCTGTAAATGATATAGAAAATGATATAGAATAATGAAAACAAGGAAAATCATAAGTAATGTAAAGAAAGAAAAGACGATAGTATGATAAAACAAAAGAATACAAGGAAAATAGAAAGAGAGAATGAAGTGATAGAACGATAAAACAAGGTATAACATAAGGAGAAAGTAAACAAAGAGAAGACGATATAATGATGAAAACAAAGGAAAACACAAGGAAAGGTGATAAAAGACAAGATGATAGTATGATAAGCGCACAGAGAAAAAAGAAAAGTGGAAAAAAAAGAAGCCTTGGAAAGATACATGTGTAAAGATAAAATGCATCAGGCAGGCAGTATACGGTTTGAATTCCTCACGAAAAAAATGACCCCGGCTGACCTGAGCTGCCATAGTAACAAGATCACTTTGACTCAATAGTTATGTTTACACGTAGTACATAGCATCGATGCTATGTTAGCATCAATGCTATGTAAGTTTCAAAAATATTTCCAGTACGTTCAGACAGGCCGTGATCGACTTGCTTCTATCACCCACTCATGACTATTCATCACTCACCCGCTGCCAAAACAATAATTACTGCGCCGCACAGAGTGACCCGAGTATAATTGGTATGCATCGTCAAACGCGCGGAAGTTTGTGTACAGGGGTCATATTAATATGATGCGAGCTTTTGTTTTGAATAATATTTTATTTGTCTTCATAAATCAACATAATAACACAATAACAATTCATTTGAAATATCGATAATACAATCAAGTAGCAAATACATGTGTTATAATACTTAATTTTAAATAAACCTTGTACATGTCAAAATTGACTGAACTCCAATCTTATGCCAAAATAAAACACATGCATGCACACTATATTCTCTGGTAAGCACATGTAAATCAATATCTAAAGACCACATCATACTTTAGTTAAGGTCTGATTCTGAAAGAGCAGATTCTCAGCTTTAAAATGATATATAACTCGTTGGATGTTCATAACTCAATGTACAAAGAGAAGAATGCACAGTCCCTCATAATGTTACTTCTTAATAAGGGTTTAAAGTTTGCAGTCCAAGCACTCTGACTCGCGAAGAGTTGTGCTAAGGTGACAAATGGAGGATTAGAACTCAATGAAAATTTCTATGAAGGGATTATCAGATTGTCCTAAAACTTGGCATAATACATAGACATATCCTGTTTATCATAGTGCACAAGTATCAATGCAAGAACTTACTCCGGGAGATTTATGGGAGATTAAAATGAGACAAGTATTCAGGGTCGTGAAAAAGAAAAGTAATACAACAAAATCCAGAGAAGACACACATAAGTCTGATAAAAAGCTGGCAAAAATACCACTTCTAGATTGTTTGGTGCCTCCACATTTTAGATTACTTAGAAAAAAGTATACTCTTTCAGGAAATACCCAAAACTAAAATTTGACCATGCATGCCAACCAAAACACATTGATTGATCTCTAACTGAAAATCACACAGTGCGACTTTTGGGTGGTTTTGTGGTGCCTGGTCACATATATAAAAAAGAAAAAGATAAAAAGAAGGAACCCCCCCCCCAAAAAAAAAACCTTCCTTACCACACAGTATACACATTACCCTACTATACCCCTATATACATCACATGAATACATACATTACATTACAGTACCAGATGAAACAGACAGAATGATAATAGAAAAAAAAGTAGGGAAGAGGGTACATCACATGGATACATACATTGCATTATATTATAGCACCATATGAAACAGATATAATTATAATAGCAGCGAGTGAAGATAGCAGCGATTGCGCTCACACGACAAATAGTCACAAGCGCGGTGGGTGGTCTACCGCAAAGCGTCGATGCTTTGTCGCTGGATCCTGAGATTTACTCCTGCTAAACTCGCTGCAAGAATAGTTTGGAAACTCGCTTCTATCTCGTGATTATCTGCGTTCAGACAGCGTTTGGTCTCGACACTATCCGGTCTTCACCAAAATAGCATCGACACCTCGATAGCATCGATGCTATCGCTCTACGTGTGAACGTACCTATTGAGAGATTTGTGTGAAAAGCAATCAAACCGTTCAAGAACCGTTCCTCTAGTATAGAGGGGTCTAACTTGGAGCGGTCTAACAGGGAGTGTGAATGGGGTCTACCTGAAGCTTTTTCGAAAAACCAAAATTAGGTATTATGTCATGTTGAGGCAAGAAACTTTAGTGATTCTGGACCACTCGTGAAATATGCAAAAGCTTTAAATTTTTTTAAAAAGTATTTGCTTATTCACTGTTGGAAACCTGCTCTTGTATGGGATACTTTTCTTAGTCATACTTTTCTTAGACCCCGTTTACAGTGCAGGAAGGTCGTATCCGTAGAATTCAAAGGTATAATCGTGACAGGAGGATGAGGAGAATCGTCGCAGGAGGAATGGCCTGCTCTTTCGAACGAAACAGCACAAGAGATGAACGATGATAATTGAATTAAAAACACTAGTATCTCGACTTTTATTTACGCGGACAAACTTTGGAAATCTCAGCAGAAAAGACAACAAAGCAGCTCAGGCCGTACAATGCATGCAACGCTCAAAGCAACCGCGGGATCATGACACATATCCAATAATGTCATGATCGCCGCACTTCCGGGATCGCATTTGGTACCGCATTTGGCCCCGCGTGCGTTTACAGTGAAAGAAGGCCGGGCCGAGCCCGGGCCGAGACTACCTCCAGAGGTGGTCCAAATGCGCGGCCGCTTTTGGTACCGCATTTGGCCTTTTGAGCGTTTACAGTGAAGTTTAGGCCGGGCTCGGCCCGGCCTTACTCTCACTGTAAACGGGGTCTTAGTCATCTTTCATTCCAAATACAGAATGATACTAGGGGCATTCACATGTACACGAAAGTGAGATTTTGATCACGGTTCAAATGTTAATTTTTGTTTCGCACATTCACACAGCAGAAAATTTCTCTAACATGTTGGCCACCAAGCACAGTGATCTCAACAGCTGTCTTCTACCCTTTTTCCAGTGGGCTCCTTAATCGTTTTCTATGAAATTGTGATTGCATTCTAAACAATAATTGCATTGCGTGTGAATGACCCTATTGTGACAACTCCGACAATGCTGATGATCCAAGCCCCATCGTGTCAATATGTTGGAACAGGGTAATAAATATTGTGAAGATTGACTTTTAAGATACAGTTTGTTTATCTTTCATTTTTAACTGCACATGCCCAAGGGTATATTTTTGTGCTAGGTTTGAGGTCATTTCCAGGTCAGTATTGGTATGGCCGGGTTTAATTTTGTCCCTGCACTTGACATTCATCCAGTCCCAAAATGGTATAATGGCCGCCAGGACTTGGGATTAGGGATTATTATAAGTATAAAGAGGTGTGACACTGATCAGCATGCACACATGTCCTACTGATGTGCACATGTACAAATATTCCATTTTCACATTATATGTTATTTGATTGAAATTTTCATGTTCATATGGTTTTGTTAGAAGTCTCTGCCAATATATATTGTAATCTGCAGATTTGTGTCAGATTTTAGGTATGATTTGTAATAAACGGTTGATTTGCTAAAGTAACCTATTTTCAATTCAATTTCAAAGTACAGTCTAACCTGTCTTTAATAGTGGGATCGCTCTTTAAAGGTCACCCGTCTATAGTGGTCACCTACATTGTCCTGCCCTAGGACAAAACATGTTATAGAATTTGTCCAGAAAGGCCACTTGACTTCAACCACCATATTTTTAGTTTCCATTAGGGTGGACAACTGGACAAATAGACAGGTTTAATATAGGTTCTGTATGGGACAAAATATTTTGATAAGAATATTTTATCAAATTAGGATTGTGACTTTTAATGTTTATAACTTTTTGTTCTTTTCACAGCAAAATGCGACAGGAGTGGACGTATTCCTTGAATGTTGCCGATGTCTCAACCTCTATGAGATGGACTACTTCGGTCTGGAATACTACACAAAAGGAGATCATCTGGTAAGTTCTACATTCGTATAAGGTTGGCTTACAGGGCTCACATAAGTAATTCACGGCCCCATTCACTTACGTGTTATAACGAAGGTTGTCTAAACATATTTTGAACATTGCTCGGTAGAAATTGTTTAAATTCACAGAACAGAGATAAAATATAAAATCTCCCAAATGAAGTACCTCATTTGGGCACTTTCCCGGCGATAAAAAAAAAATATTTAGGCTGAAACAAGGCTAGCCGAAATTTCTGCCCATTCGCACATGGAAACGGTGGAAGTGCACCAGTGATAAAATCAATCCTTTAAAAATAATAAAAGGCTAGCCAACTTCAGCTAAGGTGTCAAATTGGAAAGAGTATGTCTATCAAACACCATTTTCGCTTTTTAAATTTACTGAGGACATTTGATCGATTTTATATGAATATTTATAATCAATTAATTTCAAATCATCTTTGCTCCGCCTCACCGGCATGCATTGCGAGCGGATGAATTACTTATGTGTGCCCTACACTGGCTGCGAGGGCCCTCTATTGCTTGTACTTTGTATTTTATGGCCTAGAGTTGTTCCCACAATGCAGCAGTGATGTCATCTTCCTTGTTTTGAGTCTGTTATCATATACGATTAAGCCAGGTGATTATAACTTTGCAATTTATCAGAGGACTGTAATCAATAAGCCATTTTATCATTTGTACATGGTACAAATCACCTGACAAGACCCTGATTTATACGTGTACGCGCATATGTTTTGGTGGATACTAAAATCACATTTGCATGCGACATACGGTGAAAGCGTATAAATGTCAGTTTTACTTGGTACAAATGACCTTTATCTGCACATGCGCAAATTATAATAACCAACTGGCTTAGTAGAATCAGTTGTGACTCTTCATATGAAAGGTCCAGAATGATAGCAGAATACCATAGTTCCATTTTAATGTGTTCACTGATCCTGCTTCATTCAAACAGTAGGTGTAGAACTGAAAACTCTAAGGCAATACATGTTTTTTAAATTAGGTGTTCTATTTTCCATAATGGTGGATTAAGTATTATAGTTTGATCAATATGCCTCTATGATAAGTATGATATTTTGTTCAACACAGCTCAACCTCACGGTCTTAACTGTGCATTGCTCAATATAATCCCCCGCATGGTTGGAGAGAAAGATATATATAGTTCTGTAAATCACTCTTGTGATTCATGCACAATCATCACCATCAATGTCAGACAGATAATTGGATAGTAATGTTTGATTGCTTCGCTATCATTGAACAATGCAACCGTTTATTTTCAATTCAGAAGCAGTGAAGAGGTTTCTATTGTCTCTTTGCAGGTTTGGCTGGAACCAGAGAAACCTGTACTCAAACAAGTTGCAGGTGAGTACAATATGGTTATACAGACCTCATATTCCTTTCAGTGCCATTTTTAGCTTTAACCCTTTCGGGACAGGAATTATTTAAGGGCTAAATTGATCACATTTTGTTCTTCAAATTGGCAACAATATTTTTCTTTTAGTGCTACATAGTTCTAATAAGGTGTAATTAATTTATTTGAAAACAATATATATGTACATGGTAAAGTTGGGGGAAAATTGCCAAGTTTTATAAAACAATGATTTTGATCCTATCAATGTATTGCCAATTTAAGGATTTTAAAGCTTATTCTAGTTTTTTAAATCCCTGGCATCAAACGCAAAATGGTTATGCAACGGAAATGGACACCGTGTGTGCAGAAATTTTTACTCTTTTTCTACTCATGCATCTGGTAATTTTTTATAGAGCTCTGCATCAAAATTTATTGAGCCAAACCAGAAAATGTGTAAGGGATATAAAGGTGAGTACAGTTCTGGTGACTCCATTATGATATAAATTGTCTAGAAGTTATTTGAAATGGTTGATTTTGTAGAACGTTAGAAAAGATATGTATTGCGAGATTTTGGAATCTTGAAAATTATAACAAATTGACTCAATCTTGCTGATAATCTCAGTGAAATGCACTGCTCACATATGGGTATATGGGATTACATAAAGGTAGCACCGTGGTTACATGTCATCTTATGCAAGGTTCATTATGCCCAAGGTTCATATTTCTGAAGATTTGTTACTGCGACCGTTTGTAATTCCGTAGGCTCATAATTCTGAAAATGAGAAAGGGTTCGTAATTACTAAAATGAAATAGGTTTCTTAATTCCGAAAATGAAAAGGGGTTATATAAGGCTCTAATTATGAACCTTTGGAATTATGAACCATGTTTAATTCTCAGAATTTACGGATCTTCAGAGTAATGCATCAAATATTCAGAGTTATGAATCCCCTGCTATGGGAAATTTTTTTTTCAGAATTGTGAACCTTCGGAAAAACGAACGTTCAGAAAAATGAGTACCGTCCACCGTCCTCAGTCCTCAGTCATATTTGGATTATGAAAGCATTTTAAGAGCGATTTTTATTACTTGAAATTGGTTCTATGATATTCTTCCGCATATGAATTATAAAAACAAGATTGAGAAAGCCACAAAACTTTTTTCAGCTTTACCTGAACTCAACCTTCCCTTTAACCCCAAAAACTTTGTATCTTGTCATTTTTGACAAGGAAAAGTCTGTTTTTTCTCTTAAAATTGAGGCAGGCATTGTTTTTTTTTAAGTTTAAAACAGTGGAACACTGGGCAATATTTTTGGACTGGTAGGAATATAGGTATATAGTTTATTCCTGGAAATTTGTTTCACTCCGTCCTGCCTAATTTGCATAAAATAAACAATTTGTTTACGTAAAACCGCTACCGAAGAGTCTCAGCTAAATTGTGAAATCTTGCCCAAGAAACAACCAAATGAAATGAACTAAACATCAAATTCCAGAATAAGAGTTGCTCTAACCCATAATTAGTATCACTCATAGTCAAATCATTTTTTAATTTGTGAAAACTTGTGAAAAAGAAATGAGGAGCCATATTTTTTTTTTTAAGTCTGAAAATGTAGCAGTATTTTTCACATTTACTGTCACTGCGCAAGATCAAACCTTTAAGATATGAAAAATCAAAGTATATTGAGGGGATCATCAAAATATCTTTTCATAATTAGCCGTTGAACGGTTATGTCGGGAAAAATCGAAGGCAATGTCATTCATGAACCCTTTACCGTTCTTCACACGTAGTCCCACGTATAGCGGTGCATGCAGGATGGTTTCAACTCGAGTGTACGCTAAACAGGGGGCGTGTCTTGTCAGTGATTTTTACCGACAAATTTGCTCTCAGCCAATCAGATTGCAAGGATTTCAGTATTTTTCACGTTACGGCTTCGATTTTTGATGGCAGTTTTACACAAAACTACTAACTGCGCAAACTTGAAACTGCGCAGGGAGTGAGACTGGAGTTTAAAGTTTAGCAGTATGTCATTTGTTTGTTTGCATTTCATTTCGTCCCAGACTTGTGTCGGGGAAAAAAACAGAACCTCTTTTCTCGGCCCTCTGAAACAGAAAAATACTTCTATTTAAAAAAATACTCCACCTTTTTCAGTGAAAATTGAACATATCATTATTTCCTATCTACTCTGGAATTTTCATGATATTTAAGGCCCAAATGAGGGAGATACGAGAATGTGAATTTTCGAGGATTTCTGCTCCTCGCTCAGCGGAGGGCTTCGATAGCCATTAGGAATTCAAAAGCTTTTACGACTTTAGGAGGAGTTAATTGGGGTTTAGAGTAGCGCCTGTTTTATACCGACTTATGAGCGGAACTTTGACTGACATATTGTACAGAGCTTCTACTAAGTCAAGGCTTGGTGAAGTGTTATTTATGTAGGTCAGATTAGAGCACAAATAGCCAATACAGTGAATCATTCTTTAGATCTTGGGGTACACAAAAGAATGAGAGAACAAAAGGTGTTTGGAAGGAACTTCAAAAGCTCTATGATGTAGCCTTTTTTGTGTGCTCTTTACACCCTCCTCATCATAACCTGTACATTGGCATTGGTGTACACCTGCTAGCCAAATTATATGTAGTCTCGTGTTGCAGACTCCTTATGTACTCTGTAGGAATGAAAAGTACTGGTATATAGAATATCAGAAAATATGTAGTAGTGTTGAAAACCAGGAAGCTTTATACCCATGCATGCAGCAGGTACAATGTACCTGCTGACTATAACTTTTTGAGTGACAATGCAATGTACATTACCTGAATAGTCTGTGAATCAGTCCCCATGATTATTTTTCATAGTCCTTTGATATGGAAATAAGTAGGCCTACAATGTCACTGTCCATATTTTGGAACTTGTGTAGTAATTTGGTTTGGTATGTAGAATATTGTCTGTTGAGAGCTAGAAGGCTGTAACTCCATGTTAAAGGATGAATTAATGTCTTTCTTGCTCTTAGCGTATAATATTTTTTTTTTCAGAATGATTGCAATTTTGGGAGCTATGGTTGCCTTTGAACATTAGTTCAGTTTTGGAAGTCATTCATAAAAATGTCTGAATTTACAGACAATTAAATTTGCAATTCACTAAACACTTTGGACATCAAATCTGTGTACAAAAGTTGTTTAGATGTAGATTGAGATTAAAAGAATTCTCCTGGCAATGCAAGAGATGCACAGATTAAAAGTAATCTGATCGGCAACATACTAGTAGTACATATACATGCACAGTTATAGTTGTACCAGTTATTTTAATGGGGTGCAGAAATTGATCAAATGAATGGATGAAAACTTTTTTGTTAGAACTGCCAAGCTGGTGGTGAACAGTACACTGGAGGAAATATAGAAAATTTCCTATACAAATATGTTTTACAGCTCCTTTTAATAGGGAATTGTACATTCCATTTAGACCTTTATTCTTGTGTATTTTGGGAATCAGATTAAATACTGCTAAACAAGACTTATCAGATAAGTATGCTCATAATGGGAATAGAAAGATGAATGCAAACCTTTGGATTTTTTTCTAATTTTTTAATTTGATTTGTTGAAAATTTTCGTTGATATCTGTTGCTTTTGCATCTAGGCATAGATGCCAGATTTCTATCAACTTCTGATGTTTTGCTATCATTGTGTATTTTGACAGTTTTATCAAAATGAAAACTACCCTACTTTTTGCATCTAGTAAATCTCTTTCTTTTTGGGAGAGCTCAAAGTTTTTTGCAACCAACATAGTTACAGAATTTACAATAACGGAGGAAAGCTTGTGTCATACAATTGAGGTAAATACTCATTGTTGGACTAAAAAACTCATAGAGGAGAATAAAGATGGGATTATAAGCCTTTATAAAAGTCAAACTGTCTACAATTATATAATATTGACTGGCCTTGAGGGGGACATCGAAAATGTTGCCCGTAACAGAATCATATTGCCCGAGTCGAAGACGAGGCCAATATGGTTCTTTTAAGGGCAACATTTTCAATATTCCCCGAAAGTAGAGCCAGTCAATATTATTATGATTCACCTATATCATGTATTTCATGTATATGCCTATCTTGTAGCAATGACAGACATGTCTGTTTGCCTGTCAGTCTCTCTGATTTCAGATAATTCATGCAGGTATGTAATCTGGCCAAGCAATTGTGACGTAAATTGTTACCGCGCGTATCCATTGTTTAAGCCTACAATTTAATATGCGTATGCACTTTAATAAAAGCGCACTGACAAGAAAAGGTGGATGTTACTCGGGCTCACTATTGACCGCACTTTTTGTACACAAAGTGAAGAGGGAAAATATCAGGGAATGATGCCCGCTCAGAATTAGGTCATTTGCGGACCGCTCAAAATATGAATATTAATAGCCCTGTAAAAATGCCCCATATAGGTAATAATATACTATTAATACGGAAGTGCGTTGGTGCGATCTGGCAACACAAAGGTTTTTATCGTGTACTATACTGTACTCGGCGCAAGCCGAGTGTGTTTGACACCACAATAAAAACCTATGTGTTGCCAGATCGCACAAACTCACAACCATGTATTAATAGTTTTATAAAACGGGTCGGCAATATGATTATGAAGTTTATAAAAATGGTTACGAACCCCATAGAAACGCCAAGAGTCGCACAGTCATGGAGGCTGCCATTTGCTTTCCTGGATGACATCACAGAAGCGCAGCGCAGCCAACACAAGTCATGCGCATTTCTAACTCACGTTGGGTGATGGTGGATAGGTCCGTAGCAGACGTTTGAATTAGTTGTTCAGTTTCTGTTTAGAACTTATTACTGGACTTTGCATGCAGAATGTGTTTACAGTGAATATAGGAAGGAGATGGGATGAAGGTAGAATGTAGAACCGGTTTCAAACCTGCCACTAATGCAGACTGAAGGTTTTGAGCTGATCCAGACATAAACCAAATTAAAATACAGATCATGTTCATACACAGGTCCTGTAGAAAAAACTCATTACTTTTCATCTTTTAATCACCCAGAAAGTTTTTTATTCTAATACAGTTGGCTGGGGGATTATTGAAAAGCCCTCTGGAGAAAAGAACAGATATTTATCACTGTCAAAATTTTGAAGATGAAGTTAATTGTATTCTTTATTAAGTTACGGGAATGGTCCCGAACCCGGTAAGGATTTTTAAAAGTTAAGCTAGACCAGACCAGGATTTGGGGTTATGAACTACAGCAGTACGGGTAGTGTCATTTATCATGAATATAGCCTACATATCAACAACTGAAGATTGACTATAAATGGAACTTGGGACATGTCACAATTGAGCGATTTCCCATTAGGCAATCTCCCACTAACTGCTGCCAGGCCGAGGATGGCGTAATCCCAAATTTGTACGGGCGAGGAACACTGATCTCTACGGAAAAAATCTCTGTAGAGCTCAGTAGCGAGGAACGGCGAGGAATTCCTCGCCCGTACAAATTCAGGGTCACGCCATCTCTCGGCCTGGCAGCTGTAGTGGGATATCGCTTATCGTTGGAGAGATTGCTCTTAAAATTTCAAATTTGATCTAAAAATGACCCCAGATAACCACAAATATTGGGTTAGTCTGTTTCATTCTTTGCTCTTCCGTGCAAAATCAAATTTTTTTTTTTTCAATTTCATTTCATATATTGACAACCTTTGATGAATATTAAAGAAAATTTGAATATAAAGGAATCTGCAACTGCACCTGAAATTAGTAATGGTAATGAATTAGACCTTGTAGTAGAATCTGTTTGTTATGAATAGAAAGTGGCTTTCAACTTTCACTTTAATATCATTAATATATGTTTTCAAGTGGCTTTTAATTTATTCAACCTCAAACCAACAATGTAATTTGATCATACATGTAGCTTGTAACAATGAAGTCATTTTGTGTATGTGACTAATCATTCAAACCGAAAGTTTTTCTGTGTATTAGTATTTGTACTGTTTTTTAGACTGATCTTTTTGCTAACCAGTTTTGATCGATATGATTCATTTTCAACACACACTGTTTCATTATGTGACTGTGAAGATGCCATCTGTTGAGAGCTAGAAGGGCATTAACTCTATGTATGTAACAGTATGTGAATCAACACCCTTTTTGCTCTCAGCAGAGCAGACAGTGTATACTAGATGAATGAATAATACTGTACACACTCCATACTTGCATTTTTTAGTTCGACTTCAAAATCCAAGTCATATGTTTCCACATGTTTTTACGCCTCTCCACCAAAGATGGTTTTGGAGGCATGGTGTTTTCAGGATGTCTGTCAGTCTGTCCATCTTAATGGAACAATTATCTTATTATTCTGATAACTCATTTGAGGTACGAGTATGAACTTTGAAATTGGTATTCATGTGCATTACCACAGAAAGATACACTTTTGTTAATAGGGTAAATGAGTCAAAGTTCTTGAGTCTAATCTTGTGATACATTCTGTCTTTTAGTCCAGTAACTTGACTCACTGAGTATTAAGTCTATTGCACTACTTTTCAAGCTGACTGTATTGCAATGATATCGTAAATGGGTTACATCATCTGTTGACCATTGGCATGTCTTTCAACAGCCTCCACCTGCCCCACCCCATACCCTACCCTTGCAGTCACATGACTGTATAGCAGTATTCACTCTGAGAACACCCATAATGAGGAGCTGTAATTAAATTGCACTTTATAATAACGTCATTAAGCTGGATGGGGGCTGCCTTATTCTCCTCTCCTACCGGCCGATTTTCTGCTACGCTTCACAAATTGATTTCCAAGGCCTGCGCGCCACTGCCGAAGTGTAGCTTTCCCCACGATTTCCCCCCCTTACAATCGCACAGTCCGCTGCACAATATCGCTTCTCTACCGAGACTCGCAATTAAATGCAAACATTTAAGGGATCCATGTTCATATTGATAAGACATGGTGCCTCCTCGGCAATTTTATTTTTTACTGTTACTGACGTAAGGTATTTAGGATGATTTCTATGGGAAAGAACACGATGCTTATCCTCTGTGGACTCTGAACAGTATCCACGTATTTATTAAACTGAAGTGCATCTTCTCCTATTGATTAATCTATGTTTATATTTGATTAATCAAATCACTGAAATTTTGTCTCTACATATATCTCAAGAGGTATATTGAGAATTGAAAAATTAATTTTTAATTGAAATACAGGCATCATTTGGTTAGAGGCAAAAGGCTGTTAACCCACTTCAGAGCACAATGTCATACTGGTTCTCAGGGGATATTTGATATTAAAATGTATATTTTGATGGTAAGTATTAAAGGTGTATTATTTTACATGCTGAGAGCCAGAAGGACTTTTACTAAGGTAGCCTTCTGGCTGGCTCACAACAAATGCTACGTATCTATGAAATCACTCATGAATCTAGAATAATAGAGATAAAGGTTTGGAGAGGAGTTTTGCTAACTTTGCTAACATGTTGGAAGCATGTACATGATGAACTGAAAGCTTAAAATATGTGCCAAAAGAAAGTTCTCAACATTCCCTTTTTTGTTGTTGCAATTTCATCCCAAAATCTAGCGAAGAGAAATGACTGGTTATCTCACTGCATTTATTTGAAAACAACATTTCATGCTGCCAAAAGATTGTAAGATGACAGATACACTGTATTTTTCTTGTGTGTGTCTTATTTTGTTGCTGTTGTTCATTGTTCTTAGTACCACTTTATTGAAATATTATCTCGGTGTGAGCTGGAATATGATTGCCGATGGCACAGGGAAATTGTGATAATAGATTATATTACTGCCTAACAAATTGCATTATTTGGAAGATGCATTAATGAAATTTGAGCCAAACAACAATGGCTGGCAATTTTCTTGTATGCACACATCTTCGTCAGTTTTTTCCAAGCTCAGGCAGACACTATATTTCTTCATAACTTCCCAAGGGAATGATCTCGGCTGTAAATTATGTCAGCTCAAATGGCCCTGTTTACAGATCTGCAATAAATTTTTAATCAGAAATGGGGTAATTTGGCTGGCTAGTTATAGGCTTCTTCGCTTCACTTGCATGCCAAATATGTGAGGAAAGGAAACACCCAAATATTTATTCATCTCACCTCAAGTGTTGAGGAATCCGTATCATTTATTGAACCTTTTTCTAAATTAAAGATAAAGGTGAATTCCGGTCATGTGGAACTATTGTGAAAGGTTGATTCTGTAATTCATAAGAATAATCATGTATTATGAGGTTATGAAATCATGAAAATAACAATAAATTGACATTGTGCTGAAAATCATGCACAGTGAAAAACACCTTTTTTTTCTCTTTCTTCTGCCCGCAGAATTGGGTATTAGAGACCAAGTATGCATTACAAATATTGCTACTAGTATAATAATCTTCCATAAGGATAAAAAGAATGAGAAAGTCACTCATGATTTGTCACAAATCAACAATCTCTTTAATATTGCTGTATTAGCTCCTAGGATCTATGTCATATTTTTTCTTCTCTTTGTTTGTTACAGATTGACTCCCCCCCCCCCCCTTTACAAGAGATCAATAGAGGGAGCTGTTTGAAGTTTTTGATTGAAAGAAAATATACGATGTGACTAAATTCTACTCATTATCGATAAGAAGATTCATGCAAGAATTGATATTTAAAGTGAAAATATTAGGGCTATTAACTATCAGGGATATACATTGTAAAATTATTCTGGAAAAGATAATTTAAAAGTATTTTAGCTTGAATATGTATCAGCTACCAATATTTTGTTGACAAATTGAAAATTTTAATATTCATATATGCAAAGGGTTCTTAACCCATTGGCTGTTTGGTTCAGTCACATTAGTGATCACTTGTTTATGAGAGATTAACAATTTTTTTGAGAGAGTACTCTCTGAAAATAAGTGAATTTTCACATTATTTTCTTTCCATTTCATTTATGAAATATACATGTACTAGTGCAAACCATCAATAGACCGCTTCTGTAATGTATACAAATTTATGCACATATATTCGCTGAGTACCTAGTGACGAGCTATTCCATTAACCTGCTTTTTATAAATGAGCCTCCGTCAAGCTTTCATGTTGTCAAGAACAACCTTTGAAAGGAATGTATCAAATTTGCATACATTACCGAAGCGGTCTATTGGCCAAGTATGAACTAAAATGAATTGTGTGTAAAATAAAGTTATAGAGATAACAAAAGATACCATCAAGGCTCTCTGGATAGGAGTGGTTTGTGAGTGTGACCCCCTGTTTGAACTACCAGAATTCAACGTATAGCTGTATGAAAACTGTATAGCTAAATTAGCTATACGATAAGAAATTATATTTTTCTAGACTGAACATCGTATAACAAAATGTATACATAGAAACATATAGCAAAACGCATATTTGAGCATCGTTTCAAATGGAAATTTGATAGAGAATCAGTATCAACTTGTAATCTAAATCTATCGTACGAAAAGCGTATAACTGGGTGGGATTTAACTTGTGTGCATGCTAATATGACCAGTCAGCTGTAATTCTGGTTGCTCCAGTACTACCTATAACCTGATACTAAACGTACATGTGTAGTGTCAGCTGACTTCCCCAAAACAAGTTTATTTATACAATTTTTCTTTCTACGATACTTTTTAGAAGTGTGTACCCATTTCGCTGTACAATGAGTCTTTACGTAACAGTTCTTTATATGACTTTCCTATAACTTTTCTGTAGTCTGAATAGGCTCTTAGTGTGTGTGTGTGTGTGTGTGTGTGTGTGTGAGGTGAGAGTGTGTGTTGTGGGTAATCGTCTGGACAGGAAAATAGTGGGATGTGACTCACCCAAATAAGCTCTACAATGAGTCTTTACGTAACAGTTCTTTATATGACTTTCCTATAACTTTTCTGTAGTCTGAATAGGCTCTTAGTGTGTGTGTGTGTGTGTGTGTGTGTGTGTGAGGTGAGAGTGTGTGTTGTGGGTAATCGTCTGGACAGGAAAATAGTGGGATGTGACTCACCCAAATAAGCCAAGACAGATTTATAGACACTTTATGGACTACCCCTATGATTACCATTTCTCTCAGAGATAGTGTCTTCTATGTGTTAACATTCAGAAAAAGCAAAAACAAAAATCTTTTAATAATTGCATATTCATCAGAACTTTATTTTTTTTAAAATAGGAGTTGAATTTAGGGTACTTTGTTGGCCAGAAACTCTCAAAAAGGCCACCATGAATGGTAAAGAGTCTTTGTAAAAAAGGATTTCTGTCAGTGGGGATATTGCATAAAATCATTGAACACGAATAGATAAATCCAAATTTTCGTAAAATTGACCCTCAAAAATACATATTTAATTTGTTACATTTTTACAATTTTGTTTTTACATGAATAAGTTGGAGAGAAAAGATGAAACTGCATGTACACTCACATGTCATATAGCAATGAGTATGCTCTTAATTCATTACAGTAGTTTATCAGGGAAATTCAAGACATCAATGGGTCTGTGAAATTGGTGTTAATTGAATTATGTGGCTCCAGTATTCCCTTGCTATTGGAAATTGTAACCAATTGATGATTAGATTAATGAGAATGGTGAAGTTATGAGAATAGATCAAAAGCTATTTATAGATCAGTATCATATCCATGTTGTACCTACTTTCTTTATTTGGTAATATAATTGATGATGTCATCGTCATTGGTTTTGTCCAAGGTCGATTAATTATTTCTCTTTTTTCTAGACATTTTCTCTTTCATCTCTCCCTTTCTATCTCTCTCTCACTCTCTCTCTTCCCCCCTCTCTTGACTTTTTGCTCACCTTCTCTGTTTTCTCATGCTATCGCTATCTCTTTCTTGTCAAGGTGTGTCTACCTCTTTTCCCCCCATCCATCCCTCCTAATGGTATTATTTGTACATGTAAATGTACATGTACTTCATTTTATTCATTACTCCTTTGTCTGTTGGGTGCTATTAACATTTATACTCAAGACAAACTGCAAAATTTATTCTCAGCCGGACTTGCCCTAGTACCAGTTTCCCTAGATCTTGATTTTAAAATATGTGAATACTGACTAAAATACAAAATTTCCACACTTTAGTTGTCTTGGTAACCAATGAAAGCATCTCAGCAGAAAAGACTCCAAAAGTTCTTCCTGTTCTTATCCCTTTTTATCTATTCTTCCTCTTCCCTCCCTCTTCCCTCCCCTCTGCATTTTTATCTATATCTGACACCATATCTACTACTAGAATTGGTTACAATGCCTAGGGTGCCTCCATGCAAATTTTTTTATTTTCTGACTTCTGTAAATCTTATTCTATCAGGTCAAAATAGATGTAGACGTGTTGTGGTCCAGTGGATAAGTCTCCAGACTGTGAACCACAAGGTACGGGGTTCAAATCTACATTTGCCACACTTATCCCAGGTGAAGTTAATGGGTATCTGGCAGGAATTAATTCCTGAAAATGCTAGAGTGTCTTTATAGCAGCCATGAGTTAGCCAGGGTATAATTGTGGAGCACCAGGAGTGTCAAGTTTGAGAGACATTTTGTGCTGTACAAGAACCCATGTGTATTATTATATTACTAGCAGAAGCAGCCCGTGGACATCCACGGGCGCTAGCTGTGTTTATGATTAATCACCGTACCGTATATTTGTTACAATAATCAAGTGAATAAATAAAAAAGTCGGGTAAAGTTATTTTTACCAAGAAGTATTTACAACATGTTCATTGGCGGACCGGGGGGGTGCTTCTGGCCCGTGCCATCCCCACCCCCCCCCCCACCCCCCCCGTTCAATGGCAGGAAAGTATGCATTTTGACCATAGACGATCCGCCCTTTTGTTGATTGTGCCCCCGCCCCCTTTTAGAATGAAACCTTCTTTTTTTTGCTTGTCAGAGAATTATGGAGGGACCCCCATAACCACCCCCTCCTGAGCGAATTTTCTAGGTGTGACGAAAAAAAAAATTCTCGCCACCCCCCCACCCCCAGGTCTGCCTTTTCCAAAAGTTGACAAACCTGCAATTGTTTTCCCCGCCTTATACTAAATTCTGGATCCGCCCCTGATCGTGTGAATATGTCTTATTTATCCAAAGCTTGCATGAGTTCTGAAGAAAATTCCTTTTAATCTTGATGAAAATTGATGATATGGATATAATAATGTTCGAGTAGAATATCCATGCATAGACCTAGAGGGAGCGATTTGATCTTGCCATGTTTCTGTGGTTTATTAATACTCAGAGTAACATCCATAATTAGCGGTACGTCCCCTGTAAAGGATGCAATAATGAGAAAAAATGAATTTGTCATTTTATTTTCAGGGGGATTATGGCCCCCTTATATGGGTCTTGGGAGGACCGACGGATTGACTTCCCCCCTACTACCCCCCCCCCCCCCATTCCATTGTCATCCCATCACCTCCAGGGCGAAGGGAGAAGGGATTAATATCATTATACGTATTCATAATCATTATGGAAATATTTTCGAAGGAATTTTCTTATCAGATTTTCTGATAAAGTGTCAAATTACCGGTAGCGAACGTCGTGAAACATACACACTAAACTGTGTGTGTGACCATGAAGCTTCAAATGATGTAACTCTATACCTGTATGATGACCTGTACACGTACGTGCGAACGATCTAACACGTGTGTATAATACTGTACTGTACACTGAAGCCATGCGGATATATGGCCATGCGGATATATGGCCATGCTGTTCTTTGGCATAGCTCCCCTTCACAGGGAAAGGTATATGGGTTGGCTGGGCCTGAAGCTACAAACCCGCTTCATGGGTTGGTGGAATTATTAGGCCTACTCCCTGCGGAAATTCAATGTTTAAAAATGAATTTATGAAATATGGACGGGACGTCAGCCCTCAAGAAGTGCCTTCCACCACCCTAAGAACCCTTCCCCACCCATGGGAACCAAAAGGCGGGGACCGAAAGGGCCAGGGGAGGAGCCTATTTGAACCAAAAAAAGAGCCCGAAATCCTTAGTGTATTATATTATAAGATGTCAAATTAGATTGTCTGCTTGCAGAGACATTGGATTGGTTGATGGAAGACAGACTCTGTTGTAGATCAACCTTCTGTCATGGGGCTTTCCTTCCGCACACTCTCAACACCTCAAGTTTAGGCCAAGTAGAAATGGTGCCAGCTGGATGGATACCAAAGGCATCCAGACACACAGGAAGGAAACCTCATGTAAACATACAACGCAACAAACATCCTGTACACAAGTGCCACTCCCATAAAAAAAACATTATTGTCTTTCCTGTTTCCTAGTCATGTCATTTTGTAGAATGTATTTCACAGATCAACATTCAATTGTTGGAGTGTACGTGGGACAGAAAATAGGCCTATTCAGCTATTATACCAAATATTTCTAATTAGCGGAGGATTTTCTGAAAAGTAAATGACAGGAACTGTCTGATTTGTCAAATTTGCAGACATGGATTTCAAATTAAAAACGTCCTCATATTATCAAATTTGTTCATCAGTTTTGAAGGGAAAAGGGCTTTGCCCCCCCCCCCCCCTCCCTTCAAGCAATGCCATGGTCCAAATGCAATGTCTACATCACATGTCGATATCACATGTCGATTGAAAAGTCATAATAATTTGTGGCTTCCATTGGCCTAGGGTAAGGATTAATAAAGAAGAGTCATAACATTTTAACAGATATTTCCTGCAAAATTCAAAGGTGTAAATGCACAAAAGATTATTCCTTGTAGATTTCCTGGCAAGGGGGAGAGGCGGGGCACACACAGTCTTCTAAGCAGATATTGACCCTTTCAGTCATGAATTGAAATACCTATTTATCCCGCATGTTAGCCCCTTTTAGAGTTTTTCCACTGTACCCAAGCCTGCATCCATGAAACGGGAGGGTGCATGTTAATGCACAACGCGGGCTTCCTCCCTTGAATTTACCTCTGGTGAAAAGCGTTTGTGAGGAGGTCACCTGACTGGACATGACATTTGAGTAGACTTGGCTTGTCAGTCCATGGCTTTGTAGGATTAGGACTTGTGTGTGAAAAGAGTTTGGTTGACCTTATATTAGGAAAGGTTACCTAGGTGTATAGACTCCAAAGCCAAACTTCACTCAGAAATCTTGTGGAATAATTTGTTTTTAAACATCTAAAAATACGCTTATCTGTATTATGAAAGTAATTCCTGAAGAATTTCCAACAGACTTTAGTTATTGTGCAGTTATGAAATCACAATGAAACAAAGATGCATATATCTAGAAATTGGTGATTTTTGAAAAATGCAGTCAAACCTGCTTGAGCAACACATACGCCTATACTGCAAGGGGGGGGGGGGGACGGGGTCCCCTGATTGGTCTTTATAGACAGGTAGCTGTACATGTACTGTATGTAGCCTCCTGCATAGAATTACAAAAAGTTCTCTGAATGTGCTGATCAATAACATACATTTTCAATTGTTTAAAATTATTGTATCTACTCTAGACTTTACCTTCAACTGGTATGGACTTGTATGATAGACATTCACAGAACCTCTTTTTCTTGTCTGTCTCTACAGGAGCTCTCTAAAAACAGGAAGTATTTGACTAACAGTTTAACGAGCTAGGGGGTTCTGCTTATCTCTCGATTTCCCCCATTCTTAATCAGAAGGGAAAGGGAAGAGGACATTCTTGATTTGCTTGATTTTGTCCTTGAAAAAGGACAAAATCTGCAAATGCAAAAGGAAAAAAAAATACATTATTGTTTCCATGTTTTGTCCAGTCTTTTTTCTGACTTTAAGGCCAAAAATGGCCCACAGTTTACTATTCGAAACCTCTATCAGGGAAATTTTGTTTGAATTGTTATGCCTAATGATATTGCAGTTTCTGGAAATTTGTTTGCCAAAATCAGATTGCAGTCTGATTTGTATGCGGTGGGCTTCAGTGATATTTTGTACTTGAGCAGAGATGTGTCAGATGTAGACCTACAAAGTGTAAGGCCTTTGGAAAGTTCCAAAGCTGTATGAGGAGTTACTGGCTGCATACTTGTGCATGTACCTGATTTTTCTCTCTTGAGACCTGGTTAAAACCTTGACAGTTGACACAAGCATCCTGAGAATCACTTCCTTTTAAACAGCCTTTCATACCCAATGTTCAGACTACTGAAATTCATGGTATAGCTATAAGAAAACTGTACAACTATACTATATAGTTGGGTTTTTTCCTAGTCTGAAGTGCTGAATTTCATAATCAACGGAATGTATCATGCAACATTGTATAGCGAAACAGATGTTTGAGCATCGTTTTGAATGAAAACTCTATAAAGAATCGGCACCCCTGTATCGTGTGAATGTCATATCGTATGAAAAAAGTATATCGTCTGCTGAGAGATGGGTGTTAATTTTTTGTTAAAGCACATGCGTTAATGCCCTTCTGGCTCCAAACAGACGATATAATGTGCACATGTTGATATGACTAGTCAGCCCTGATGTAACCTGAACCAAACATATCTTATCAGCTCACCTCCCCCCAAAATCAGTTTCTTTATACAATGTTTCTTTATACGACGTTTCTTTATACAACGTTTCTTTATACGACGTTTCTTTATACAACACTTTTCATGTGTGTATGGCCATTTTGCTATACAATGATTTTTAAAACGTTTCCTTCAACTTCTGCATAACTTTCTTGTAGTCTGAACAGTCTTCCTTATTTCCTGATTGGTAACTGGCCAGCAGGTTGTTTGGTGATTGTAAAGAAGCCTAGAAGCTAGTGTGGATTTTCAGGCCATCCCCCCCCCCCCCCTTAAACCCAACGTGGCATACCTTCTACACACAAAATGAAAATGTTCCCCCTGAAGTGCCATTGTTCCCCTTTCTAATTTTCGACCCAAAAGGCCCCTGTGAATAGATTTCTTTTTTTGTTTTTGCTTGCTTGTCAAAAATTATTAAAATTAGCATTAAAAAGATCTGAAACCGTTTTTTTTCCATAAAATTTTGGGGATTGTGTCTACTCCCCCCTTTTTCAAAGTCCTGTATCCACTCCTGCTAGAAGCTTATTTTATTAAAGGATGATCACATGTAGGCCCGATATCACAGATTCTCAGACTCGTGTTTGGTCCAAGTGTCCCATTTAGGATTTCATGCTCATTTGGACTTGCATTTGTTATAAATTATTATTCTTTGCTGTAAAGCTTGGTCTTCCTAAGTACAACTGGTTTGCCGTAATCAATGGAAATGAGAAATTCTTTTGTTGGACAAATCTTATTGTTGATTTTGGATACCACTGAGCCATTGAAACGATGGCCTAAACTATTTTTCTGTCGAAAAGATAAATTTACTGCAATAAATCATATATACCTACCTATTATGCCTGTAGTCTTGACTACGGGACCCCTTCGAGAATTTAACACACATGAGTCACAATATTGTGCGCACCCCCCGTAATCCTATTGTCCCCTTCGCCACTCACGCGCGTCAACACGCTACGGCCATCTTCCTCTTTCTTGCTCGCCCCCGACGAGTTAGGACGTATAGTCACAGCGCTCCTGAAATCAGGTCGTATAGTATCTTTTTGGTGCGCTTTTTCACATAGTTAAAGCACTTTTAGGTACCTATATTTGTTTAGATTATAGTACTTTGTGTTTTATTAGTCACTCTTGCCGATTGCAAGGGATTTTTTGATTCCCTTTCTTGGCATTTATTTTTCTCTTTCACGGTCAGCCCCACGTAGATATTTCCGTGTTTGCGGGTGTTTCCGTTTGTCACCGAGCCTTCGGGTTCGGTGTTTGTTCTTACGGTTTTTAGGCTGTGAAAATTTCTTTAGTGCGTATCTCCCAAATAAACTTTAGTTTTATTTACTGCATTCAGTTGAAGTATTTCTTAATTTGAAAAGTATACTTTATTGTCTGTTTTATTGCAGTGGTATGAATTCGGAAGAAGAAGCAGCTGGGTCATGGAGACCTGCTTCTTCCGAAGAGTTGTCTAGCAAGACGACTCGGCCTTCCAGAACTCCCCCGAGTACAGCGGTACGCGGGGGAGGGAGGAGGGCTAAAGGTAAGTTGCCTAGTGGTGTTCCCTTGCAGAGTTTGCCAGTTTCGGAGCTTGCGGCTTCGGGACGGGTGGCGTTAACTGAATCGGGATTGTCAACTCCGAAGCCTGTGGTTTCGGGGTGGGTGGCGTCAGATTCTAGTGGTTTGGATATCTGGAGAGAATCCAATCCCCCGGTCGCTGAGACCAGAGGGGGGGGGGCTGTTGTTTCCCGTACGGTAGCGTTCACTCGCTCTGATCCGTTAGGGGAGACGCGCCCCACTACTGCAGGGCAACCCACGGGCTTAGTCCATGTTGGTCTGGGTTCTCAAACCCTAGCCCCCGGCAAACGCCATATGGGGGAACGAGTACTTTCTGGGCTGTCTCAGTTGCCAGCTGATGGGAATGCTCGAGCTAACAATTATGGACGCTCTTCGGAGCAACAGGTGTTTTCACCTGAGTGCGTGACTACTAGTGCTCCCCTATTGCCGCTTTCGAGCGGTCCAATAGTGGGTTCACATGCCTTTAGTAGTCATCGGGCACATACCGAGTCATCTCGGTCTGCCCACGCACTGGGAGCTTTTAGCTCCCAACCCATGGCTACTGCATCTTCTTGCTTAGCCAATATGGGTGATTTGGGCGATTCTCTAGGCTTACGCCATGAGCGCTCCAATCCCTTTTTGGGAAGTGAACGTCCCTCCGCGGAGGGATCGGTTCGTGTTTCCGAAGTGGCTTCGGAGATCCGAATGAATCCGATTAAGCGTTCTAACAAAAGGGTTTCGGCTACGACTCTTGTCGAGCCAGCCAAGATAAAGGCCAAGAAGAAGGCAAAAAGTAGCAAGGCTTTGCCGGCCTCTTGCCCGTCTGGCCTGGCTAACCCAGCTAGCTCCTCTCAAGCTGACATGTTCAGCATGATGCGGGCTTTTGCTCAGAATCAGGGTTGGTCCTTTGTACCGGCTACTTCAACCCTGACTTCTGTCCCTATTCAGGGGTCTGACTTTGAGACTAATCAACCTTTTGTGATTGATTCCTCTTTGTCTGAGACTGATTCGCATGTGCCTCCTACTCCCGCGGCCCTTGGGGCTCCGCCGGGCGAGGAGACTGTTGGTGAGCCATGCGGGGACCCGCCTGCGGAGGCCTTTGTTAACGTTCCTTTGTCTCATTCCACTCGGGTGGAACCAGATTTGGATGCGTCCTCTCAAGCTTCGGTTCCCGAATCGCTTGGGCAGGCGGAGTCTCAATCGCTCAATCTCTGTGGAGTGGAAGCGATTGTTTTGTTGTCCAAATATCGCCCTGAAGTTCAGTCAACCCGCGCGCAGGGTTCGACTTCGCGTTGGTTTAAGCAGCAGGATTTCTGCTGAGTCTGGGCGCCTTGGCGTCCGGCCCATGGCTGTTGCATCTCCTTGCTCGGCCGATATGGGTAATTGGTGCGCGTCTTTGGGTTCAATACCCTCAGCGCACTTCTCCCATAAAGGGAGGTGAGCGTCCCTCAGTGGAGGGTTCGGTTCGTGTTCCCGAAGGGCTTCGGGGATCCGAACGAAACCGGATAAACGCTCTGAAAAGCGGGTTTCGACTTAGGTTCTTTTTGGGCCAATCAGAAGCCTAGGGAAGGGGCTAAAAGAGGCAAGGCTTTGCCTGCCTCTTGCCCATCGGGTTTAGCTAACCCTTCGGTCTCTCAAGCTGAGATGTTCAGTGTGAGATGGGCTTTGCCCAGACTCAGGGTTGGTTCCTTGTACCAGGATTCACATCCCCTGCTCTTGTCCCTTTTTTGGGTCGGACATCGAGACTAATTAGCCTTTTATGGTTTATTCTTCTTTGTCTGTGATGAGATCACATGAGCCTCCTAGTCTCGCAGCCTCGGGGCTCCGTCGGGTGAGGAGGCTTATGGCGGTTCATGCGTGAATCCGACCGTTTCTTTGTCACGATCATTTCAGGCGGATCCAGTTTTGGAAGCGGCCTCTCAAGCTTCGGTCTCCGAATCGCTGGGGCAGGCAGAGCCTTAGTTGCTCTCCCTTTGTGGGGTAGAAGCGATTGCTTTGTTCTAAACTTTCCCTGACTTTTTGTCAACCCGCGCGCAGGGTTCGACTTTGCTTGGGTTCAGGCAGCGGGCGGACGAGACGGATTCTTCATAGATCTGTCCGCCCCGCTCCCCGGAGGTGCTATAGGAACTTGGACACCTCACAGGCTGTCCTTTTTCCCTTTCTCCGACTTTTGTTATTCCCAGGCGCTCGGGAAAACTCCGTTTGATACTGAACCTAAAGAGGATAAACAAATTTATTCCTCCGGTTCATTTTCGTATGGAGACTCTTGCCTCCATTCTTCCGTTGATCAAAAGGGAAGACTGCGCGGTCTCGATAGATCTCAAGGACGCGTACTTTCTCATTCCCATTCATCGCGCATCTCGCGATCTTCTGGGGTTCTCCTTCCTCTCGGAGACTTACCGGTTTCGGGCTCTTCCCTTCGGGCTGCGCCCGGCCCCTCGGGTTTTTACTCAAGTTGTAGCGGTGCTAGCGGCCTTTCTGAGGCGTCGCGGCCTGCGGTTGTTTTGTTACCTGGACGATTGGCTTCTCCTTGCGGAGTCGCGCGATCGTTTGTTGGACGAGACTCGTTGCTAGTCTCTCTTACTCAAGACTTAGGTTTCCTAATAAATTGGGAAAAGTCAGAGTTAGTCCCCACTCGCAGCCCAGTTTTTCTGGGGGCGGTGTTAGACATAAGGAATCAGCTAGCTCGGCCCAGTCGAGACAGGATTCTCACCATTGTCTCTGCGGCTCGCAAGCTCTTGCTGGCCAGAAGAGTCTCGGCCAGACAGTGGCTTCAGTTTCTAGGTTATCTAGCCAGTCTAGTCGATGTTTTAGAGGACTGCCGGCTCCTCATGAGACCCTTTCAGAGACATCTCCTCAGGTTCTTCAAGCCGGGAAAAGACTCTCTTTTGGTCTGGATTCCAGTACCAGTAAAGATCAAGTCTCTTCTTGCTTGTTGGACGAGCGAGGTGTTTCTCGCGCGAGGCAGGTCCTTCTCTGCCCCTCTTCCGTCGATATCGGTTTTCGACGGACACCTCTCGGTTGGGGTGGGGAGGACACTGCAACGGCAGCACGGTTGCGGGGGATTGGTCTCATCTTGGGACTCTTCCTCATATCATTGTCCTGGAGTTTATGGCAGTTCTGTTGACCTTGCTCCATTTCAGAAGTCGACTTCTCAGTCGTTCGGTTCTGATTCTCACGGACAATGTTACTGTGGCGGCATATATCAATCGGCAGGGAGGCACTCGTTCGGTTGCCCTGAATGCCCTAGCAGCTCAGCTGTGGAGGTGGTGTCGTCGCATGGCAATCACACCCGTGGCCTCTTTCATCCCCGGTCGGGAAAACCTCATTGCGGATTTTCTGTCCCGGGGCAGGTATCTTCCATCGGAATGGATGCTCCATCCGGAAGTATTTTGCCGCATTCGCAGTTGCCTAGGTCCACTGGAAGTGGATCTATTTGCGTCGGTGCTAAATCACCAGCTGCCGAAGTATTGCTCCCGTGTTCGCGATCAGGGAGCATGGGCTCTCGGTGCTTTCTCCCTCAGCTGGGAGAACCTTCAGGGATTCGCCTTTCCTCCCTTCCAACTGATTCCGCGTGTCTTGCGGAAAATCAGGGAAGATCGGGCGAGGGTGCTTGTAATAGCTCCCTTTTGGCCCAGGAGGAATTGGTTTCCGGAACTTATGAGCCTTCTAAGGGCTCAACTGTTAGTTCTCCCGTTAAGAGCGGATCTGGTGTTACAGCCCCTATCGGGGATTCTTCACCACAATCCGGAGTCTCTTCATTTGACTGCTTGGCCCCTGTCAGGGAATCTGCAAGACAGTCGGGTCTCTCTGATAGAGCCGCGGACTTTTTAATGTCCAGTCGTAGGGTTTCTACTAGGGAAATTTACAATTCCCGTCTCTCGGTCTTTTTCCTTTGGTGCAAAGAGAGAAATCAAACCCCTTCTAAGGCTCCTATTGGTTCAATTGCGGATTTCTTAATCTCGTTATTTGACAAAGGGAGATCTATTTCTACTATCCGAGGCTACCGTTCGGCGATCGGGGCCATTCATTCGGGTTTTTCGGATGGTTCGGGGATTTCCAATTCCCTGCTACTAAGTGGTTTGATTCGTTCGTTCTTTCTGAAACGACCTTCGTTTTCTAAGTTAGTGCCGTCTTGGAGTCTGCCTAAGGTCCTGGAGGCCTTGGCGAAACCTCCTTTTGAACCGTTAGGTGAAGCTTCGCTTCATCATCTTACGGTTAAGACGCTCTTTTTGGTAGCTATTGCCTCTGGGCAGAGGCGCAGTACTCTTCATGCTCTCTGTCTTTCTCCTGGTCATGTTCGCTAGGAGAGAAAAGGTGTTAGGTTGATTCCTAGGGCTTCTTTCGTTGCCAAGAATCAGACAGCTACCTCCGGTCCTGTTGAGATTTTTCTTTGTCCGCTTTCTGACTTTTCTTCGGTGCGTGAGGACAAAGTTTGGTGTCCTGTTAGGGCTCTCAAATGGTATATTGATAAGACTAAGTCTTATCGTAAGGATGATCAGTTGTTCCTGATCACTAGAGAGCCTTTTTCTCCTGCCTCTCTTGATTCCATTTCTAGATGGATCGTTGAAGCTATTAGGGCCGCTGGCACAGAGGCTCTTTTATCCGACAGTAAGCCTCGTGCTCATGATACTCGTAGTGTCAGCACTTCTTGGGCTCTGTTTCAAGGTGTGGCGCTTGTTGATATTTTGAAGGCTGCTTATTGGCGTTCGCCCAATTCCTTCATTTCTTGCTACCTTAGGGATATTCCCGCAGGTGAAGCTTTGTTTGCGTCAGCCACCTTGAAGGCCGCTGTGTCTTCTTTGTAGTCTTTGGTGTAATCCTATTTCCTTCCGCTCGAAACATGCCTCCCGGTCTTTGAGTTGGCGTTGGTCTGGCATAATAGGTAGGTATATATGATTTATTGCAGTAAATTTGTAAAATCAGCACTGATTTTCTTATTTACTATATAAATCTATATACCTACCTATGACCCTCCCTCCTTCCCCGCTCCTTGCAAGCAACATGTTTCTACTTGGGATTGCTCGCAAAAGAGGAAGATGGCCGTAGCGTGTTGACGCGCGTGAGTGGCGAAGGGGACAATAGGATTACGGGGGGTGCGCACAATATTGTGACTCATGTGTGTTAAATTCTCGAAGGGGTCCCGTAGTCAAGACTACAGGCATAATAGGTAGGTATATAGATTTATATAGTAAATAAGAAAATCAGTGCTGATTTTATAAATTTGCTTGCTCAGGGCTGACAGAGAACAAAAGATATATTTCACAATACTTTTCATTGTATGTGTAGTTTGCTGAATATTGCTTGAGGTTACCTTTTGTTCTTACAGCTGATTGTATGTAAATTTTATAATTCTATAATTATACCCATAACTAGACACATATTGCACTTCCGGTAATTATTTATCCGTGCATTCAAGGTAGCTTATCCAGGGTTGAAAAGAATGTAACTGTCAGAGCATTTTAGCCTCATCATAACACTGAAGCAAAAAAAAAACCCATACCAGATGTATAAAATAGTACTAATAAAACACACAGTCATTTTCTCCACAAAGTCCCATGCATAGCTTTCCACGTTTGTGTACACACAATCCCAAGCTTGTTGTCAATACAGCCCCCGAATCAGAAAACAGGAAACTGGCTGTGACTGGGGATATAAAGAGGATCTGGGCTTAGCCACCACTTAGACCTAATCAACCACTTCCAGGCAGCAGGGTCTAGATTGTTACCCAGCACTCCCTCTATTTATCATGGTTACTGTTAGTCTTTTTCACCTCTTGGATTTCTGAAATCAAATGTGTTTTGTCTGGGGGCGCTTGGGGGCTATAATTAGAAAAGGTGCATGATCATGCGTAACCTGCCCAGTTTAAAGGTTACCAAGGAACAGATTCTTGTGATGAAAAGTTTTGTTAATGAAGACGGCTTTATTAACACACAGTCAAAACTTAATTTCGTTACTGTTTTCACGAAGTGACGGATGAGCACTCAACTAAAAGAAAGTTAGTTTAGAATAAATCGCTTTCAAAGTTTTAAAGCATAATCCCAATGTATGAAGGTTGAATAAATTTTATATCCTGGGATATATCATATTTCAATGTTTAGTTCTATGTTTAATTATTTGCACATTTTTTTTATATTATGGGGGAAAATGAGCTGTAAACACAACCTTCATTTTGTGAAAACACAAATTTAAGGACGCGTTTTCATTTTTTTTTCACAAAGTGACGGATCTCAGCCACGCGTGTGTGAAACATATGGGACTTGATCACCGCGCATTTAACCATCATTTCATGAAAACACAAAGTCAATTCAGGGACGCGCTTTCTTTTTTTCCACGAAGTGACGGATCTCAGCCGCACACGTAAAACATACGGGACGGCTATAAGCTGTCACTTCGTTAAAACAGAAAATCCTTTTACTAGGTATTTTCTTGTTATTGTCATTGTTACACAATTAGACACTGGTCTGAAACTGTGCGGTTCAAGATGTTAGTGAATGATGTCCAAAAATGAAAAAAACTCAAAATTTGACAAATTTATGATTTTCCTCATTACCGTCACTTCGTGAAAAACAGACGATTTACTTATTTTATACTTGGATCTTGGTATTCTTATTGCTATAACAAAGTTGATATAAAATGTACATTTTAAAGAGAAAATCAAAGGTGTAGGCCTAAAATGTAAACATGTAAAAGTTGATGTAGATTGCCCATGTGTTAATTTGAAATGAAATAGAACTTGTATGCCATTTTTTGTCATGCATTTTACTATAATAGCCTGATCTCCAGGCAGATTTTTTCTTCCTCCTCATGTAAATATATTGAGCTGAGTTGTATGTTAGATCATCTCAATAATTTTCTCTCTCCTTTTTTGATTGAGATGGATACAATAAGGAATATGTACATGTACTGGGTTCAATGTATTGTTACCGTGGTAATTATACTGTATAGACAAAACTTTTTTTTCGCTGACATAGTTTGTTTGATTTCTAAATGCAACATAATTTTCAGAATTTACGATGACAAATTATCACACCTCCATATCATCTGTTGAGAGCCAGAAGGGTGTTAACACCTGTACATTAAAACATACTTAATGCCCTTCTGGCTCTCAACACACGATATCTCATAAACATTTCAGAAATGGGTTTATTGACAATGTCTAGTCATTAAACCTGTGTATACTGCTATGCATCATATTTTTAGGAATGTATAATTTTCAAACTGAGTATCAGAAAGACAAAACGACAACAACCCATAAACGAAGAGCAAATGTCTACATTCACATCTGTAGTCATTTTGATATTAGGTCATTTCGGTATGAAGATGTGTAATTTAGGCCTGAAATCCTGCCATCGTCGGCAGAAATTACGTCTTATAATCCGAATCGAGCCGTGGCAATTCCCGTTCCATTAGCCAGGGTGAATGGAGTCCTGTAAAATGACTTAGGCAGGCTGACTCATCCCTAATGTATCAGATGCCCTATTGCATGCTGTACGTACCCTGTGACATACACCATATTAGAACTAATACAAGATTTATTCAAATCAATTCTCAATTTCATTCAGACTTTATTCATTTATTCATAACCAAAATGGCTGTGTACGTTCATCTAACATTAATATCAAAGGTAAAGAAGCAGCTTGCCTTGTTGGGAGAATTTTCCCTTAGAGTACTGAATTCTGTCATTGCCAAGATAATGGATTCAAATAATGCTTACATTGAGTGCTGTATGTAGTATGGAAACTTCTATTATTCAGTTTTATTTTGTTGTAAGCTGTACTACGGTTGTACAGAAAAATTAGGATTTTGTATTGATGTAATGAGTTCATGTTGGATGTATAGCAAGTCAAGGAGGAGAAGTAAATGTACAATAATTATTATTCTCTACAAAATTTTACTTTTCATCATTCACTCTTCAGCTTTTGTAATATAGATTATTCTATATTACTACTACTACTAATAATATTCCAGATTTATATAGCGCCTAATACGATGTCTGGAAGCGCTTTGTATATATTATTACAGATGTATATTCATGAAAAGCTCCTTTTGAGGAACACATAATTTAAATTTTGTTTTATGTCTTCTATTTCTTTCAGCTCCTAAGAAGACGTTATTCCACTTTTCAGTCAAGTTCTACTTATCAGATCCAGGGCAACTCCATGAAGAATTCACAAAGTAAGTAATAAGTTCATCCCAATAATATTTGTAACTATTTTATTTTCTTGGGCAAGTCCAAGGTATGTCCCAAAACTATTATGACATTTTATAATGAAATTGTGAACTTAAATTAAAGTGACAGTAAACTGAAGCTCCTAAATAGCAGAACCATCCATACACAGAGTTTGGCCAACCCGGTTCCAGTTTTTTGCGATCACGTGACAACAGGCGCCATGTTGTGACCCAATGTAGTGTGAGCGAGCGAGTTACAACTGAATGGATAGCGTATAATAGCTAGCATGCATGCACTGTATTGCACTGCGTATACTATCGATGAGATGTAGAACTAGAATCATGAAATCTGCTGTCTAGATTTACTTCAAACTGCCGTCCTGTTTTGCATGGGGATGTTCCAATTGTTCAGGGAAGGGAACACATATATGAATAAGAACTTGATATGGAAGACTGTTTGTTATAAGTATAAAGAAAAAGAGTAAATTTCAAGGCACTAAATCATGGTTTGTGTAAAACATTAAATTCATCTGATGCTAAACTGAAGGTAAGAATATTTTTGTGAAGAAATGATATTTGGATTGGTGTAGAACACCAATTGTCATTCAACATAGAAGAAACCACACTTTGTCTGAGGATGTTTTGCTCAACATTGTGCAATTTTGGAAGGAGAAATCCTTTACTACACAGAAGATTAGTTTTACAAGATGTAAAACTTTCTGAACACTTAAAATCATATTTTAACTCCTATAATTAGCCCACAATTTGTCTTAAAATTGTTTTTATTAAAAATTTCTGTGCCAGTTATACGTACCATAATAAATGGTATCAAGGTATACATGTACAAAGATTTCTTTTTTGAGAACTGCTTGTACACATGTATGCAAGGCCAGTTACATGAACGCTTCTGTATGTTTGCCAAAAGTAGCCACATTTTATAATTTTAGTTGGTTGAAGCAAAAATTGATTGGACATGTGCTGTCGTGTAGGAAATAAATCCATACTTTTCTTAAAATAAGATGAGAGCAAGGGGGCTTGAGCCCCCCCCCCCCCCCCTCCTATGCCTATGGGGAGTGGATGTGTGCCACATACATTCGCGACCCCCATTTTTTCATACCAATAAACCATTTTGAATTTTGTTGGTGTTTATTATCATTGGCGTTCATTCATTGCCATTAAGAATATTTACACATTTTCTTCTTTTTTTTTAAAATCAATATTTCCAATTTGTAATGCACCTGTGGTTAATGCTATTCATAAATTCTTGGTATAAGTATTCTTTTTCTCTCTTTAGTGCTTGTTTATAAAATATATATTTTTTTATTACGTCATACAGAGTCCAGTGAATCACGGCACTTTGACACATTAGGAAAAACCATGTCTTGAAATTTAATAGCTGTGCAACAATAAAATAAGTAACATGCAAAATTACTGCACACGGTTAAGTATGAATTTTGGTTTTCAGTTTATGCTAAGTCATATGACGATAAATTCCGAAGATGTTCATAAGCTGACATATTTCCCAAATACAATTTATTGATCAATATTACCAGAGTCTATTAAATGGATAATTTTGCTGCAATAACTTTGCAAGATTAATCTATACGATTAATATCGATGTAATATACTAATATTATGCACCTGTTACAAAATATTGGAAAAGGTGTCTTATTTAAGACATTTTATTCACAAGCCTCAATATGTCTAAAACTCCCGAACTGCATGTGATGAATGTGGAAATATCACGGCCCCTGTTTCTTGTGAAAATTAGTTTTCAGTTTCAGTTTAGTTTATTTCCATTTCCATGGAATATGGCAATATCTTGCTCTAATTTTGATGTTATTTTTTGCACTTACTCTTTAAAATATCAAGAATAATATAAAATTAATCTATAGAGGAATATTAAAGAAATTTTTGCTAATTTTCAGGTCAAAATCATAGCCGGGTGCGCAGACAAAGGCTCCCTACCATACCGCATGTATTAATATACACACAAGCAACGCGAGTGCGCGCGGTCTTTGGGTTACAACATGGCGCCTATTGTTAAGTTGGCCAAACTCTGTGTATGGATGGCTCTGCTAAATAGGGCCATCTTTCTGTGCCTCTCATTTTCCCATCATGCTCCATTCTAGTTTGTAAAAGCTTAGAATGTACTTGCACACAATTTTCCACAATGCCAAGTCAAAAATAATAGTTTGAAATATAAAATTTGCCTATTATCCAAACTAGCTGTCAAAATAAAATGCCGTTAAGTTTCAAATTATAATCTTAATTTAGCAGTCACTGTAAGATGGCGCTGTTCAAGTTTTAGCACTTTAATGCCACTTGAACATTAAAAAAATGATATTTTGCTTGATATTTTGTGTGATCCAAGCTCTTGGAGGGTTATCATCAGCTTGATACAGTCATCATATATACTAAAGTTTAGTATTTCTGGATGTAGAAAAAAAGTCCATAAGGCAATGTTGTCATCTCAATAGACAGGAAAGGACAATCTTAGAGAAGTTACATAGAGTTTATCTATCATATTTCAAAATAAACCTCTTCATACAAAATACTAAATAAATAAAAATCACTCATGTGGAAGAGGATATATTTGTACTATTATTTCATACTGTAAAGGAAAATCTAAGGCCCGAATTCACAAACGATGTTTATCTTAAACCATGGTCTTAACCATAGTTTAAACCTCCGCCGTGGACTAAAATAAGCGTAAATAAGCGTATATAAGCACATTACTATCCACCCAGGGTAGGCCTCATCAGGACTAAATACTGTTCTCCCAGAGAGCCCTGCATATTATTACCCCAGCTTTAGCATGGCAACCGTAGTGCTCAGTGCATTCAAGGAATAAATCCTACCAGGTACCCACTTACTACACCTGGGTCGAGTGTAGCAAATGTAGATTAATGTCTTGCCAAAGGACATTAGTGCCGTGGAAGGGAATCGAACCCCGTACCTTGTGATTTGCAGTCCGGTGACTTATCCATTATACCACAACACCTCTACTTGAGGACATGCGCGTACTATGCTTTAGAGGTTTAAACCATGGGTTAGATAAACCTCATGAATTCGGGCCTTAGAGTCCAAGATGTGGTCCGTAGTATGGGACAAAAAAGCTTGGAATTGCCCTCCTTTCAGACACTACATGCAGGCATACAGAGTTATATTTCCCTGATATTAGTATGCAGATAATGCAGTGAGATTATTATGAATAAAATATAATTATTCTCTGTTATGAAGCATTTGAAATTTGGGATTAGATGTTGATTATACTTGAAATTCAAGGTGTTAGCTATACATCTTCTTTGTAATGAAATATAAACAATTTTTTTCTTGGTATATGCTTGGAGAACTGTATAATTAGACAAATATTACAAATTGAAATAATAGTACAAATATATCCTCTTCAACATGAGTGAGCTGTTATTTATTTAGTATTTTGGATGAAGAGGTTTATTTTGAAATATGATAGATAAACTCTATGCAACTTGTCTGAGAATTTCCTTTCCTTTTCTCTCCCTTGAGATGACAGCATTTCCTCATGGGCCTTTGTTATTTCTATGTCCAGAAAGGCAACAGCAACAAAAAAAAACCTTGAGATAATTTGTTTACAAAGAGATATGTGTAGAATAGGAAATATAATTATACCCTTTCATTCTGTGTCCTTCCTCCCTTTTGCACTTGGAATAAGTTACTTCAATCTCTCTGTTTATGCTACATGTAAATGAATTGATGAGAGAAAGAACAGCCCAAGTCCATCATAAAATTTTTGAGGTACATGTATCAAGGAAAAAACAGAATATATTTTTAAGCTCAAGAGACTTGAACAACTTACTTGCTTTCATCTTCATGCATTTAATAACGTATATTCATTGATGATTTTGTAAAGATGGAAGGCATTATTTTTTTTCTACTCAAAATACTCAAAATACTAAGTTTTTTCTTAGTAACTAAAAAGCCTCTTGTGTATTAAATTACCAGAAAAAAACACATATATTTTACCTCAATACCTCAATATTTACCTCAATATTATTGTACAATATTTATCAATAGTATGGGGAAACATTCCCCATCTCATTATGATACGTGTTCTCTGATTGGACAGATACCTGTTTGCCCTGCAAGTGAAGAAGGATCTGGCCAATGGCAGACTACCTTGCTCAGAAAACACAGCAGCCCTCATGGCTTCATATATCTTACAAGGTGAGTTCACATTGTGTGATTAAAACAATGGAATAAAGATAAAAGTCAAGCAAGATGAGATACTCCTAGAGTTTTTCAATTGGTGCTATGGCAGGTACAGCTCTCCCAAACTATGTTTGCTGCAGTATGGAAGGGGGGGACCCTTAGGATTTTGGTGATTTAGTTTGCCTGCCTCATTCCTAGCAACTTGTTATTACACTTGGGAGATCAAATTATATTATTTTCAAACTTCCCATATTGTATTATTTGTTCTTTTTTGTAATTATGCATAAGTATGTATTCTAATTTGCCAATTAAAATAATAATGATAATGATAATAATACTAATAACAAGGTTCATTGATACATGCTCAGGTATTCAGACTCTAATGAAATTGCATATACAAATCATGGTAGTTTTAAATGCTGCATAAGATGTGCTTCATGTATATATATCAACCATGATTGTTGAATTTAGTTGATTTGATATATTCACTCTCTGTAGGCCTATGATGAGAAAGTACTGTTAGATTAATATGACATTTCTTTCTTTGTCATTCTGTTTTACTCCAGAGTATTTTTTTTATAGTTGTGTGAAAATCATAGTTTTAAATTGAAGAAACAGAAGTTTTTAGAGGTGTGCTTAGGTTTCTTTCAGTACACAATTTCTACTTGTAACGGCTATCAATTCAAGAAGATTCTTTTTAACGAAACCGTGAAATACATTTTTGAGAAATTAACATCCCTTGTTAATTTCACAGCTGAGGTTGGGGACTACAGTCCGATGGAACATGACGATGGCCGTTATATCACAGCATTCCGTTTTGTGCCCAACCAGTCAAGACCTATGGAACTTAAGATACAGGAATACCACAAAAACCACATGTAAGTGAACACAAACTGCTGGAACCGAACCAAAGGAACCCTAACAAAGGAACCCTTTGAAGAATTGCCATGTTTTGGACCCAAGAATTGCTTTGTGTAAACCTCTGAACCATGAATCCTTTCTTAGTATTCAAAAGGCAAATGAATATGATTTGAGCTACAACTACATGTATGTGAGTTTGAGAATACATGTGGTTGTGTCAATATTAACCACTAAAACACTAGTACTCATATAAGAAATATTTCCCCCTATAATTCTGATGAAAATTACTGAGATAATATCATGTGAAATAGACCAATAATGATAATCACAGGCATTTATTAAATAGAGAGTGTCTTCACCCCCCCCCCCCCAAAAAAAAAAATGGAAATACCAAACATCTTGATGGTAGGGTTTCACAGAGTACAGTAGGGTGTACCTTTAAATAAGCTCGGTCAAAGTAGAAAAAATATTACTAAACCAGGACTACACACTAACTTTCCTGTCTGGGGATCAGTAATAACCTTTGGGGGTCTGTATGCGATGGATCTCTGTTAACATGTAGAAAGTTTGAGGGTTTTAAGTGAAATATTGGGGTACCATGTACCAGACCTCTATTAATGTCAAGCCTTGTTAGTGTTGAGCCCTGGCGAAGGTTCCTTCCATTTTCCTGATGGTTACAATCAATATGGACCCACCTTTGCTTGTTTCATCTTCAGTGGTCAGACGATGGCCGATGCTGACTTCAATCTCCTGGACGTGGCCAGGAGACTGGAGATGTACGGGGTGCGTCTCCACCCGGCCAAGGACTACGAGAATGTCCAGCTCTACCTGGCCGTGTCCCACCAGGGCACCCTGGTCTTCCAGAACAACACCAAGATCAACACCTTCTCCTGGGCCAAGATCCGCAAGCTGAGCTTCAAGAGAAAACGCTTCCTCATCAAGCTACATCCTGAAGGATATGTAAGTTGTTTTCTACAGAGCAGTTTTGCTCTTCTTTACATTATAAACCACTTGAAACTATCCTTTTAAAGAGAAGGTTGAGTTCTGGGAAAGGTGAAAAATAAGTTTTGAGCATTCTCATTCCTTTCATGTCAGTTTGAAAGAACATCATAGTAGAAATGTTCCCTGAAAAGGATTGCTCTGAAAATGTTTGGGCCGAACATTCATGCTACACGTGTGTGCGGTCCCATATACTCATTTTTGTGTGCAGTGCATGTGCTTTTCAGTGCTATTGGGTCACTTTCTTATTTTGATGATTCCAAAATCTCACAGTATACGCCAATTCTTAGGTAGACGTGATCAACCTCTCCCAGTTGCTTTGAGACAATTTCTTTCACATTGTAATCGCATGACCAGCACTTTATCTTTAATACTCAATGTTACAATGATCAGTCACATAAGTTAGAGGTTTGTGTCAGCTATATCTGAACCACCAATACCAAGGGGGCAAAGCGAGATAAATTTGGATCCGAGGAAATTAATGCTTATGAATAATTCTAGACCCTGATGACCTAGCTTTAGCTATCCATAGGCCATGCTAATTGCACTCGAATCTGGCGTTGGGCAGCGGAGGTGGGGGATCTGAATAATGAAAAGCTCTTTGATACCCCATTCTCATTGAAAATTTACCCCTGTCAAATTATTTAAAAGAGAAGCTGTATGGTAAAAGATCTGGGTAAGCCATCAAATATTTACTTCTCCATTGTGCAATACAAACAAAATTTGTCCAATAATTGATCAAATTGATGATTTCTAGGAGAAAGTTGGTTCGCAGTAAGTTCTTCAATAAGTACTATTAAAAAGACTTTTCCTCCAGGATACTCTTCTAGCAAATGAAAGTTCACAAGACAGTAAATAGCACTGACGGAAGTTAACCAGCATCATTTCTTTACTGCTGTGGACTATATATGCATATTATTTTTCTGTCCTGGGGGGTGTTTCATAAAGCTGTTCGTAAAGTTACACATGACGTTACGAACGACTTTAATATGAAGTGCCATATAGGATGCCCAAAGTTTTTCCTGATGTTTTAACAAAGTGTGACTGTATTTCCAATAACCTCAATTAAATTATGGCAAAAAAATACACTTTGCATTAAATATGTTTGTTATAATAAAAATAATAATCTACATCTGCACAGTTCAACTTTAGTTGATGCCGTTAAAAAATGATTGAGCATCCCAATTTGGCTTGTCATATTTAAGTCATTTGTAAAGTCGTGTGTAACTTTACAAACAGCTTTATGAAACACTCCCCTGGTCAGTGAGGAAAAGAGGTGGCCCATTGTAGGTTGTAAAACCCATCCTCCTGGTCACATTAAAATTCTGTAATACATACTTGGCATGCCATTTAGTCTGTTTAGGTGACAGGGACTGTACATCAGGTCTCCTCTTTCACCATTGTGCATCTTCCCCAGCGGTTAATGGGAGATTGCATGAAATGTCTTTTATCCATTTATTTCATCCAAAAAAGAAAAATTGCTTGGTATAACCGTTGACTAATTTATTTCAGGATAAAATGAATGGTTCATAGTCTTATGTCATATAGGACCCATTGCACAGAATCGCCCTCCTATGTCATATGCTCTGACGGCAATTTGTTTCACGTACCAAACTTCTAACTTCGACCCTCTACCTACCAATATACTGTATACGCCATAGATTTCGAGGCCATATATTTTTGCGAATAGGACTAGCCAGACTATATCGCGAGTGGTTTAATTAGCGATCAGGAAATTCTCAGATCTACAAACAGCAATGATGATGTACTTTCACAAAGCTAAGTGGTGAATTTCTGACCAGGAGACAATAAATTCAATTGACTACTATGTATGCTCCCCCATATTTTAGCATGTTGTTAAATTCGCGACTCGCGAAATTCGCAAAAATAAACCCCCTGGAAAATATATAGCACATACAGTACCTAATACTAATCCTAACCCTACGTAATGTATCTTTGACCAAATAAAGCCCAGAGCCAACGTTGCAGGACCATGTGTCATATCAGCCTCAGCCCCCTCTCCCCCCCCCCCCCCCCCCCCCCCCCCCCCCTCTCCCCCTATCCCTAAACATTAAAAGACCCATCAGAATGTATTGTTCAGATTTATGTTTGTGTATTCTGTCTAGCACGCTCGTAAAGTTTTATCTACTCGGACATGTACATCCATAAATTTACAGAACATAATTGTAGAACATTTACGCTATGCAAGTGCAATCTTAGAAGTCTTATGTGGGCTTTATGAGTATTGGAAAGTTAATCATTATTAATAATGCTGTTTTAAAATAAAGTAAAGTAAAAATTCAGAGAAAATGGAAATATAATAATTATTTTTATTCTACCCAAGGCTGTGTGAAAATCTTTGCAGGGAATCTTTAAGTCTTTCTCTATGTTCCTCTCCTCTTTCCCGTGGCCAATTGTGTTCTTTCTCCACCTCTCTCTCTCTACCTCTCTCTCTACCTCTACCTCTCTTTCTCTCCCTCTACCTCTCTTTCTCTCTCTCTACCTCTCTCTCTCTCTCTACCTCTCTCTCTACCTCTCTCTCTACCTCACTCTCTACCACTACCTCTCTTTCTCTCTCTCTACCTCTCTCTCTACCTCTCTCTCTACCTCTACCTCTCTTTCTCTCCCTCTACCTCTTTCTCTCTCTCTACCTCTCTCTCTACCTCTCTCTCTACCTCACTCTCTACCACTACCTCTCTTTCTCTCTCTCTACCTCTCTCTCTACCTCTCTCTCTACCTCTCTCTCTACCTCTACCTCTCTTTCTCTCCCTCTACCTCTTTCTCTCTCTCTACCTCTCTACCTCTCTCTATGTCTGCTGTTTCTCTTCCTGACTACTCTACCCTTTCTCATTTTTCTCCATACCTCATCTGTTTTCTTACTTTCTTTCTTTTTCTCGCCCCTCCCCCCTCCCCCCCCCCCCCCCCCCTCTCTGTCTCTCCTTTCTCCCCATCTCTTTATACATATGTATCTATCTGTACTTCTACTTGACTCTTTAACCTCTATCCCCACTCATCTCTTCTTTCTCCTCTTACTATGCTATGAGATGATGTGACTACCACAGAATTTCCCCCTACCAGATGACGGGGATAAGTAGGATTATTGAGTAATGAGTGTAAGAAGGTCCAGGAGGGTCATGCATTCAAGTTGAGTTATCATCACATGACCTTTGTCAGTTGATGAGATGAATGACCAGTCTGAGACTGTGTATCGGTCTTTAATGATTATGAGATCGATCATTAGAGGGATGGATGGATGGATGAATGGACGGAGAGAGAGAGAGAGAGGGAGGGAGGATCAGATAACAGACTGACAGAGAAACATAATAACAACAGAAAGACAGAGAGGGAGTAAAGAGAGTAACAAATAGATTGAGAAGAGAGGTCTTGCAGCACATGCCTGCATTTGCCTGTGACCAGATATATACATGTACATGTACATGTAGTAAACATGGGTTTTCTGTGCATGATGCCATTGCATATATGATTACACTTTTGAGAAATCTGCTCAGTTTTAATGTCAAAACATGATTGTATTACCTATACTGTAGAATTGTCTTACTTAACCCTAAAAAGGCTGGGGGGCAGAATCCACCCCCAGACATTTCTCGCAATATGTCCGCAACGCGCAAAGCAGTCACCGCGGCGTTTCAGGAATTTTTTCTTTCGAATCTCACGCATCTTTTGAGACCAAATTCACGACGTCGGGCATGCGGTTCCGAAGTTGTACAACATTTTGTACTTGTACGTCAGACCAAAAATTGCTCAAAACGTGATTTCATGTATAATTTCAAAACAAAATTTATAAATCTATGAATATTTTTGCTTAAATTACTGATTAAAATTAATTTATTTTATGCTGTTTATGATCGCAAAAGTGTCCCCGACAAATTTCATTAAAAAAACAATAAAAGCAAAAGGTAAAAACACAAAGCAATACATAAGAAATTTAAAATATAATAAAGTACATAAAATTCAATTTTAATATCAAATTTTTTTCCAAGTATATTTACTAAGAACACTGGAAAGAGTAGCTAGACCAAAAATTTGCATTTTTTTTATAGCTTTATTTAATGATTTTAGAGCAAAATTCTGATTTCATGCATAAAAATTAGCATAATTAATGTGAAATTATTTCGGAGCATTTAACTATACAGTTTTGTAGATTACGTTGTGGACGACGTGCGTGCCAAGTTCGGGGGGGGGGGCAGAATCCAACCCCCCCCCCCCCCTGTGGCTTAGCCAAAATAACCCGGCCTTTTAGGGTTAAAAGGTCAATGTGATATTCATGCATTTCAATTGACTATGTGCTGGGTTAGTTTATGGCTATTCTGTAAAGTGCCCTTGTCTGTGAGAGCTTTCACCTGTGCAATTCAGCTCTGCAATTCAGGTAGAACAGAACATGCGACAAACTTCAACTTCAACTTGCAGTCTTTTACAATAGCAATTTGTAATGTTAAAAAAACAAGCCAAAACAGTAAGAAAAGTTCTTGATCCAAGTTATTTATACAAACCTCGAAATGTAATCTCATTACAAAAAACCTGAACTGCTTGTAAAATGAACAAGATTGCAAACAACAGACACATATGTGCACTGTTCAGTATTAAAGTGACACAGCTTTCATTTCTAGTGAAAAGGACATCATACTTGCTCAAATTTTGATGAAATTCTTGACAAAATAATTTTTAATTATAAAAGGAATAACATGAGAGTGATTATCACAGGAATACAAATATACATGTGTCTTTATTGTTCATTTTCAAGTAAAATCTTTAGGGTTACAGATATAATGGCTCCCCATCATACCTCACAAATGGATATTCTTGTGGATATTTTTTTACTATCGTGTCCGATACGTAATCAGTGCTTTCTCTTTTCACACCTCACAGGGCTATCCCAGGAGCACAGTAGAGTTCCAGATGGAGACAAGGAATGACTGCAAGCAGTTCTGGAAGAGCTGTGTGGAGCACCACGCCTTCTTCCGTCTCACACAGATCAAATACCCCAGATCAAGGAGGCGGCTCTTGAGCAGAGGATCAACTTTTAGATACAGGTAATATGAAAATTCAGGAAAATCATAGAAAACGAGGGTTTAACTTTTTGGAGACAGTATTTCATATAAACTTGCATCAATACATGAATGCAGTAAAGCAAGCAAAAAGAGAGGCTTTAGAAAAGTGCTGAAGTTTTCATTTTCCATGTGATGTTTAGGTACAGAGAAAGCAGGTTATTAATTCAAACAAATACAGAGACGGATTTGCCTCGAGAGCCACCTCCGAATCCACAAACCCAATACATGGAATGACGAAGATAGTCGTCTTCTTTTAAAAGAAGGACAAACAACTTGGTGGGACATGTAAATGTTTTGATACAGTTGAAACATATTTTTATCATTCAAGAAAACAAAATGGGAAAATAGAAACAAAAGAATGCAGAAATCTAATGTACAGTAGTCATGTTATTTAAAGAATTAAATGACATTAAAAGATAATTTCAAAATGACATACATGTAGTTTGGTTACTCCGGATCTGTTTACATGTCTTGATGTAAAAGGTTCTTCCCTACACACTCGAGATATCTGTGATTTCACTATGATAAACCACCTTAGATAGAAATAGTTCTGTTCACATCACACATTTTCTCTCTTCGTTCCAGTGGAAGGACTCAGAAGCAAGTCGTGGAGCAGGCCAGGGTTGGAGGAAACTCAAGATCATTAGTGTAAGTGATGTCACAAATCATACATGGATATTTCCAATTCAGTGAAATAATGTGCATTATACGCACTAACCTGATCACCTTGAGGGGGAGGGGGGGGGGGAATAATCATTTGAAATGGAGAAGGGTAACAATGTTCTTGTGTGTAGATTTAATGAATGGAAATTTGTATACCAGGGTCCTGTAAAACTTGTCAGTAACAACTGCCACATTTCTATGACAAATTTGCTCTCAGCCAATGCTAGGATTTCAGTAGCTTGTAACAACTATCGTAACATGTTATCGATAACAAGTTTTATGAAACGGGGCCCAGGTTTATATTTTTTTATATACTATTGAATTTTGACTTTTGTACTTAAGGTTGAGAGTAGGTCTAGATTTTGCCACTCTCAACCCAGGTGTAGTAAATGGGTCTGTGTAAGGAAGTTATTCATTGAATGCTTTCATGCCTTAGGGCAGCTGGGCTAAAGCCAGGGTAAGAGTAGAATTTTATATGTACCTCTAGCATCCCTAAGATGGATATGGGTGCAGTATGAAAGTGACTATTATTATTGTTTGAAAATGAAGTTAATGCATGGTTTATATCTGTCTGCAGGACTCTGAATGCATCAAGGATGTCAACAAGAAGTCTTGGTGCCCCACGGACCACCACCCCTCTCACCATCGACATGACAGAGACAATAGTCACTGATCACCACAGTGCACCCAATCTGGCCTTCCCTGAAGACCCCACCTATGCCAAACCTGACATGCCCAAGAGTCCTGTCTCAGAGTCGCCCACATCACCTCCGTCATCGACGCCCATCACACCGGTCCACGAGAACTCCAGAATTGCCATCCACAAGGGTCAGTCCAACTCCAGTATCATGTACGAATACACAGTGAATGATGATAACTCGCAGCACCAGACCCAGGCTGAGGTGGACCAGAGCCAGGCGAGCAGGCTGGCCAGTTCTTCAGGTTCCTTCAATGCCAGGATGGAACCGGAGCCGTTGGTGTCTTCGGGAGAGACCAGACTGGATGCCCTCTCAGATGCGGAGCCCAAGAGGAACGGAGACATCAACATGGGAGGCAATCAGAGTATGCTTTCTTCTAGTTCTTCCAGTTTAAGTGTTGTTGATGAGGTTGTGGAGGAGGAGATGAAAGAGGAAGAGGAGGTGACGCAAGTAGTCCGTCCCATTGCGGACATCTTGCGTCCCCTCCTTATTGGGGGCAAGTTCACTTCCGAGGACTCTGATAGCAACTCGTCTATTGTCTCATCCAACCCTGAGGATGACAAGACAGAGGGGGATGAGGAAGGGGAGGATGGGGAGGCAGAAAACCAGGACTTTGATCTGGGATCGGTTTCAGAAATGCTAAGTGAAATGGATACAGTCAGTCCCTCGGAAGTGGAGACTCAGATTCATAGTGAGGCAACTCTGGGCCTCCTCAGTGAGATGAGCACTCCCGGCACTTTCACAGAGGTGGAGGGTGGGTTATTCAGTTTGCCAGAGGTCCTCTCAGACACTGAACCCAACTCTGACATCTTCAAAAGTCTTGGCTCCCCTGATGCAGTTAGCGACATTGATCATGACGATGAGGGTCATAATCTATCCCCCTTACAGATCCATGATTCCCTTTTTGTTTCTGAACTTGGCGATATGCTACCTAAAGATGGGCTCCATAGAAGGGGAAGTTCTAGTTTAAGTAGTAGCACCAGCAGTAGTAGTAGCAGCAGTAGCAGTGATGATCTCGATCAGAGAGGGCGTACTGATACTGAAATCAAAGTTGATCATCCCGTAACCGAAGTTAGACCTGTTCCTAATGATCTTACCAGTCCTTCTGTTGATGATGCTTTCACTTTTAGTAGTTTCGATTCGCAAAGTCTTGACTCTTTCTCGCAAGCTCATTCTGAAGCAGCGCAAATTGGCAATGGGAGAAACCTAAAAGTGGAGGGTAGCAGCCTCCACAGTGATTATAGGATCTTTAGGCAAGAAAGGAAACTTTTCTTTGAGAGTGATGAGAACTTGGGCCAATCCCTTGGGGAAGCAAATGCTAATCTCCAGGCATTAGAAGATGATCTCGATGATACATCCCACACCCTTGTCCAGTTAGAGGAATCCCTGGCAGAGACAAGAGAGACCCTTCAAGCAGAAGGAGTTGATGCCTTTACAGAAACAAGCTCTGGTACTGATCCAGATGAAGAAGTCAAAGGGGTCATTTCAAAGGGTCTTACAGAAATCGATGTGGGCACAAAACATGTCTCTTTCTCAACAGAAAATGATGAGACATCTATCATCCCTAATATTCTAGAATCTCTTAGGGACACTGGGGAGACTGCTAGTCCAACACCATTGGATCTTAAGATAGATTATCTGAGGGATTATGATGAGCTGTTCCAAAGGGATAATGCTCTAGTGGATGATGAATCTGGTAACTCTTCTGCCCCTCTTCAATCACCTCCACACCACTATGTCAGTCCTGGTATTTTGCCAGAAAGTAGTCTTCCCAAATTGCCAGAATTGTCTAAAGAAATGGTTGCGAAATTAGAAGCCCAGACAGAGGCTGCACCTATCAGGACAGTGATCCAAGACGAAATAGAGGGAGGGGGAGACGACATCCTGGGGGATTTGCCAAATATCGGGGGTAATGGCTTCCAGGGACCCAATGGGAATTGGCATCAGAGAGGACCTGGCCAGTCTGTATATGTCAGTAAGTTGAAGGTTCAGATTCCGCGACCAGGTGAACTGTTGATCCCACCCGGGAGTGCTGGGAGTGCCACCAAGTCCAGTAGCCCCGGGAGTGACGACTCTATGCGCAGACACTTTGGCACCGTGCGTAACCCCGATGACCTTGTCAGTTGTAGTGAGCTGAGTTTTGGAAACCTAGAAAACGAGAGCTTGCGTGTGCACTGTGATGATGGTGGTGCTGCTGCCTATTTGAACTTGGGGCGTGGTGTTGGTGACAATTTGAGTGAGAATGAGAGTGATAGTGAGGTGGGGAGTGAAGAAGGCACCACTTCCAGCTCCAATGACAGCTGTGTGTATCAGTATAAGATCTCTGAAGCCCGTTACACCAAGACACACTCTAAGAGCAGCCTGGGCGAATCAGGTAGCTCTAGTAGTGAGGGTGGAGACCAAGTGATTGCTCCAGACACTGGGAGTGCAGCTGCTCATTTTAACATTTTCACTAGCAGCGGGGGGATACTGTCTGGTAATGGACATGACTTGTTTGCAGACTTGGAGAGTAATGACTTCTCCTTAGCAGCAAGCACTTGCAATTCAGACGATTTTGATTAGACACAGCAACACTCTATCACTTTCTTTGAATACCAGTATTCAAAATTCATTTTATTATCATACAAATATCCCATTACAGTTGTTTCCAATCATCAAATTCTGATGGTTTTCATACATGAAGAATTGAAACACACTTATGGGGTGTTGCAAGAAAGTTGTGATTGATTGCAAGTTGCAACTGATCGGTACTGACCAATCAAAATCATTGTTTCAAGCGCATCTTCTTGAATGGGCAGACCCTGAACCATTCAGAATGGTGGTTCTAATTTGCTTTAAAATTTGCAATTGATTGCAACTTTCTTGCAACACCCCATAAAATTGATAGGATGAAGGCTGTGCAAGGAGAGCAGTGCATGTTTGCAGATATACAAAATACTTACAAATCACACTACATTTACACAAAATACAGTCTTCAGCTGTAGCATATGAGAGTTGTGGTTAAGGGAGTGAAGTTATTGCTTTTTTTTTGGCATAATGCCTGTGCTGTTAGCAAAAATATACTTATATTAACTGTGATATGCATTTTTGCAGAAAACTTAGCAAAGTTTTCTCTATTATACTGATGCACTTGATATAAGCTTTATTATTTCATAGTTTTATACATATAAGCATGTAACTTTCTTAAGTGCATGAAAGGAATACATACAAAAAATGATATTATGAAACTGCAACGAGCTTGTGCTTGTATGTCAAGTTTGCCAAATAATAGTAACAGTGCAGCCATGGATGCTCTTGTTTTATTTCTCAATGTTGGAATTGCAAAGCCATGACTTTGTTCAGACTTGTAAATAATCCAATGTGCTATCGCAGGGTCGATACCCAGTACTACTACATCAGGAGTCGTACAAAGAATGTTGATGGGAAATTTAACTTTGAGGTTAAGTCTGCGTATGAACACATAGAGATGGTACTATTTCCTGGTCCCTCCCATAAAAAGAACATCCCCAAAAGCTGATGCATTGCAAATTTAGTAGATTTTGCTTCCAAATCCCAAATCCTTAGAAAACAAAGTATATTTTCCTTAGTTCTGCTTTTTAATTTTCTCTGTCGACTACACAATGTACCCTCTTACCATTTTACAGCTCGAGACCCATTCCGATTAGACCATTCTTGGACCTTTTCCCTGCCCACCCAGAAATAGATACATGTAGCTTGTATAAATTTCTGTTATGAATACACAAAAAATAAACTCAGGAATTACTTTTGAAAAGTCAGGTACTTTTTACAAACCCCACCCACCGTGCAGATGTTTGTTGACAAAGTATTTCCCTACCCTCCCTCATATACATCAATTTTTTGCTTATTCGTGTATTGTTAATAGTATTTTACAAAAATCTGCTCTTGAGGGAAGAAAGCTTTTTATCTTCCACTGCTCTCTAAAATATTCTGTTGAGAAGGTTGTTAGCTCTATGTTTGCTCATACTAGAGAAGATGAATTTAACATTGATTGAGCATCAACGCAAAAGCTTATTTCTTTTAGAGCTTATAAAATACAAATTCATGTATGCTAGGTACTACTTTTTCCTTCCACCCTTGTATTAATTTGGTTGTAAATTTTATGGACAAAAATATTTTATAAAAGTGAATGTTATCTTTTAAGATGCTTTAAGAGCATTAATTGAAGAACCCGCTAATAATCATTGACGCTATCAAGATTGTAGGTCTATATCATGAATTCTAAATTTCTTTTAAAATGACCTATAATTGATTAGCCTGTTTTTCCCTATAGAAATTCTCTTTCAGCAAGTTAGAAGAAAATGATTTCATTTTATTATTTCATCTTTTTTTTCTTTTAGTATTGCATCTTTTGATATGTATCAATTTCTTTTTTTAAATTGAGGAAAATTGGATGTAAGAAGTGCCTATTTCTCTATTGTAATTTTTTAGGATTTTGCTACCCTGAAAATATGGAGCATGGCGAATGAAGTAACAATCATGGCTAACGAGCAATAGTAGAAATATATTTTCTGAGGATATTGAAATTCCCTGATTATTTTGACTAAATAATTCATATTTTTAAATTTCTGATATTTCCACTGATAGGGACCTACAAAAGCACAGAAAATGAACAAGGAGATTTACGTAGGTCTTGTACCAGGATGGATGATCTTGTTCCAATTGATCTTTAAATGCTTCCCCCCCAAAAAAAAAAAAAATAATAATAAAAATAAATAAATAAAAAATAGTAAGGAATAGATTTACATAGGGAATATCAGATCTCTGAAATGCAAATTGCGAGATACATAGAAGTAGTAGCATTCAGTTTTGCAGTGAAAGCTAAACACTTTATATGCAGGAGCTTAAGTCTTGAATAAATTTTTTGTGTGCATTTAGCATATTTTGTGTTTGATTTGCATCAAAACATTAGATCCCGAAATGGCAAAGCAAGATGGTCTCATTTTCAACTTATCTTTTTGTATTTTATTTTTTGCTCTAGTGCTATTGACAATTTTGCTTAATTTTTCTTCTCTTTGAAATGTTCCTTCCTATCTTCATCATGATGAATTTGTTCTATATTATAGAGATATGACTTAGTATGATTTTGAAGTATATTGAAATGACAATAAGGGTTTTTTCCTGTGACCAAGCATAAAAAGGTAAGAATTAGATGTTTATCACACACAAACTGGAATGCCTTATTAAGTTGTGATGTTGAATCACTTGCACCAAATTAATCATCACATCACATTCTTACACTTTTTTTTTTAGATTGCAGCTCTGTAAATTTAAATCAACTAATTCTATAACAAAGGTTTTTTAACGGGATAGTCCATTCTTGCACCAATTAACACATTTAATTTTTGTGATTGTAGTGGTTCTAATACAATATTTGCATATGGAATGACAGCATATACTGTAATTAACTAATTACTGTACTAATCACAGAACATACATGTAATATCCTCATTTATCAACAAGAACGATATATGATATGATATGATAGATGAATTTTAATTATACAGAATTCCACCCCCTCCCCCTCAGATTGGTATAAATATATGAAAGGCATTTTGTACATATAATTAGATGCACTTTTATTCATAGATCACTGCTATCTTGTCACTGTGATATTCCAATGATTAGCTATTGGAAATTCTGAAGGAATAAGCAAATATGTAATTGGATTTTAAGATAATTTGAAATAACAGATGTTCTTACATGTAGTTTCTTTAATATTGCACAAATTGATTTTTGTTTGATATACCAATACCTTATTCCTTTTTATTTGTTCCTCCCTACTACAAAATTCCATCCATTATTTTTTCAGTAGTACTATGAAGGTAAAATGTACATTACTATCGTGATAAAGCTATTGCACATGATCTAAAAGTTTATTTATTTCCCCAAAAAAAAAGATTGAAGGAAAATAGTGTATAAATGATCATCAAATGAATGGTCTCTATTTTCTTCAAGAAAAAAGTCAAACATCAGACAATAGATTGTCAATTGTGTTGTGAAAAGGAGATTAAATGTACATTGCATCAAAGGCAATGTATGGATATAGGGACAATTGTGACAATTTGGGGGATATTCTCTGGGGTTTTTAATGATTTTTTTCCACAAAATGATTGTGACTTACTAGGTTTTTCTTGGCTTGACGTGTAGAGAGGGAGTACCTCAGCGGTATTTGTAAAAAAAAGGAGGGGGGGGTTCTTGACTTCAATTCTGAGGTCATTGGATTCATCTCTTATTGATAACAGAAATAGCTTAGGTTTATTTTCTCTTATTACCTGAACATAATATGCATTTGAAAAATAATAGGTTAGGGAAAGGGTTCACACCTTTGATAAGAAAAGGTTCAGAGCAAAGTGGAAATTTATATTGAGGCACCAGCCAGAAGTTTTGTTAATAAAGGCACCAATAGTGACAATCCACTAGATTTTATCAATTATATTTGTTTTAACAGGAATTTGAATTGGGATTTAGTAGGTTCTGCTCATAAGGCAAGTTTCTGTAAGTGTTTTCATATCAGAAATTAGTTTTACATATAGATCGGTAGTGTGAAAGAGAAAGAGTGAGAGATTCCTTTAACACATAACTACATGTATACCTCATTTGTTCATACTAACTTCCATTTTTATGCCTCCTCCTCTTGAGGCGATGAAGATGACAATGTGATTTTCCTTTTTTTTCTACTTAAGTATAACATTGTGTGGATGATGATTGCATGGTATATGGAAACAAGCTAGAAAGACCCTTTCTTACCCTCTTTTACTTCCATTTTTCTTACAAATTTGTGTTTTGATTCTGATGTAGAACAACGATTTGAAAGATGTTCTGGGTTTCCAAAGTTCAGCTTATCTTTAGGAGAAAAAAAAGAGAGACTGCAGCTAGTACAAGTGTCATGTGAGGCGTTAGAATATCTTGTGCTTTTTTTTTTTTTGGTCGTCGAAACTCTCGCCTAGATATGTCCATTATGAAAAGATAAACATAAAATGAAATATTATTTTTTAAGAAACAAAAAAACATGCTCCTGTGAAAATATATGAAAGGAAGCATGAGTAAATTTTATCAATTGCATGAATGGAAACAGTTTGAAGGCCACTGCATGAACAAAAAACAACATATATTTGGAAAGCATTCTACTTCATAAAAAGAAGGACGGCATTTAGGACTTAGCATATCTGAAATCGAAACTGCCATAGGATATTTTTGAAAAAAGTGATTCTCTAACCTTTAAAGTTGTTCATGTATTCATTTACAATTGAAATTCTTCTTACCAAAATGTATCAGTGATGAAAATCATTTGTACTCTGAGAAAGAAAATCAGTAAGAAATACAATTTGAAAGATCATAATTATATGGAAATGTACTTTTATTTTCGGTTTAAAAAAAAAGATCTTTCAAAGTTTTCTTATAAGATATATATGTGTCTGGAAACATTCTTGCTGGTTTTACAAATAGCAGAATTATCTGAAAATGGATTTTAGAACAAAATAGTTGGAATAAAATTTGATGAGAAAAGGAGTCTTTCTTCAAGGGGAAAATTTAATTGTTTTTTCCTTCTCTTGGTATTCAAAGTATTAGTACATAAGAAGAATAACTTCCGAAGTATTCAAAAAGTTATGAAGTATTCACCACCATAAGGTATACAATCAGATATTATCTTGAAGAGACACTTAAATTCATGTAGAAAAATATGCTATTTAGTGCCAAATAAAGGTGCAAGTGCTTGGGGAAAATTATATACAGTTGCACAACTTTCTAATACAGATCTCTCAGAAGAGGCTCAACATAAAAATGAAAATAATTTGCAAATTAACCTTGTAAAGAATTTATTTAGTGCCAAATTAATAGTGCAATTACTTCTGAGAATGTATACAGAATTGCACAACTTTCTTACAAATCCATGGGAAGAAATGAAACTACCGTATAGCTCATGTTAATGTAAAAAATTTGCTTGTAGAATAAGAATTACGGTGTGGGTGGGTTTTTTTGTGGTTTTGTTTTTGATGCTGAAATAAATTGATGGTTTTTAGGGCATTGTTTATCTGTTTCAAGTAGAGTAAAATGATTACATTACATGTATTTCTCAGTAATGTACATAAAGCCATAAATACTATAAAGCTGTTAATATTGTTGTATGTATTAGAAATCTCCAAATTTTATACATTTCAGATATATGGACATATGTGGGATAATGACTTTTAATTTGTAAATATACAATATTCATATTTTGTATAAGTTGTGTTTATTTTGTTGCTGTATAACCATATTCTGTAGCCATTCAATCATTCTTTTTTTTCCTTTTTTTTTTTTAATTAGCAAGTTTCTTTTGTTATGATGCTAAAGCACTCATAAAGGATAAGGACCAAACACGCAGATTGAATTCATAATTTTCTAATCATGCCATGAAATCTTTGGTAATTATAAACATTCTCGCATGCTTCTCTTTCTTTTCTTTTCTTCAAAATTTCTTTTGCCGTGAGTTTGTTTCCATTTCATGCCATTCCGTCACACTCTGTGTATATCAACTAAGTAATTTTTTTTCCCGTCACCAAGTATCATGACTCTTTCACCATCTTTATGTCTCGTTCATCTCACAGTTTGGTTGTGAAAGAATGGCTTGCCTGCTCAGAAGTCATTGATTGATGTTATAAGTTTGCCGTGGTACTAGCTAGACCTGGTTGTTAGTACACTCTTTGAGAGAAATATATGTTTGTTCACAGGAACCCTTTTTGGATAACTTCTCGGAAAAGTATTATTTTTTTTTATCTTTCCTTTATTTAAAGAGCTCTTTTGATCTCCCGAAGCTAAATTGATCTCCCTTTTTATGGATATATTTGTTGGATCTATAAGGGGGTTATTGTTTGATGGTTCAAATTTCAATGTTTGTTTAGGTTTTCAAGTTCATGTCAAAATCTTTAAAAATGCAATTGCTCTGTAGCTTTCTCTTTACTTCAAAATTCTGGGTTTGAAACCAGGATTCAGTGCAGTATTTGCCAATGGGATAATGTTTATGTATTAATCCCCAATTACTGAGTCCCTGGGATAAGTCTGGAGAGCTGTAGGCTCCTGATACTGTATACTTTGGTCGTCAGTTTTTGTAGAGAAAATAGCCAGCTTTTTTCTTTCATTTTTTAAATCATCTTTATTTCATTTTTTTCTGTAGGTCATGGGTTTCCTACATGTATGTTGATATGGGTCAGCTTTTCAGGGTTTATATTTTGATTTGTGAATCAATGCTATTATCTTTAGAGGAACTGTTAACAATATGACATAAATATGCACCTAGCAGTAGGACAGAACTTACATTTTAAGGCAAGACTTTAAGGGTTATTTATAAAAGCTCAATTTCTGTTACCGTAAGATTCAATTTGAAAACAAAATCTTCATTATTTCTTTTCTTCCCTTTTTTTTTTTCTGGGGGGGGGGGGGGGGGTGGGTAAGGGGCATAGAAAGGTTGTTGATTGTTTAATGCGGACATATGAACCAGGTGATTTCATAAATTTGCTTTAATCGTTTATCTATAGGTATTTTTATGATATAGAACCCTTCACACCCTAGAATACGTGTATGGCATATTCATTTATCTTTATCTTTATCTTATTCTCATGACAGGATGTCTTTTTATGCCTCCGCATTATGTTTTCGGGTCGTCCGTCCGTCCGTCCGTCCGTCCCCTTTTCGTTCTCGTGATAACTTCAAAACTGTTATTTTTATCAGTTTGTAACTTAGCCCATGTATGCATGTGGGTGGGACGATGAACTGATTGGATTTGGGGGTCCAAAGGTCAAAGGTCACAGAGGTAATTATGTACATAAAAATGGTTCGTTCTCGCAATAACTTCAGAACTGTTTGATGGATCAGCTTCTAACTTGGCCCATGTATGCATATGTGAGGGACGATGAACTGATTAGATTTTACGGTTTCAAGGTCAAAGTTCAAAGGTCATAGAGGTCATTGTATACTTAATGGTTAGTTCTTGTGATAACTTACGAACTGTTTGGCGGATCAGCTTGTAACTTGGCCCATGTATTCATATGGGAGGGACGATGAACTGATTAGATTTTGGGGTCTCAAGGTTAAAGGTCAAAGGTCACAGAGGTAATTCTGTACATAAAAATGGTTAGTTCTCGCGGTAACTGAAGAACTGTTTGACAGATCAGCTTCTAACCGGGCCCATGTTTGCATATGGGAGTGAGTGACGATGAACTGATTAGATTTTAGGGTCTCAAGGTCAAAGGTCAAATGTCAGAGGCATCATTATGTACATAAAAATGGTTCGTTCTCGCAATAACTTCAGAACTGCTTGACGGATAAACCTCTAACTTGGCCCCATGTATGCATATGTGAGGGACGATGAACGGATTAGATTTTAGGGTCTCAAGGTCAAAGTTCAAAGGTTCGTGATGTATGGAGTCTAGGCCTGCCTATTTTAGAAATTTCAAGGGGACAGTGGTCTATTTGCTATAAAATATCTATTTCCTTGGTGTATTTGATGATTGTAAGTCATCAATGGTAAGTTTTTTATTTGTACGGGATGAAATAAATTTTCTGTCTCCTGTGCTTTTTAAGTGAAAAGATTTGTAATTTTGTTGGACCAATCCTTTTTAGAGTGTACATGTATGCCATACATTTCCAATCTGGTGATGGCGGAGGCATAAATTCCGACCGCGCGCAGTCGAAGATTCATCTAGCTACATCACTGGAGATAAATTAATCGGTGTAAAGATAGACTCAGAGGAGAGGCAAAAGACAAAATAACATTTGCATCAGAATTCAATGACCCATGTTGATTGTGGGGAGATAAGCATTATTTCATAGTTCTGTGCAGCTATTTACATCTGCTTCTAATTTAAAATATTTTTGGAAATAGTTTGAAAGATATTGTTTTTTCCTTTTCCCTTCTATTCATGGACATCTATAATTTGGACAACAAAAATTTATAAGTATTATAGAGATTCTTTGTGTAGTGTCAATTCAATATACTCATTATAGAGTCTGTTTGCTAATATAACGTGCAATTATCCTCTTTTTATCATATTATTGCTTTAGTGCTAACGGCTTCACATGCATGGCTTGCATAATTTATGCCAGTGTCATTAATATATTATCAATCTCCATGTGCTATAGTATTTCTATATTATTATCGACTCATATTCAACTTGTGCTAATTTAGTACATATTGACATAGATGTGTATGCTTAATTTATGTGCAATGATTAACTATTATAATTGTCAATGATCCTCATTACCAAGTCCCTCAGATAGTCGTTAAAGCATACCCATGCGAAATAAAATAGGCCAAACCTATCGACCAATTGACAGAACAAAGATTAAACAGTAGGGACCTTGCCGTTTAAAGCTAATACAGCAACAAAATTATTGCAATAAAATCTGTTACATGTATATCTGCTGAAATGGTAAATTTATATTAATCTCTAATCCTGTTGATATTCCTATGCAATCAAGTATGCCCTTTCATTTTGTGATACAGTTTTGTACAAGTTTACTGGACAAAATTATTTCTCATATCAAATGGGCAGTATTATGCTGCTACTCAATTGGTTCTATTTTTTTCTAATTTTTCAATATCTAGCTTAAAGTGAATAATTTTATCTTGGATTTTAATATAATTTCATTTCATTGGTGCTTAAATGAAATATAACCTGTATGCATTTCAATCACATTTACACAATGACTACTTTGATACTCAAGAAATTCACCAACGATAAATCATTTGACATTATGACATGTACTTTAAAAGTTTATTTAGGGTTTTTATATTTTAAATTTTTATTTTGTGTTCCTGGATTGTTGGGTTTGGGGATTTCAAAATTAGGGCTTTAATGCTGTAGTTTATTTTGCATTAACTAATGTGCTGGAAGGAAAGAAAAAACTATCATGTAAGTGGATTTTTTGACCAAATTGCTTTTACATTGCTGCTTTATTTGTTTTCAAATTGCATCGCAATGCACAAGTTACATGAGAGAAATATGATGGTAATCAAAATGTATTATCAAGACTTAAGTAATTTTTCCTTCATTATTGGTTGGAACAATTCTTTTTCATCCTTATCCCACCTTCAACTTATCTCAGAGATTTCATGAAAATATTTATTTTCTACTAATTAAAAAAAAAAGATCACTTGTAGCTAATAGTCATTCATCTTCCATTTCCATCTCATTTTGTGGATAGTTAAAAATCATTCAGTTTCGCAGTTATATTTTTGAAGTTTTTTCATCTTCATATTTTCAACCACTGGGAACGATGTGCTAATGTCATAACTTGATGTGTATGTTATTCAAATTTGTAATGATGTTCATTTCTTCATCATGATATACCAAGTGTCTTGTGTAGGCTGTTATTTGTTAAATATTACTAAGATCTAGCCTTATTTGTGGATGTCTCATATCACTTCTTTCAGACAATCTTTCTCCTATTTAGAGAGCAATAATGTGGTTCGTCACCAGTTTAGCCTGTAAATTTTCGAGTTTGATGATCATTAATGAAGAATTGTTAAAGTTGTCAATGTAACCTATTCCAATAATTCTCTGTCTTTCCTCTTACTTGTTACAGTGGCGATTAGAATTGGGCATGGGCTTTTCAAAAGATCAGAAATTACATCTAGATGCTTTCATGGAGATACTGCTGGACAGTTTGAATTTTTAAAGGGAGGTGGAGGGAGGGGGGGGGGCTCTATTGATATATATAGGGAGGGGTTGGGTGGGGCATCTATCATTATAAATGCACATATGCCTTTTAAATCACAGTTGAAATTGGCTCGCGCTGTACACCTGATAGATATTGCATTTGCTTAGGTCTAAATCTTTGAAAAAATGGACTCTTGTAATGAGTCAAAATGAAGCTGAATTGCTTTTGTATATTAATGCTGTACAAATTCACACCTGCAGCATGTACCCTTAAGTTACACACAAGTATGCATAATTACCATAAAACTTTCTGAAATTAAGTAACTATAAAACTTGCTCTTTCTTCATTTCCTAAATGTTCTCTATAAATATGAATCTGTATGTACATGTACACGGTTGTACAAATTAGCCATTTTTAACAGTTAAAGGTGATTAGGTATAGCTTTGTATAAAGGCAGTTATACACATGGATGCATAAAGTGAGATTGTTCAGTATTCAGCGATGGTTTATTCGTTTCTTGGAGAGACTTAAAAGGAATGTTTTCTTTTATCTTGACATTTCTTAACAAATATAATTTTTAGAGGTTTTGTAGGATAATGACAAGTTTGAAATGTGTACATCTTTGCATTGTAAAATGCAGAAAAATGTATACTGCACTGCAAAATGCTGCTGTAAGCGCAAACTTTTACTTTTTGAGCATATATACACATTATTTTATAAAGCATTCTCTTTTTGTTGAAGTAAAAGCTTTTGGAGATTAATATTGCTCTGATTGTGATTTTTAGCTATGTGTACATGTATTTGTCACATTTGCTTCAAAAATCTTTCGCAGCTCATGTTCTATGCTTGCTGCATTTTATGTTTATCTAGGAAATTAAAAACTTTTGCGATTAATTCACCAAAGTTCTAGTCACAGCATGTATGTTCAACATTTACAAAATTCCGAAAATGTTTTGAATTTGATTCAAAATTTGCAATATAATTGATTTTATATTATACATAATAAGTATTTTATAAAAGAATCGCTAAACAAAATAAGGAGTATAAATAGTTTTAAACTTATTTTCTTCAAGAAATGAATTATTAATGGGTGAAAATGAGATTGTTTGATTTGTAAAGAATGTATTTTCTAAGTAGATTTGTGGTGAGACCATCATTAGTTTTATTTTGTCTATAATAGATTTTGTAATGTTGATCAGAAATTGAAATAACTGACTCTTAGTCTGTGTGTATTTGCTGGATGCAACGAAACAAAACAAAAGTATATGATAAAATAAAGTATAATGAGTGTAAATCTATAATTGATCGGAGTGCGTTTCTAATCTTTGATCTCTGCCTTGTAAGGGATGTTCAGCATATTATGACACATCATAGATACATGTACATGTACATATTAAAGGTACTATTTAACTGTTACAGTCCTGCTGGTATAAGCTGGTATTTTTGTGAATTGCTGCAGGGCTGCGACTTTAAGAACATGCAAAAATGAGCAAGGAGTGCATGTGCAAATGTGTATTTTGGGTAGCCTGTGTTAATTATCATGAAAACAGCATCTCACAAAAACGTCTGTGTCCCTATCAGCCGTGAAAATATCTCTATGCAAAAATATTGGATTATACAGTACATCCTTCCCATACTCGTACAAAATAGTGGCACATAACAAAACACATAACAAAACACACAGAACTTCAAGACAACAGAAACCTACCAAAAAAGAAATCTTTTGATAATAGAAGAAATGAGACCAGAAGAGCTCTACTAACTAGTGTCAGGAGACTAAGCACGGAACCCATCATTCTTATGGCACAAACTTGGGAGTTTTGGATCAATGGATTGCTTCCATCTCCCCCACGTTTCTTCCAGTTGGGTATTTATAGAGTTCCTATGAGGTAAGATGCATGGAAGTGTTGAAAGAGAGGATGGTGTTGGTTTGTTATGCCCGTCTCACACGTTGACTTGTACGTTCTTTTGCGCATCATGAAAGAGTGATAACGTTTCAAAAGTTGATTGCAAAGTGGAAAGTGCAAACAATACTTTTAATTACTGGCATATGGGTTAGTTGCCTTCTAAGGCTCAGTTAGCATAGGTGATGATGCAATCGAAATGATGCCTCCTGTGAGAACAGGCTTTAGGTAGCCTAGCAAATCACAGTGGCACTATAAAATTTGTCGGGAACACAGAACCGAAATTGTTAGTGATATCAGTGACTTGAAAAGTGCAATTATAATAAATAATAATTTTGTTTGCCCAGGGAAACTTCATCAGGATCACTGCTTTTCTTCCTGAGGGCCCTTCATTTATAATTAGCCCAGCATTGCCAGGTCCCCATTTACATCTGGGTCAAGACAGACAAATGTGGGTAAAACATCTTGTCCAAGAATGTAAGCACCCAGTGAGGATCGAACACAGGACCTCTCCTATGAGAGTCAAGAGCCTTCACCAATTGACAAATTTGAATGCCATCTTGGTAATATTAGATCTAATCAAGCACGTAGAGGTATTTACCATCTCCATACCTTCATGATAATTATGGTTCTACCTCTGTTCAATAAAGTTCTGATTTTCAACAATTTTATGTATGCGTTCCGGACGTGTCTTTTACAGACCACTACCTTTCACTATTAAAGCTACCTTAATGTGCCAGGGGGTATGCTGAGGAATTTGAGGAGTTACTGCTAACAGGCTAACAGGCAATACTATTATGACAAATGCTTCAAAGTTTGTTCAAGATGCCTAAATATCATTAGTTCAAAACAGTTGGAAGTGCAAAAAACTCCCAGAATAATAAACTGAATCGGAGGGTAATCTTGAGTTGGCTGTCATTTGAGAGAGGGTGTGTCTGTTTTGATGTGGGTGCTGGGGCATGTGTAACTGACAGATGCACTGCATACATGAGTGTTTTTGGTGACTTTGTGGTGATTGGAATGTGAGATATTTGATGGGTGCACAGAGTGCCAAAAGGTATGTGCTAGAGTATTGTAAATTTACCTTATTTTGTGAATTGTGACCTGTAAAATGCTATGTGCTTTTAAAAATTGTGCTTGAATTACATGTAGATGTACCAATATTCCAATGTTTTTATAAAACTTTTTAGAGTTTTGATGAGTGAAGAGGATCTTTGAAGTACAAGTATCTTTCTCCTGTATTCCTCAAGTTCAACGATGAAGGATGAAGATGTGCACTAATGAGAATTTTTCTTGAATTTTTATGAATTTTCGACTCTAAAATGCTCTTTTTAACATACATGTAGATAGTATACAAATGTTTGTGATGAAACTCATGATTTTTTCTTCCATTTTTTTGTAGGTTCTCCAGCCCCTTCACCCACCAAATCCATACCAACATATAACAATGATTCATCAGAGGTAGTCTCATCACCAGTCACAAATCATGAAGAAGAACCAGTCAAGAAAAAGGTAAAATAACAGAAGAATAGAGAAAGATAAGCTGTGGTAATTTCCTTGTGCGGTATCATGGTGTATCATTCTGGTTATTTCTTCTTCTTCTTCTTCTTCTTCCAGGTAGAGTGCTGCTTCAAGATGATGAAGATAATCGCACTGTGGATCGTGTGTGCATGTGGAGCCTCACACACATTATCCTAGACATTTTTTTTTTTTTTTTTTTTTTTTTTTTCAATTTCATTCCTTTTGTGCAGATGCATATATCAGGGATGTAAGACTTCCGGATTTTTCCGGAATTCCAGATTTTTTTTAATTTAAGAAACATTTCCGGGTTTTTTCTGTGACTTGTTATGTGTTGAAGGCATTATCGTACTTTCGTGTGCATTAACCTATTGGCAGAAAAAAAATCTCGCAAATGAAATATAGTCTTGTACGGGCCGTTTCATACGAAGTATGTTAATATAGCGTGAAGTGGTTCTCGTACGCACAGCACGGATTTTGTATAAAAATCCTGGTAACGAGTATGTGTGGACAAGTGCTATGGACTGTAAAACCATGCGCTTTACTAAAATTCGCGTAACAGCCACGTAATGATTTTGTATTTTGAACGTGCGGCGACAGGAAAAGTGGACTGATGTATGAGACTATACGTTCTGGATCATGCATTGTCAGGACGACCGCATTGCGAAGCTAGCGCTAGCACACGTGCACAGCGATATTGTGCTGTATATTGTGTACTGTCGACGTCGCGTATCGCATGCATGCATATCATCACGCAGCTGCACAGTACAGATACTAGTTTACGACTTTGTGATAGCGTTTCGACTTCGTTTCCTGATTTTCTTTTGCCTCTTATTGGAATAAAAAATCAAAATGGAAGTGGACAGGACTGCAAATATAGCGAAAATCGACATAGGAATCAAGAATACCGGTAAGTGGAATTGGAAATGGACAGAGGAGAAGGATGCGAACGGAGTATTCTTGAGCGATTACGTTCGGACACCTACACTTGACTGAATCACTGCGCTGGGATCGTCAAATATTTTCCGGATTTTTTTTTGCTACCCACTTACATCCCTGATATATACACGTGTGTAAAAAACGTAGCATCCTTTTGGGGACATTACTTCTTCCTGCTCAAAAGGAGCCAGAAGGCATCAAGAGAGGAAGAACGGGCTGGGTCCTGTGGGAGGTTGTTCCAGTCCTTGCAAGTTCTTGGGAAAAAGGAAGAAGCATATGCCTGACTGCTGCATTGGAATGTCCTTAGACGAGACCCATGTCCTCTAGTTGTTGATGACAATTCGCTGAGGTAGGACTGCCACGCAATGTCAACAAGATTGAAGCGAATACGAAACAGCATGGCAAGGCGGCTCTGAAGGCGTCTGTCCTGCAGAGATGGCCACTTCAGGTTGTTAAGCATGGCTGTCACACTTGATGTTTGGTTGTAGTCACCCGTTACATAGCGTGCGCACCTTCGCTGGACCATTTCAATCTTGTTGACGTTCCGCTGTGTGTGTGGGTCCCATGCTGTTGCAGCATATTCCACCACTGGTCGGACGTATGTGAAGTAGGTGGCCTGCTTGATGCGACGGCTGCAGTGTTTGAAGTTCCGCCGTAGAAAACCAGTAACAGAGTTGGCCTTCTTCACTGTGGAATCAACATGACAATTGAAGTTGAGCTTCTGGTCAATGTGGAGACCCAGGTATTTAGCAGAACTCACTACTTCTAGGGTGTGCCCGTGGATGTTATACAGGCCAAGAGTCTGCTTCCTCTTGTTGGTGACTCGCAAGGTTTGGCACTTGGAGGGGTGGAATTCCATCCGCCACTTTCTCTCCCATTCCTGTAGCCTGTCAAGATCTTCCTGAAGATCTGCGCAATCTTGGTCTGACCTGATTTGCTTGTAGAGCATACAGTCATCAGCGAAGAGGCGGGTTGTTGAGTGCCGAACGCTGTCTGGCAGATCGTTGATGTACATCAAGAAGAGGAGCGGGCCAAGAGCACTACCTTGCGGCACTCCAGATGTTACCTTTATCTCATGGCTAATCTGACCCTCCAGTACGACTTGTTGGGTGCAGTCACTGAGGAAACTTTCAATCCAGCTGAGAGTAGTGCCTCGTATACCATAGTGGTCTGCTTTGAGTAGTAGTCGCCTGTGGGAGACCTTGTCAAATGCTTTTGCGAAGTCCAGGAGGATGCAATCGATCTGCCCCTTGTCATCTAGCCCTTTGGTGAGGTCATTGATGGCAAGGATAAGTTGGGTGTCACAGGATCTTCGCTTCCTGAAGCCATGTTGGGAGTCTGATAGGAGGCTGTGTTCGATAAGATGGTGGATGACAGCACAATGCACCAGATGTTCGCACAACTTGGATAGGATTGCAGTGAGTGAGATTGGTCGGTAGTTCGCCGGAGTTGACTTGCTCCCTTTCTTGTGGATTGGAACGACATAGGCTTTCTTCCATGTAGATGGAATGTTGCCTTGGAGAAGAGAGGCCTGAAAGAGTAAGGTGATGGCAGGTGAGATCTGATCAGCTGTCTCCTTGAGGAATCTGGCAGAGATGCCATCTGGCCCTGTAGCTTTGTGTGGTTTCAGTCTCTTCAGCAGCTTTACTACTCCTGCTTGGCTAACTGATATGTCTGGCATGGCTGGATAAGGACTGGGTCCCAGATCTGGTAGAGTGTTGTCGTCATCAGTAATGAACACCGAGGCGAACTGCCTGTTCAGGATACTGGCTTTCTGCTTCGGATCACAATGGAGTATGTTTCCTTCCTTCAGTGATGCCACTCCCATGTGATCACAGCGCATGGTCCTTACGAGGGCTCCCAAACGCTTACTGCAGCCTGGATCATTGCCAATAAAGTCAGAGATGTATTTGTTGTAGGCTTGTCTACAGACCTTTTGTGTGGCCTTCCTGAGGGTGTAGTAGCGATTCCAAGAGGAGGTCTTCTTTGTCCTCTTTGCCTTCCTATAGGCTCTTGCCTTTTTGCGGCACATGCGCTTGGTAGTGGTGTTAAACCAGCATGGGTTGGATCTCGTTGATGTCATCTTGGTGGGCACATGATCCCTCAGAATCTTCTCCAGGTCTTGTTGGATTTGGCCATAAAGAGTCTCAACAGGTGATGTTCTATCGTGAGAAGCTACAAACTGGTCTGCCCATGCTGCAGCATCTGCATGAATACCTTCAAGGTTGGCCTTCTTCCAGAGAAACACCTCTCTACGGATAGGTTTAGTCCTGTAAGCCCTAACAGTCATGTCCATGAATATCACATCATGATCACTGAGACCCGGCATGGGCTCACACTGCCGAACCAACGTTGGACGGTTTGTGATGATTACGTCGAGTGTGTTACTTCCTCTTGTTGGGAAGTTGACAATCTGTCCAAGTATGACTCACTTAGAGAGTGCCTATATTGGTGGGATGTGATCTCTTCTGTTTCCCAGTTGATGTCGGGTAAGTTCATATCGCCTCCAATCCACACTGCTGTGCCGGGGTTAGATGTGCACAGATCTCGTTGAACTGGTTGATACTGTCCATATAAGGTTGGTTGGTGTTCGGAGGGCGATACACGGCTCCAAATATGGCGTTGTTGTTATTGTTGTACCTGTCTATCACCTTGGCTGCAACAACTTCAGCTTCACTCCCGGCTTCTACCTGATGACTGTCAAGGCTAGTCGAGATGCCAAGCAACACTCCTCCATACCCGCCATTTCGGTCTTTCCGGTACACAGTAGCCAGACGGGAAGAATTCCCCTTCGTTAATGCTTGGTTTGAGCCATGTTTCACATCCTATAATCACATCTGGCTTGACTGCACTGACAAGACTCCAAAATTCTTCTCTCTTCGAGACTATGCTCTGGAAGTTGATAGTCAGGGTCTTAATGTGTAGTTTGCTTTGAAGAGACAAGTTCTTGGTAGGTGATGATGCAGCCTGTGGGCGTCCGGGAGAATCAGTACTTGAAGATGAGAAGCTTGAATGGCTATAGTCAAGTGTGGAGCTGGGTAAATCGTTGCTACTGTCACTGCCTGATGATCCAGTCATTGTTAGTGTGTCAAATAGGCTCGATGAAAACTTAGGCAGACCGCAGTTGCAGCATTCCCAGGGGGTATCACATCTTCCAAGGACATCTAGGAAGCTGTTGTCGATGTATGAAACCAAGTATCACAGGATTCACACAGTATACTGGCTTTGGCTCCTCTATAAGATGTGCATGCCTTATGACATTCACCACATGGAAACTTGGGTTGCCTAGGTCCAGGGTTGCTTTCCACGTCGCCACTCAGTAGTAATACATGTACATGTAATAGTAGTACTAGCATCACCATTGTCATTGGTATCAGCATGGCTACAGTGATTAAGTTGCTAGCCATGGTAATTAAACAAGGCCATACCAGAGGCAAAACAAGATGAAATGTGCCTAAGATTATAGGATGTGAATTACAAACTGGTAAATGCAGACACACTTGGAAAATACAAAGGTAAGCTTCAAGGGAGTGACTGCATACAATACAAGCACCAACTTGAATGTCTATGGGTGGGCACATGAGGTAGAATCTGTCCAGAAAGCCAAATCCAGGTGCAGGTCAGAAGTAGGAAATACAGGGAAGAATTACTCATTCCTGTCCCAGGAGCATGCTCACAGGTGTATATATCATGCACCAGAACAAATTCATGAGCAAATCCAAATATTCCAGCAAAAAATGTCAAATAATATCACATTTAGCTACACAAATGAGGGCATGTGTGTAATGCTCCACACATCACACACAAACCCCCCCCCCCCTCCATATTTTTGGTGATTGCATCGCGACCGCTGGCAATTTCGGATTCTCGCTTCAGGACTTTTTTCCCTGACGTCTTGCGCACGTTTTGATACCACATTTGTCCATATCAGACATACCTAGGGGGTGTTATATGCTAATTAGTATGTGCATGTCATTAAAATTGCTAATCGCTCCATATATTTGTACAGTTACATGCTGTCAATAGACAATGGCTTGCATTTTAATTAGCTAATTATTCAAAAAATTTGCATAATTGATTAAAATTAATCACACCATCAGATTCAGCATGTGAAGATCTATCGACATGCAAATTTTCAAGTTCATTGGACATTGGGTTTCCGAGATCAATGGGGGGGGGGGGGGGCTCCCAGGCCCCCCCCAGTATTTTCATGGAGCAAAATAGCCCAGTTCAGTAAGGGTTAAAACCAGCTGACTTACCACAAGAAACTGGTAATCTTTGGTTAACATACAATACTTATCTTTAAAAAAACCCAATACCATTATTACAAAGAATATATGCATCAGTGTGCTCAGATAGTCTTTTTATTGAAATACTGTGTAAGCCATTATTTTTGTAAGGGTTTTATTTCCACATATATTTTTGTAGGGTTGCAAATTCAATAACATCTCAAAATACGTTCGCAATAAACAAGTACTGTAAGTAGCCAGCTCATGATTATCACAAATACAATTACTTACAAAAATGTCTCTACCTGTTATCCCCCCAAAATATCTGTATGTGAAAACATTGGCTTATAGAGTAATGTACATCTTTCTCTTTACAATCGTCACCGATCAATTTTTTTTAAATGAAGAAAAAAATAATAGATATGCAACTTAAAGTGGAAATAGAGGAGGATGCAAACATTTATTATCATTCCAATATTTAATTATAAGTAATAAGAGTAGGAAAGTAATATTTCAGCTTAAAAGTAACACAAGATGCTCAACTCAAGCCAGAAATCAAGAACAGTCGTGGCTGCAGATGGGTTCTCAAACTGCTTGTATTGGATACATCCATATTAGCATTGAACTTGAAGAGACATGGGATGGCTGATACCGTAGCCATTGCTGCTCATTAAGGAAAATCAAAGGGAGTAAAACAAAGGGGAAGACATGAGATCATGATTAAGAAGCATTTCTTTGTTGCTGTATATACCTGAATGGAAGACAATGATAGGAAAAGCAGAAGATAATGATTAAGAAGCATGTGTTGGTGAATCAGAGTGGTTGTAGGTCATGCTGTAGTCAACGGTGGTCCGATTGAAAAGGAAGTGGTTTTTATAAAGGCTGTTAAGGGTTAGATCATGTGATACCTATTAGGACCTTTGTTTGAGAAAGCCAACAAGGGACAGATAGTCAGACTTTGGTCATAAAATATCTTAATTTAACTATTTTCTCAAAAGTGAACTCGATTTGGGTCTTCTTTCCATAATTAGCCAATTACGGTATCCCCATCTTAATTTAATACAAATCTAGATTCGTACACCGCAAAAGCATCCTCAAGTTTTCTCAATTTTATAAATTCTAAGATGCCATAAGTAACCCATTTTTTCATGTAAACAGGATGGTTGTATCATCTGTATTATTTTTGCTGCCATTGTCTTAAAATTTCTAACTCAAGAAATGCATTAATGATGTGAGGAGTGAAGTCTTGAAACCTCAAAACACAAACTTGCCCTATACCTCTTAGCTGAAACCCATATCGATGAATTCATGTTATTTATTTATTTTGCAATAAATTTGTTTGTTTTTTCTCAGAAAGTTTACTTAATATACTTGTAGTTGACAATATTATCAACATTCTAAAATCTAGTATGTAAATATTTTTAGTAACATGTATGTGTACATGGAATTTGAGAACATTCTGAAACTCTGTATGAGCAATGATTTATGTGTTGATGTATATGTTTGTATTTGTTTTGATGTAATTTTTACAGAGGCATCCTCCTGACAGGGCATACTTCATTGCTAAAGAGATCCTTACAACAGAAAGAACATATCTCAAAGACTTGGAAGTAGTTGTAGTAGTAAGTACAATGTATCATCAACTGCATTAATCACATCTCTTTGAAGCATGGAATTTTCAAGTTTGGATTGTTGTAAATCTTTCCTCCTCTCTTGTCCTTTTTATCCTTAATTCTATTTTGTATTTTGACAATCGATTAGATATTGTATGTTTTCTCATATTCCGTTTTTTTAATGTTTTGATTATAACATACTGAAAGCAAGAGGAAAATCCTGTAATAAAGTTACATGTAATTAAACCATCTTTGCTGCATTATAAGGGGTCTTTAGACCAGGGCCCCATAACACAAATGTTTACAATCAGTGGTAAAATGGCAGTGGCCAGTTAAGATCACTGTTGCATGCACATCAAGTTTAAATGGCTGACCATCTACCAATCAGAAATGTTGTTTCATATTGGCAATTGATTGCAAAGCTTTGTGTTATGGGCCCAGAATGCATAGTGCAAGTGACTAGCCACATGTAGTGAATAACTTGAGCCTGTCTTAACATTTTTTTCTCAGTGGTTCCGGAAAGCAACGACCAACGAAGCAAATCTCCCAGAGACACTGGACGTCCTCTTCAATCATCTAGACCCTATATATGAATTCCATTGTAAATTTCTTAAAGAAGTTGAACAACGCCTTTCATCATGGTAAGAATGCGCATGTGTAGTCCCGAGTATTGATATCTTTGCTGGGTCGAAAATAACGACTGTTAACAAATTTTGTTTTATAGTCATGTGCAGTCAGTATGCTTTATAAGACATTGTAAGGAGACAATATTGTGGAAGAGGGTTTAATCATTATTGTGAAGATGCAGGAATAAGTGCTTATTAAATTATTTATGGATTGTAAAGAAAGTTGTCCAATTCACCAAACTTTGTAATCAGTGTTCAGTGTTCTGTGGATCATTCTGGTATAGTACAAGATGATATATATGTTCAGGGTTTCCCTCTTGTTTATGCTTTATTAGTTTTTTTTGTTCTTTTCTTTTCTTTCTTTTTTTGCTTTACAAGTCAGTATGGGAACAGTTTTATACACCACTTCAACCCTTCTTTACACATTGTAACATTTATATTGCTCTTCAGTGATATATGTATTCAGTTTCATATTTATATTCAAATAATTTATATATTTTCCTTTTGTGTTATCACTTTTTGTGAAATTTCTTGTTTCATGTTATTTTGCAGGGAAGGCAGGCCTAATGCACAAGGCAAAGGAGGATTCCAGAGGGTAGGAGACATCCTACTCAAGAATGCTCAACATTTGAAGGTAAATACATACTTTTTCTAGGAAGTTGTTTTTAAAAGCCCGTGTACAGTCTACTCTTCAGATTTCTTCATTCTAGGTGATAACTAGAACAATACTCAAAAGTCTAAGCTGTTGCATAATTTTCTTTTAAAACATAAATAAGCAAATAAACTTCACTGCATGAAAATACAGCATTACAAACTTTAATGAAATCAAGAAATAAATAGGATGCAAATGAGGGATGTGGATGAACCTCTTTTCAGTTCATCACTAAATATTCTTTTTTAATGTGAAAGCTTGTTGAAGGCTAATTGTTTTTATTTTGATACAATGTGTATGTTTTGCCTTATTATTTTTTTTTTAATTATTATTATTTTGATTTGCAGCTCTACACGGGTTACATCGGCAAGCTTGAAGAGGTACTGAGTGATCTGGAGGCCTCGCTGAGGAAAAACAAGAAGTTTGAGTCTTTCTACCGTGACTTTGAGATCCAGAAGGTCTGCTATCTGCCCTTCAACACATTCCTACTCAAACCTGTTCAGAGGCTGCTACACTACAAACTGGTGCTAGAAAGTAAGTAGGGAACCTCCCCCCCCTATTTCCAAATGGTATAGTCAAGAATTTGCAATATTTCATGTACTAATGTTGGATCATGACAAAAGTCTTATAGGGAGGTTTATAAAAAGTCTGATTTTTGGTGGGTTTAAACATGGTACATGGTATAAACATAAAGCTGGTGATAGAAAGAAAGCAAGAAAATACCCCTCTGTTTCAAATGGAAGAATGTAAAATGTCCGCGTGCATATGCCGCCATATAATCATATCACAATTGAAACAACATGAAATTACTGCAATTTGCGAAAGTTTCTTGCTGCAGAATTTTCTGTCCTTACCAATCGCGAAAGTTTCTTGTTTTACAGTAGTGTAGATTTTGCCAGTATTGAGATAACATAGTGATAACTATGCTACCCACTGATTGGGGGATACCCTCAAAACCTGGAAGGGCTCAAAGCTGTATTCAAAGTCATTTGTCCAATGGAAATAAAAATAAGGAAGTTGCCAATCATTACAGAGACCATCTTAAAAAGATGGTTCCCTCTCTTTGTATCTGTGAACATGGGCGCAAATCCAGGGGGGACAGGGGAACATGTCCCCCCCCCCCCCCCCACCTTTTTGAAGATAGGCCAATGTCCCCCCTACCTTTTTTTGCTTGTCAACAGAATTTTTGAGGAAAACAACCCCAAAAATGTGATAACCTTTTTTTTTTTTTTTTTTTTCTTTTTTTTTTTTTGTTGGTTGTCAGGAAATTCCAGACATTTCGGACGGTTAAATCATGTGGTGTCCCCACCCCCCCCCCCAAATTTCAAAGTGGATTTGCGCCACTGCCTGTGAAGCCAATTTTGGTTTTCTTCATGTCCCAAACCAACTCATAACTAATCTTGTTTCTGATCCTTAAAGGGAAGGTTGAGTTCTGAGAAAGGTGAAAAATAATATGTGAGCTTTCTCTTTCCTTTTATGTCAGGTACATCGTGGTAGAAATGTCCCCTGAAAAGGATTTCTCTTCAAATGCCCTCATATACGAAGTATGACAAAAAATAGCTGAAATGTTTGGATTGATTTCTCATTTTGATGATCCCAAAACCTCACAGTATACACCAATCCTTATTTAGACATGATCAACCAATAACTTCCAGACCATTTTGTTGGTAATGTAATTGCATGACCAGAACTCAATGTTATCTTTAAATTTCTCCTTTTTTTGCAGGACTTGTGAAGCACTATCAACCTTCCCATCCGGACTACAAGGACTGCAAGGGTAAGTTTCTCGCATTTAAAATTGACTAGTTTCAGTGAGTTTCTACTTTCAAAGTATTGCATTTAGACTTCAAGATATTATGTGTATCAATTTTTAGATTCTTGTTTATAATTCAGAGGCAATGTAATTGCAAATAATTTTTAATGATTTCCAGAGTTTTGTATTCATCCCAATTTAAATCTGATACTAGGTGTTCTATGTGGTTCATTTTTAAAAATGCTTATTTAAGTAGTGTGTGTAATTGTTTTGTGTGTAGACATCTTCATTTCACATTGAATATCCAGGAATTTTCTGTTTTCAGAATTATGGGTTTAGCATTCATGCATCAAATATATGTATATTATGGTTTGATGAATATGAATTCTAAATGGTTAATTCATTCAATTCTGCTGTTACTTTTTCTATGACACATTCCCAGAGATGTTTGTTAAGAAAATCATGTTGAATGATATGGGGTATATAGGAATCAGTCAACGGTTGGGCGGTCGGTCGGTCGGTCCGTTGCAAATCTTGCGGATCGAACTACTTCCTCAGTTTTCGACCAAAGTCATGAAATTTGGTACACACATTGGTCTTGGTGGGAAGATGTGCAAGACATATTTTTCGGATGAGTCGGAATCTGCGTTGCCATGGTAACGGCATATCTATGGCAGTAAATCAGGGAAAAATCTTGCGGATCGAACTACTTCCTCAGTTTTCGACCAAAAGTCAAGAAATTTGGTACACACATTGGTCTTGGTGGGACTTGGTGGGAAGATGTGCAAGACATATTTTTTGGATGTGTCGGAAGCTGCGTTGCCATGGAAACGGCATATCTATGGCAGTAAATCAGGGAAAAATCTTGCGGATCGAACTACTTCCTCAGTTTTCGACCAAAAGTCAAGAAAGACTGTTGTCACGGGGCGGGGGTATTAATCATCATCTTCAGTGATATTTCTAGTTTCTTATTGCATTTCAATGATCATTTCATTGCTCGCAGCTGCTCTGGGAGATGTTGGAGATCTGACTGCTGACATTGAGGACAGTGTCAAGAGGATTGAAAACTTCCAGAAGCTGACAGAACTACAGAGAGATCTGGTTGGCATGGATACGCTTATACAACCAAATAGGGTAAGTGGATGGAGAGGAGAAGGATGATGATGGTGATGAAGATGACGATGACGATGACGATAATGGCTATGATGATGGATGTGATGATGGTTATGATGATAGCGATGGTAGTGGTGATGATGATGATGATAATGATGATAATTATGATGAAAGTGACGCGATGACCATGACCATGACGGAGATGAGATGATGAGAACAAGGAGGATGTTGATGGAGACTGAGGATGTTGATGATATTATTGATGATAATGAGAAACGGGTGTAGGAGGATTGCAAGGGTGATAGGACAAGTTTGGAAATATAATGGTGTGGTGGTAATAATGGTCTTGGTTGAAATATTGGAGTTTGTTGCATTTTGATTAGAGAGTGCTCATTAAGAAAGTTTCTTACTCCTGTAGTATGATGATGCTTATATTTTAGTCTTTAGACGGTATGATTCCAGTAATTGCAACAAAATGTAGCAAATGTACATTAACCATTACAAGAAGAGACCATTGTCTTGTATTATTGTACAAACAGATACCTTGAAACATCAATTATTCTTGATCTTTACAGCATTTCATCCGAGAGGGTTGCCTTCACAAGCTGTCACGCAAGGGATACCAGCAGCGAATGTTTTTCCTCTTCTCGGACGTCTTGGTGTACACCAGTAAAGGGGTCACACCCACCAACCAGTTCAAAGTTCACGGCCAAATCCCTCTCAAAGGAGTTGTGGTAAGTTCTTTACAACTTTGAAGAAACTGACACTTTCCCCATAGACGATGGGGGGGGGGGGTGGTGTCTGCACATATGATGTTGATGACATAAGGCACTACTCCTTTTGATGCATTTTATATTTTACAAAATTGTATTTTATATTTAATAATTACCTCCAAAATTATATGCTCATATTTTAGATTATGAATATGTCTTACTGCGAGCTTAAATACTATGCAGATATCCATGAATTATGAAGCGGTTTGAAAAAAAACAAATGATACTTGAAGGATCAGCATATAAATCATTCAAAGGTTGTATATAAGCTATCAATTTTCAGAGATTTCAGTTTTGAGGCAAAAGCCCTACATGTGGCAATCTATTGCAAGCCATACACGTATTTCAAACTTTTTTTGTGTCCAAACTAGATAATTGTAGATGATTTTCAGGCCTGCTTATGAATTCTAAATGGCAGCCCTGGATCATGTTTTTCCGGTAACTTTACAAGTTTATTGAACCTTTCTGTATTATATTGCTACAGCTTGAAGACAGTGAGTTGGATCGCTCAGTTGCAAATTGCTTCACATTGTACGGAGGCAACAAGACGGTGGTCATAGCAGCCAGCACACCGGAGGAGAAAATAAGATGGATGGAGGTAAGAAAAAGAAGGAAAAAATCAAAAAAATCAAATACTTTCAAAAAGTTACAGATTAAAAATTAGTTCTAGTTCATGTGAACTATGTCATATTCAATAACCATAATATTTCTTTGATGATTAAAAGAATATTGTTCAACATTAAACTCATCATTTGGTTTCTTTGATCATGGAAGGTTTCATGAACCTTTGGAAAATTTCTCAAGTGTCTTCTTTCATGTACTTGTTTTTTTAGCTGGCTAGTAGATTTTTAACATTGTGCAGTGATATCATATTTTAAGAAATATCTGTTCAAAAAGCATGCTGAATGCATGCTGAATTAAATTTACGCTATATGTCATCTTTTTTTTCACCCACAGGATATTCGGTTGGCTATGAGTATGTGCCAAGATGATCAAGTGACAGATACATTAAGTGAGTTGAACTTTAATGTTTAACCTCTACCACACAGTGGGCGGCAAATTCCGCCCCCAGATTTGAGTGTTGAACATTTAGTTTAGGCTCAGAATGGCTTGACATTCCTGCACCTTTAATACAATGTTTATTGCTATGCAGTATATCTTTAAACACTTTGCTCCAGAAAAAACTCATTGAAGTTAATATTTCAATCTTGAAAATTCAATTTTTACAATTGCTCAAAAATCCGGTGGCATGGAAGGGGTAAAGACAGTTTCATTTTGTATAGCTCGGAGGGGGATTCAACATTGCGTTGCTGTTTGCTGTAAAAATCTTGTATGTGGATTTTTTGTGGCTTATATGAACATTACATTCAGCTTTTAACATCAGTGTCTTCCAAAATGAAGTTGCCTGGTGAAGAAGTTGACATTGTTATGGGTTATGTGGACTTTGGGGAACTCCCCTCACAATCAGATTGTTAAGAAATAAGCAATTAAGCTCGAGGAGGGGGAGTAGTAGGGTAACACATCCCCCTCAAAGTCACATCATAGTGATATCATATTTGTTCCATAATTCATTAAGGGGGTTGGGTAGCATAATGATATCACAGTGGCAATGCACAAAAACAAATTATTAATAAGTAGCTTCAAATTTTCACATTTTGTTCTAGTTGGTTTCAGTTATTCTATGACACTATAAAATAAGAGGAGTTTTATCCATTTTTGTAACCCTTCCCAACACTCCCATGTTTTTTAAAATCACTTCAGTGGCATAGGCAGAAGTATCATGTATAATGTCAGAGCTGTTTGAGGCTTCCAGTATCGGATATAATTATAAAAACAGTAGTGTCTTCTTGTATAGCACTCATGTCCGTTATGCCATGACGCTCCTGGTCCTCCAAAATTATTAACCCTGGAAGACAGCCAAATATGTAATGCCCTAGCATATCAGGCACCCATTTACACCTAGCTGGAGAGTGGAAAATGTAGATTAATATTTTGCCAAAGGATGTCAATGCCAGGCTGGGATTTAAACTCCTAACCTCTTGATACAAAGTCAGGTGTATGAACCACTATATCAGATACCTATAGATGTAGAGGTGTTAAATGTGTACACGCAATTTCTGAACTTGTTCTTGTCGTAGGTTCACCGGACCAAGATTCGGCATTTGATGAGGCAGAAGACGACATTTCATCGCCGTCCAAGTCCGTAGACCGTCAGTCCCACCATAGGGCCAACACCACTGTTCATGTATGCTGGCATCGTAATACTAGCGTTAGCATGGCTGATCATGTACAGGCAGTTGAGGTAGGACAGTGCTAGTCTTGGATTTTAATATTTTTCTGTAACCATTTTTTTTTTCATTGATATTGTTGAAGATGTTTTTATCTTTATTTAGTGTCAAATAATCGCAAAGACTTTTAAGAAATCAATGCAATGGCACTTTCAATACCCTGTTGTATTTCTTTATAGAAATCATGTTTGTATTGTTTAATATGCCATTGTAAAGTTTGCACATAACTTGCATTTCCAATCAATATACAGTTTATTTGCTGTGTAACATTTAAACTGAAGTACATCAAATCATTATAAATCATAAAAGAAAGCAAGGTAGGTATTAAAGAAACATCAAATTAAATATTTAAAACATAAAATAATATCTGTAAACAAATTTTTAGGCATTTTACTGCCAGTGTTAAAGATCGTATGCTCGTATGTTTTTCATTACAGATCGAGCATACGATCTTTAACACTGGGAGTAAAATGCCTAAAAATTTGTTTACAAATTAAAATTCCTCCCATCAAGCTTCTTCGTTTAATAAAATAATATCATTGTGCAACCAATAAACAAATGTTTTAGGCATCTGACAAATAGATTTGGGTTACTTGTGAATAATGTACAAAGACATGTGCATCTATATTTCATGATTGTTTATATTTATTCCTCATTTCAGAATCAGCTCAGTGGATTTTTACTACGTAAATTCAAGAACAGCAACGGCTGGCAGAAGCTTTGGGTGGTCTTCACTAACTTCTGTCTCTTCTTCTACAAGAGCCATCAGGTAAGTCTACAAATATACTAATAGTTACCTTTGTTTAGTATTTACTTACTATGTTTCTAAGCACTTAATGTATAAGTATTACCCCAGTCATTAGATTCAGTTGCTATTTCCACACCTACATGTAGTGTGCACCATCTCCATTCCACTTAAGTGCATTCCAGCCTTTTACGGGCACGTAGATGCTAGTCGAACACAAAGGTCGCATCCTATCGGGTGCCCATTTTATCCACCTGGATGGGGAGAAGCAATGTAGGTAAATTCCTTGCTTAAGGACGTAAGTGCCATTAGAGGTGTCGGGGTTTAGTAGATATGTCACCTACTACAGACCACATGGTATCAGCCTTGAATCCCAGCCATGGCACTGACATCCTTTAGCAAGACATTATTCTTCATTTGCCACTCTCAACCCAGTTGATGTAAAATGGGTACCCAGTAGGAAGAAGTTCCGTGAAGATTTGAGCTATTTTTCATGATAGCTTGGCTAAAGTTAAGGTAATAATGGTATTCAGCACTTTGCATCAACAGGAAAAATTATTTATTATACCCCCGCCAAACGAAGTTTGAAGGGGGTATATAGGAATCAGTCAACGGTTGGGCGGTCGGTCTGTTGCAAATCTTGCGGATCGAACTACTTTCTCAGTTTTCGACCAAAGCTCATGAAATTTGGTACACACATTGGTCTTGGTGGGAAGATGTGCAAGACATATTTTTCGGATGAGTCGGAATCTGCGTTGCCATGGTAACGGCATATTTATGGCAGAAAATCAAGGAAACACCTTGTGGATCGAACTACTTCCTCAGTTTTCGACCAAAAGTCAAGAAATTTGGTACACACATTGGTCTTGGTGGGAAGATGTGCAAGACATATTTTTTGGATGTGTCGGAAGCTGCGTTGCCATGGAAACGGCATATCTATGGCAGTAAATCAGGGAAAAATCTTGCGGATCGAACTACTTCCTCAGTTTTCGACCAAAAGTCAAGAAAGGCTGTTGTCACGGGGCGGGGAGTATTAATCATCATCTTCAGTGATATTTCTAGTTATTATTATTATTGTTTGTTGTTGTTGCTGCTGTTGTTATCATTATTATCATCATCATCAATATTTTTTTTGTCATTAGGATGACTATCCCTTGGCTAGCCTTCCTCTCCTGGGCTACTCTGTCATGATACCAGCCGAAGAGGATGATATCCGTAAAGACTACGTCTTCAAGCTTCAGTTCAAGACACATGTCTACTTCTTCAGGGCAGAGAGCGAGTACACATTCAGCAGGTAAGCTTCATAGCATCCAGGTTAGCTTGAAGATAAGGTGGAGTTCTGGGAAAGGTGAACAATAATATGTGAGCTTTCCCATTCTTTCTATGTCAGTTTGAACAAACATCATAGTAAAAATCTTCCCTCAATAGGATTTCTCATCAAATGCCCTCATATTCAAAATATGACAAGAAATAGCGGAAGTGTTTGGACCAAACATTCATGCCACATATGTGTCCAATCCCATATACCCATTTCTCTGTGTGTAGTGCATGTGTTTTTCAGCGAGGCAGTGTCAATTTCTTATCATTTTGATGAATACAAAACCTCACAGTACACACCAAGTCTTATGTAGACATCATCAACCTTTCACACTTATTTCCACACCAAGTCTTATGTAGACATCATCAACCTTTCCCACTTATTTCCACACCAAGTCTTATGTAGACATCATCAACCTTTCCCACTTATTTCCACACCAAGTCTTATGTAGACACCATCAACCTTTCCCACTTATTTCCACACCAAGTCTTATGTAGACATCATCAACCTTTCCCACTTATTTCCACACCAAGTCTTATGTAGACATCATCAACCTTTCCCACTTATTTCCACACCAAGTCTTATGTAGACATCATCAACCTTTCCCACTTATTTCCACACCAAGTCTTATGTAGACATCATCAACCTTTCCCACTTATTTCCACACCAAGTCTTATGTAGACACCATCAACCTTTCCCACTTATTTCCACACCAAGTCTTATGTAGACACCATCAACCTTTCCCACTTATTTCCACACCAAGTCTTATGTAGACACCATCAACCTTTCCCACTTATTTCCACACCAAGTCTTATGTAGACATCATCAACCTTTCCCACTTATTTCCACACCAAGTCTTATGTAGACATCATCAACCTTTCCCACTTATTTCCACACCAAGTCTTATGTAGACATCATCAACCTTTCCCACTTATTTCCACACCAAGTCTTATGTAGACACCATCAACCTTTCCCACTTATTTCCACACCAAGTCTTATGTAGACATCATCAACCTTTCCCACTTATTTCCACACCAAGTCTTATGTAGACATCATCAACCTTTCCCACTTATTTCCACACCAAGTCTTATGTAGACATCATCAACCTTTCCCACTTATTTCCACACCAAGTCTTATGTAGACATCATCAACCTTTCCCACTTATTTCCACACCAAGTCTTATGTACACATGATCAACCTTTCCCACTTATTTCCACACCAAGTCTTATGTACACATCATCAACCATTTTGATGAATACAAAACCTCACAGTACACGCCAAGTCTTATGTAGACATGATCAACCTTTCCCACTTACTTCCACGCCAAGTCTTATGTAGACATCATCAACCTTTCCCACTTATTTTCACACATTTTCTTTCACAATGTATTTGCATGTCAAGAGTTGAGTTCTGGGGGGTGTTTCACAAAGAGTTAAGTTTGACACATCACCGCATTGGTCAGATCGTGCTCAAGCGGACGCGCGCTATCGAGTAATCTACCAATGAGATTACGCTTTTAATACTGTATGCGCATTGGCACTTACGCATGATTTTAAGTCAAACTACTCTTTGTGAAACACCCCCCAGGTTATACGACTTCATTGTGAAATATAAGGTTTCTGAATTGTTAATATTATTCAAAATGACCAAATCTTCCTGAAATTCATTAGCGATAAAAAACACTAGACACAGATATGGGTACATGGGACTACATGAACATGCTTCACCTGAATCTGTATAATACATCACTCAAATGACCTTTGATGTTTGTTCTTGTAAGAAAAATTTGATCTTTAATATTCCTTTCCTTTTTTTTTTTTCTATCTACAGGTGGATGGAAGTCCTAAAGAGTGCCACATATACCAGTAAGATGGAAAATGATATCATGTAATGGATGCCACTGAAGCAACGCACAGACTGCCTGTGAGGACATCCTCAAAGACATGTCTCCTGAACACCATCCTCTTTCTTCCCACCAACTGGGAAACATGAAAATGAGTAAAGAAAGCACACTCTGTTTTCAACCATTCTCTTCGTTGAATGCCCAAGAATGTATTTTAAGGGAGAAAAATGATGTGCTGATGAAGAAAACATTGCCAAAGTTATTTGCTGAATCATTTCTTTCTTACGTAAGCACTGTCGTAAACAAATTTCCATGTGTGCTTTTCTAAGAAACCACTGATATTCCTTCGTAGAGATGTGTAGTTATTATCACAATGGATGATTTAGCTGGTTTGTGAAAGGAGCAATCATTTCTTTTCTTTAATACTGCCTCTTTATTTTGTTTTGTAGAAACCTGATTTATTATGCAAAATACACCAAACAAAGGAGCATGTTGCCACCTTGGGCTTCATTTCTTTGTGTGGATTCTATCATCTCTCTTTTTGCAAGAAAAGAAACCAATTAATATCCCATATACATTTTAATAGTAGAGCAGAGTTTTATACAAGATTTTTAATGTAAAGATATACTTCTACAAGTACATGTACATGTATGTTCTTATGGAAAGACCACTGCCAAGAGGGACGTGTTGGAAAATTTGTTTTAAACCGTTTTCTTTGTCTCTTCTTTAGGTTTACAAGTTATGTATGTGTATGTATTCTTCAAACAAAGAATTGTAGCTCATTCCCTTGTCCTGAGGTATAAGCATTACCAAGATATAGATTTTTTAAGGGTTTGTTCGTACTTAGACAAACATTTCGCCTTGAAGTCTTACAGTCGGTTAAGCCTTGAAAATTCCTTGAAAGTTTAGGACTTGAACTTACGAGGCTCAAAATGCTCATATATTATTATGACAACCAATGGCAGCACTAAATTTTGGCAAGTATTGTGCCATAATATGATGAATCTCTGAAGAGGAATAGATTGTGAGGTTTTGATTTTTTTTTTTGGACGAGGTTTTGTGCAAGTTGGTTTTATCCTGCTTGCCTTATACACATGAAATAGAGCCCCTTAAAAATAGATGGTAAGGTATCCTCAAAAACCAAATTACGATTAATCCTAAGGAGGCGAAGTTTAGGCCGGTGTAAAGCAAGACTTCACACAACAAACTATTGTTTATCATTGCGGATACCTCACACTTCTAATTTGCTTTCAGACCAACATAATGTCTGAGTTTTCTATTCTTATTTCTGTTTAATATGCTCCACAATATATGCTCAACAATATAATTATGTGAAATACTTTCATTACCTTTTGACAGAGAGTTATTTTCTTGTCAGACTTTGTACATTAAAATTGTATGGGAGCATTGTAAATGTATGTATACTGTACCTACACTAACATGTAACTTTCTCTATGAATTCTTTAGAGATTCATTTTCCTTTATAGTGTTGTTATTTTGGAATTAATTTATTACTCAAATTGTAGTCTTTAGGATGCATATATATGGAGAGTTTATAGTTCTCTTTTTAATCTTGTCATGTAGCCCTTGTACCATAACCTAATGATGCGTTCTGGCGTTTTTGTTCAGTGAAAATTGGAATGCCATTTTTCTAATCTTTGTCACTGACTGTGTATTTGAGCGGCGTGCGTGGGCTTATTGTACAGAGGATATGTATTTGTGTACATTTGTATATTGAAACCTGCCTTTAAAACGATTGATAATGTATTCGAAAGTCGTTGCAACCTTTGTATGAAGTAACATTGTTCTCATTTTAACCTTGCTAGCACCTCTCTCCGTAATCGCCGATTCCTGGGGTATGATTTCTTTGGCCCTCTTTGTACCAGAAACCTAAAATGCCATAGACTTTAGATATGCATTTTCTACAGGATTGAAAGACCATGTGACATTGATTAATCACCTGACTTACATGTAGACCATGAATAACACTTTCCAAAAAAGTTACTCTTTTGGATCCTGAATGTTTGAATATAACTGAAGAAAAATCCTGTCATCAAATTCTAACAATAGAAGTGCATTTATTTTCTTTTGTTTTTTCCTGATGAATTAATGGCCACTGTGGACAGCATATACAGGTTTTGGTTCAGATGATTCAGGGTAGGGCATAAGACAACTTACCTGTGATGTGTCTCTTGCTGCTTACTCCAGTCATGAGATATTGCTGCTGCTTTAGCGTCTTCTTGCGAGTGATTTTCATATCTTGTGCAGAATATAACACCTATAGAAGGTTGACAATGCTCAAAGAATGTTAATCAAATCGCTTGCAAGGTCAAATTATCTCATTGTTCAAGACATATCTTTAACCCCTACAAATTGCCCTAGATTTTGGATGCATCATTATTGTAGAAGAAGAAGAAAATGCCTATCTGCATATCTTAAGTATTATATCTGTAAAGTATTTCTATTTTATCTGCTTGAAGCTGATTAGTATAAAAAATATGACTATTCCATTTTCCAGCCATTTTTAAGTCTTCATAAGTTTGCTGTTGGTTACACTATATGTCTTCTTTTAACTTATTTGCTTGTGGCTTTTGCTGCGTGTCTCCAGCCTTAGTGCTTTATGCAATACTATACCAATGAATGAAAACTACTTGATCAAACTAAAGGAGAAAATAAAAAGTCAGAGATAAAAAGAAGAGGTGGACAGTGGAATTAAAGGTCTTCCATTTTGCGGCTAAGAATAAAACCAAATAACCAAAGCAATTTAGAATCTTTGAGTAAAAGAGTAGCTTGTTGAAAAGGAGAGTTGTACTTATAAGTTCATGTGTGCAGATGTATGTTCCTTTTCTTTATTCCCTTTATATAATAATGTAGCAGGGTTTGGTGTGTTTTTTTCTAAATAGAGTTTGGTAAGCAGTTAATAATGTGAATATTTGATGGATTGTACTCCCTCCCTTGTCCTTCTGATGTGCTGTAAAATGATAGGTGTCATCTAGATGAGAAAAGTCTCGTAGTATTTGTGAAATTCCACTTTAGGAGAATCATGATTTTGTCAAATTTATGCCAAATTATGTGAGTTGGATTGAAGTTAATATAATGTCCTCTCCTATATCCCCAATTTGATTGCAAATATTTGAAAATGCCGTTTGGATGATAAAAGGACAAATAATGCAGGATCCATTTGCTGTGATAGTGGCTATCAATGCAGACATGTATTTTAGCGGTATCTATATTAGCTCCTATTTAACTGTCATGCAATATGGTAAATGGATGTAGATAAAGAGATGGATGAGTTGCAGTACAGTACAGTAATCGTAAAAGTTTCAATCACTAGAAGGAAAGATCGAGAAAATGTATTCATAGTCTACAGTTTAAAGAGATATGCCTGACTGTATGTGATATATAGGGTTGTGCAGTGGCAGAGATTTGTTACGCAATTCTATTCATTTCCTCCCCACCCCATGAAAAGAATTTCCTGCTTATTTCTGCCGGTGGAGTTGTGCATTACATGCTGCAGTGACAACTGCTCTCTGGTCTATTTCATCCACTAACACAATTCTAAACTTCAACACTGGACCAAACGCTATACCTAACGTTAACCCTAAACCTAAACCTAACTTAAAACTCTAACCCTAACCCTATAACTTTGAAGAAATAATGTCAGGAGCACTTGTCGCCGGAGCAATTCTGAGCGCTGTGATGTTGTCAGTAGGAAATGAAGAAAATGTCTTCTCTCAGAGTGTCTAGAAAATATGAAAGATGAAATAGGAAATTACTGAATCGTAAGGTGAAAAACTACATGTTTGAAGCTATTTCTGTATTATGAATTTTAGGGATGAAATGTCCCTATCATCTTTAGAACTGTAGAGATTGGTTGCATTTCATGTTCAAATATCCTTTGCCAAATTAAAATAATTTAAGACCCACCTTATTAACTTATTACATCATACGTCCCAAATGAATATCAAAGAATTGTACTTTACAACACGAAAATCTTTAAAAACTTTCTCGGGCAGGCACCGAGATATCTGTAGTTGGTTTAGAGATGGTGTAACTGGAAATGCAGATATCTGCTCTGGAAATGCATCCATAATGCTCCAAGTTCTAAGAGTTCCAAAACTGAGATCAGACATTTTGTCTTTTGTCTTTGTTTGGAGCTACGTAGCTTATTGTCTTTCAATTTAATTTTTATTGCTCCTTTACCCTTCAGTAGGACTTGTTTGTGATTTGAAGGATTGTATTCTTATATTTAGGTGTCGGGGTGAGGGTTTGGGAATGAAATTAAGGAAGAATGTCAGAAAAAAAATTTGTGAATGGTGATAGAAATTACTATATACATATTGTAATGTATTATTTTATCCGTTACGACATGTTGGTAGCATGAGTAATATATTCTTTGTACCCTAATGCAAACTTGAAATTATGGATGTTGCAAATTACTAAACAATGTTGAGTTTGAAGAAAAAGAACACTCCTGGAAGAGTGTAATGTACTTAAATAATTATTATTATTAAAAAGTAATATAAGGAACCAAGCAAAATTCTCTTATGTATCAATCTTACAACAAGTGATTTGAAGATGATAAATGAAGGATAGATAATCATTTTATTGGATTCAAATTCTCTTGAGGAAACGGGTTGTGGCGATTCAGTTCAAACTTCGCAGATGATATTTTTGTAAATATATTTTATTTTCACCATCTCTTTGGTATGTGTTGTGAGGAAGAAGGATTAAAATGCTTTTGGCATGTGCATGTAACAAAAAAAAATAATTGGCTGCATTAATTTAAAGGAGGAATGCAAAAAAAAAAGAGCTCAACCATTGTGCTTTGCAAATAAATATTGGAACTAATCTTGTCATAGGTATTTATTGTGAAGCTTATAAATGTAGGGTATTTTCCAATTATTCAATTTACATAAAATCACCCAAAATGGTTGGTGCAGATGGTATTTCATTCAGACAATTTTGTTTCTCATTTTATATATTTTTCTAAAGTAGCTATTTGGCCTTCTGAACAGGCATTGTATGTGAAACACAGATAAAAAATTGTATTTTGCATGTATTCTGTGTATCCCCCTCTTTATGTTTGTCCTATTGTTTTCATAAAATTGTTTTATCATATTAGGGAGGGAAGTTTTTGTAATTGTTTTTAATATTCATATTAAGATCAACAATGTTCTGTAACACTTTGAGAATGTAGTATAATGCCTTGCCAATTCTGATTCATCTTGTACAGACTTGTTCTTATACTCTTTCATAATAACTTGTTTTAATAAATCATAAATAAAATGACTGGATGAAAGATGTAGAGACAAAACACTGCATGAAATTAACGAGAGGAAAACCTTTGCAAAATGTGACAAAAGTTGGAATATTATTATGCATTGTATAGTCTCCAATCTATTTGCACGAGTAAGGCCAGATAATGATAAAGCTGGCGCATTATATACGATTGGTATGATACAATTTTACTGTAGAATAAATGACAAAAAAACCCTGTAAGTTTCAAAATGAACCACTGTCATTTGTCTCTTCTCTTCTATTGTGTTTCTGTTATCATCAACTCTCTCTCTCTCAGTGCAGAGGAGTGCAAATTTACTTTTTGAGGAGTCATATTAGGAATCACTTTGTTTTATACTGGAATCCACACCAACATTTAACTCTGTGGTTTAAATGACACTTTTTAGAGTGGATTTTCCTATTTTGAATGTTTATTCCACTCCTACAACAGTGAATTTCTACTACTGTACTCTGAGAGAGTAGTACAGTGTATTGTGAAGACCCCCCTAAAAAGGAATGGAGGGATATATAAAAGGAAGTTGAACAAAAATACAACAATGGGAAACTTCAGTGTGAATTTATGAATGTACTGTAAACCCAGGCAGCCAATTTTGCAGCAAGAAACTTTCGCTAATTGCAATAATTTTATGTTGTTTTAATTATGATTTTATTAGTTCGCGTCATGAAACTTTCGTGAGTATCGACCCCTCGCGAAAGTTTCATGCATGCGAAAATGTCTGGTTTGACAGTATTTCCATTTATTATATGAAAGTCTGCCATCCCCAAATACTAATTTCTTGTGCTGAGAGCTAAAAGGACATTGAGCTTTATCCATTTATGTGGAGTTAATGCCCTTCTTGCTCTCAACACACAATGTCTGATTCGTTGTAAAAATTTGAAACATTAATGATAGGAAAAACAAAAATACGGATACAGACCTCTGGACCCCGTTTCATAAAACTTGTTATCAATATTAAAACAACCGCATCATTTCTATGACAAATTCGCTCTCAGCCAGTCAGATTCAAGGATTTCAGTAGCTTTAACAATTATTGTAACTTGTTATTGATAACAAGTTTTATGAAACGGAGGCCCAGTGTTGATCCTAGAAAAAAAATGGTTATATATTCATTTTGTTTGCCACCAAAACATTGCCATTTTATGATTTATATCCAAATGGTTGTGTAAATATGGCACAGAAATAGTGAATTTTGGAGTGAGGTTGAAAGTGAGAAAAATAGAGGAATAAAGAGGAAGGAGTATAGAGATGGATCGAGAAAGAGTTAGAATCAAACGAGAAATATTGAAATATTATGGAAACGAAAGAGAACATTTTGAAGAGGGAAAGGAGGGTGAGAACGTGAGAAATGTGCAGAGTGAAATAAAAAGATCAATATCACTCTTCTTTGTCCATTTTACACTGGATTATGCTTGTTTACAATAACAGTCCAATAAAAGTAAATATCAAACTGTGAGTATCATCATTCCAGATCAACAAACTGCCTGAATGTCGGTATATATTCACCCTTTCAACACCTCTGATAAGCACAGACGCCATCGAATTGGTTTGATACCTTTTATCATGTTTATTCTTCTGAAATAGCTATTTAGTATTTGAAGCAAAGTCTCTTCTCTTCAGTTAGCTTGAGGAAAACATAAAATACTGCATTTCTCTATATACATGTATATATCAGTGCAAATTTCAAAAGTTAGAGCCCTTTATATAGTCTCTACTTGTTTTCATAGCGTGAAAAAAAGCTATTTCTTTGAAAATGAAAGAGGAAATATCAGAGAGAAAGAAAGAAAATATCAGAGAAGCAGATTGATGATAGTTTGAACGAAATAGGACAAGCAATAAGAAAGTTTATGAAATTTTGTAATTCGTTAAAAATACTTCATGGGAGTTTCAAATTGGCCAAATCGGTAATGTCACTGTGATGTCGTGGCGGACGAATCCCCCATTTGCTCCAACACACAAAATGACTTGTCATTTTTTTCAAACGTTTTATTCAGTATGATCTTTTCCTTTTATTAGGACCTATAACAATATGCCATATACAATATATTTTGAGTACTGCCCCGAGGGAAAGGCGCTTAGGAGAAAACCGCAAATCAATAATATTTTAGTGTACGACAAACTGGATAGTTGTCCGCCATTTGACACAATCACTGATCTCTGCGGAGATTTTTTTCCGTAGAGATCATTGGTCACAATCGATTCACTAATTTACCAATATGAGATTTGCATTGATTTATAGTGATTTATAGTGATCTCATTTTCAAAAATCACTAACTTCCTTATTCCTAGTCCGATTTCTTTCGAGCTTTCACCATCCTGTTTTATTTTTCTGCTCTCACACAAATCATTTTACTACCAAGGTGGGATTGCCTTTTAATAATTAACTGATCTTCTTCTTCTTCTTCTTTGGCTAGAAAAGTGCTGCTTCAGAGTACTGAAATTTTCGCACTGTGAGTTGTGTGTGCATGTGGAACTCGATCAGAATGAATGTCCCCAGGATCTTTCCAAATGTTGACGTACAACTGTATGAATCAATACTTACAATTAATAATAATCAACCACGCAAAATCGTCTGTCTACTAGTTCAATTGGTTTAAAATACCTAAACAAGGCCGTCGATAATACAGTTGCTCGTGGGAATGTGGCATCCCCTCAAAATTTCCGTTCGTAAAGTCTCAATAAAGATCGGCGAAAAGGGGGACAATAAAGGGAGAAAGATAGGAAAAGGGAGGGAAAATGTATAGTGGTAGAGACTTAATATATTCCCAATATATTCTGTTCTTAAACCGCCTTCCAGTTCCGAAAGCAAATTGCCCCGAGCCTGATCCTGTTTGTCTATACAATTCATTACATCTTGGCGTATCAGCATTAGATGCAGCCGTCGTATGCACCCCCCCCCCCCCCCCCCCCCTCGTTTGAAGGCCGGGGGGAGGGGGGTAATCAATATAACTGGCAACGTATCCACAACACCCTGTAATTCACATACAATTATATTACGTCTCCGCCATATCTGGGGCTAGTTCCACCCATATCAATTTCTGGAACCGACACTCCCTGTCTCATAAGTTAGAGAAAGCCAGGTCACATTGACGCCCCTATTTGTATTTAAATAAAATCAATCGAACAGCAATAACAGCTCCAACTCTATTTCAATACAGTCAATTCATCCGATTCATCCATTTCGATTTAAAATTCGAATTGGATGCCAAAGATGAGAATAAAGCTTAAACAAATTACCAACTTTGTACACCCATGCACTTGACTTTGCAATAGTGGATTTTCATAGTCCCAGGTACATTTGTCCTTGTATTGTGTGATTTGTTCACTCGCAATTTTTTGGAAACTATTCCAAAACTTGAAAGGGCATATTGTTGATATAAATACGGTAGAAAAAGAAAACAACAGAAAACCAATAGAAATAGAGACAAGACTCACGCTGTGGGCATAGCTACTACCGAGTAGAACAAAATTTGTCGCTCCAAGATAATTGATCATAACTTGTTTTGCTTTAATAATATAATTTCCCGTTTTTTTATTGGTGAAATTTGACCGTAAACATCAAGTGCATTGAATCGTACGCGTTGATCTCTATGCTTCCACTGATAACACAAAAACTATTTGTTGTAGAAAACAAACAAATTTTATTCACACCGCGCTGGTTATGAATTATGCGTTGCATGCATGCAGTGCTTGGGAAAATTTTCTTCTCACTGCAGACGACAAATGATCTCTGTTGTCAAATTTGATTGGTATGCATTTGTGTTGCAACGCTGATTTGTTCTTTCATCATGGGCGCTGGTTGGAAAACTTTGGTGGATGTATGCATTTGGGATATGATACTGCCACTGACAGTGGCGCAGTATACAAACCAATGCTAAATAGTTAAACCTTGATCACCAATAATTAGCCAGATAACCTCGTGCTGTATGCTCTTCTTTGATCAAGATGATGGATCATATTTTATATCCTTTGCGAGATCAGTGATGGCGAAAGTGTTGAGCAACATAGTGGCAGAGTTATGCACTGACAGCTAAACATGCAGAAGAAATATCATCATTGTTTAGGATCGAAATATAGTCATCTTATAGACTCAATGAAAGAGGGAAAAACTGCGCTCCAATTAGTTTGTGAGATATACCCGTTGCATGATCATCGGCAGCCGAAGCTCCGGTAACATTTCGAGTGTTAACAGTAAAGACTTTTCCGCTTCAAGTTCTAAAATTCTACAGTAATATTTATCATCATGGCACCTCAGTCGGTAAGATACAATTGTATGTAAAATATGATATAGTATATAATGATATCAAAGATATAAATGCAAATATTGATTATCATGCATATTACAATGTATTTGGGAATTTCATAAAATGAAGTTGCAATATATACATTTTTTAATAGTTCGGAAACAGTCATCAATGTTTGTGACAACGTGCTTTTCGAAGTCAAGAATATATCTGAGCTTCTAGAATATATTACGAAGGAACACATGCACAAACTTGACATGTGTTTTTATACATCATTCCAAATACAGTAAAAATGCAATTTGGTATATTTAGAGTCCCCCTACCCATCAATTTTTACGTAAGATAATTTGATTAAGTTACACACCAACAATACAATAATTATCGCAAGCTAGGACTGCATGGATTCGTATGTTGATATACATGTAATATCCCACGCGGTTGTACGGCCAAAGTTTTACTACAACACTTCACGGTATATCATATTTACATTGTATGCACAGACTCTCTTGGGTCTATTTACTCTTGATAACGAAACCAGTGCAAAGCTTGACATCATTACCATTATTAATTCTTTCTTTCTTTGCTCTAAAGCATTCAGAGATCATCAATGGACGTCTCCCTGTCTGCTCAGTGTTCCAGAATAAGATCCATTATTATTTGAGTTTGAACTTGCTTTCATGGGTACCAAAGTGCACTTCACCAAGACAAATTTGCCACCGGTAGCTTCACTGTCATTCTGGACAATTATCTTAATTAACGCTTGCCCTATTTGTTTTAGTTGGGGTTTTCTATCAATATTTTCATATAGTTGGAAGCTGAAATATTTATTGGTACGGTACATGCATTAATCTACAAGCAAACATTTCAAAATGTGCAAATCAGTTGGACTACTATAAAGGCAAAACCCCCACCGAAATTCGAGAGGGGTGGGGAAGGGGGTTAATGGTGTAAATCAATGATATCAACAACACTCGACTCTGAGGTGTTGTGTCCATGGTGACATCCATTTCTCTGAAGAGAAACTAAGAATCATGTGGCTAATATTTGCATAGTGATTTTTCATTTTCATGCTTTGAGAAAAGTACATTCATGATTCATTGGACAGGCGTCTTTTTGGGTTTTTTGTTTGATGCATTTGTTTTACATTCACCATGCCTTATTACTTCTTCTCTTTCGTTTTATTTCTTTGGTTTCCAAAAATGCTTTCAATCAATCAATTTTATTTTCATTTCCAACAGAAAGGTACATATCAAAGTGCATTTTAACAAAATAACACGATATACAATAATTATGACAATTAAATAAATGGAAAATAACAGTATTATAATTAAGAGGGAAAAAAACATTGCATTTTTTCAACTTTCTGCTGTATGGAGGAATTTTCCGTGTTTTCTTCGTTCAACTTTTTAGTTATTTAATTTTCGTTCTGATGTTGTCATTACTGTTGCTTTTATCTCTTTTCTTATGTCCTTTCTCTTATTTCTCTCCTTCTTTCTCCGTATTTACCTAGGTTCTTCTCTTGTCATCTTTTTCATTCTTGTGCAATATAATTTATCACGTCAAGTCCAAGTTATTTTGTCCCATAATATACGCTATCAACTTCATATACATTTTAGTAATACTATAATAATCTGAAGTTGATAGCCTTAATAAAACCTGGATTAGACAAAAAATCGAGGATAATGACACATTCGATGTCAACTGTAGTTCTCTGTCCATTATTTCTGGTCAACGTATAGGACAGCGAATGACCAAATTCCTTGGACTTGCGCATGAACTAAATTCTTCTTACTCTTATCATTGGTAGGACCTTTATGTGTGGTTAGTGCTAACCGTTTGTACGCTCGTCATCGGATCTTCAATGAAATGTGGATACCACTATGGCGTCATCACTGGACCTTCTCAGGTAAAGATGTGGGAGAGTGGGTGGAGAAGGGATAGATGGAGAGAGAGAGAGAGGGGTGCATGGAATGAAGGAGAAAGATTTATAAAGAGATAAAGATATAGAGCGTTCAATAGATATTGAGGGTCAGTTTGTACGCTTATTGCCAAAACTTCAATGAAATGGAAATTACTTGGGCGTATACTGGACATTCGATTATGAGGAAGGGCGAGATAATATCAAGGAGCTAGTTCTGGGATAACTCCTTGATGATATAAGCGAGGAATGATGATTCATGGGCGATGGAGAGGGAGGGGGAGGGAGGGATGAAGATAGGTAGAAAGAAAGGGAGAGCGAGAGAGAGAGAGAGAGAGAGAGAGAGAGAGGGGGGGGGGGACAAAGAGAATGAGAGAAAGGGAAAGGGATGGATATAGGGTAGGGCTGTGTTAGTGAAAAATAGGAAGTGTTTAGGCAGACGGGGGAATTATGATGATGTACTACTGCTGATGATAATGATGATGATGATATCGATGATGAGGAGGAGGAGGAGAAGGACGATGGGGACGAGCACAATACTGAAGATTATGATGATGATGATGATGATGATCATGATCATGATGATGATCATGATGATATTAATGGTGATGATCATGATGATGATGGGGAGGAGGATGACGTGATGATTAAATTGAGAAACAAAAGGAAGGAAACGACAAATAGAAACAGTAGAATGAAATTTTAAACAGATGAAAATATTGGGCCCCGTTTCATAAAACTTGTCATCAATAACAACTGCGCCATTTCTGTGACAAATTTGCTCTCAGCCAATCAGATGCAAGGATTCAGTAGCTTATAACGGTTATTGTAACTTGTTATTAATAACAAGTTTTATGAAACTGGGCCCTGATTTATTGAAAATCAAGTTGCGTTTAATTTTTTGGCTTGTTTTTAATCGCAACTCTTTATGCAAGGGGGCCCTGGGCTCCTCATTCATCTTTGGATGCGGCATGATCATTCAAATTTTCCGTCAATTTGAGATTTTTCTTTCCTTCATGAGGCTGACCTTCGACTTTGGAATTGTATGACTTTCTTTCTAGATATTATTCATGCAAATTTTGTTTCTATCACATTTTCTGGACTATATAGTTAATAAAAAAGTTTTACAACGAGACCAACATAGATCGCTATGGTTCATCACTAAGTGAATACGGAGAGGCTTGGCTGTGGGCAGCGACTATAACTGTGTTCTCCGTCGGGAGAGTTGTGGGTGCCGTCACCGGTGCAAAATGGTCAAAGAAATTTGGAAGGTAAGTAATTTTCGCTTGAAGATTTTAATCCACCAAGGGCGTATCCAGCAGTTGATTGAGCCGGCTACCCCCTCTTTGAAGGCCTACTAATATACTTGCAGTGTCCCGCAGGGCACTCCATGTATTAGCCCCCTCCCCCTTTGTTTACCAAGTTTGGGATACGCCGTTGTCCATTTTATTCATGAAAAAAGAAAACGGCGTCACTGTTGATTATGTTGACAAATAGTTTTTGTCATCATGATTTTTAACAGGATAGTATTTGCAGTCTTATTTACCGAAAACAAACATATAGGCCTACTAAATAAATGGTACAAAATTTACTCTTAATAAAACGATAAGATGTGCATTGCAAAGAAAAATATGTTATCTTCAGTAATCACAACAGTTGACAAATATTCTTTTAAGAAGAAGAAGAAGTTGATGATATACCTCGGTCGTAAGAGCCTACAAAGAATAATCGTAAGAGTCCTAAGAAAAATAATAATGCAAACTCTTTCTGCAGGAAAGAGTTGAATATTTGAATAAATCTTTTTCATGAATTGTAATTGTTAAATTGCAATTTTTATTAGTGCGCCGTTTAATTTTGTTTTCTTTAAGTCATATAAATATTTTTATATATGACTGATGACTAGAAATTGTACATTTTCCTCTAATATGCAAAAGTTTAATTTTTTACTGTAAATGAGTATATGACAGCATTGGTTTTCTGTTTTTGTCATGTGTTATATTGCCAATAAACAGAAACTGAATTGCAATCTATTAATAAACTATTTATGAATTATGATATTTCTGATTTGAAGAAATTCATTTCCACAGCATTACTAACGGCAATAGCTACAACAAATCACTGCTTTTGTAGAATTATGTGATTTTTTCCCAAATCATATTAACAGAATGATTTTTTACTTTTCGCAGAAGCCGGACCTTGATCGTTAACAACGTGATATCAATAGCCACCTCTGTCTTGATGGGGAGTAGCCAAGTCGCTGGATCTCCAGAACTTCTGATTCTTGGTCGAGCGGTGAAAGGCTTCGATGTTGGTGAGGAAAGCACATGATATGTCAAATTCAGGAGATGATTTAGATCCCGGGTTTGATACCATATTTCAATTCAGTTCCGTTAAATCATTTCACATCTCTTAAAATAACAACCAGTCAATTTTAGTGTGTCTTTGAATATTCATTCTCAAAATATTATCTAGGGTCTTGCATAATTATCATGTCCGTTTGAAAAGCGTTCATCTACTTTTCTTCATCTCAGGTCCCTATAAGACGCATAATTTCACATTCGATTGAAAGATCACCAAGTTCAAAATTGTCTTCTTATAAAATTGTTTCTAAATTGGAAGGTGCCCTAGAAGTTCTGCAGCTGATATTTAACTCTTTGTTTGCCACATAAATACTGTTAGATAAGATTTGTGTGTAGAGTCTGTGCCAATTGTCAACTAATATTTTAAAGAAAGAGGTTTCTGAAAACTCTGATAAACAAAAGTCACATCAAAAGGATTGATTCACTTTATTATAACCATTTTCTTTTGTGTTTTCTTGACTTGTATACTCAGGTGTTTCTCTGACTGTTGTTCCTGTGTATCTCAAAGACATCAGTCCTAAGAGACGGCAGAGCTCCATCTGTCGCCTGCATGATGTTTTATTTACAGTCGGCATTGTAATCGGTCAGGTAAGGTAAAGAGTAATCACTAACTACTAGTACAAGCATGTAGAATTTATGTGTTCTTTGTTGAATGCACACCTTTTTACCGGTAAATTGTAGAAGTTTCTGTTTATTCCTTATTCTTCATCGTAATATTTGCTATTTTTGTACCGGCTTTTGATTTCACTGGAAATAAAAGAAAAGCATATTTAAAAAAAAAAGAGGAAAGTTGCAAGGTACAAGGGTACAATGTTGACATAAAAACGACCACTGAGGGGAGTGCTGACAAAAGGTCTAGGCTCAGACCGCTTAGTAGTTGAAACATTTATCTTGACAAGAAAAAACAAATCGACAGAACATTATTAGTCAGGATCACACGAAGGGAGCTTGTAATTACAAAACTTAACTTGTAGTTATCTTGTAGTTTCAGACCGTATGAAGGGACTCGTAGTTTCGAAACTTTAAGTTTACTTGTAGTTTCAGAACCACAATTTTTTCGAGCTTGTGGTTAACGCCGAAACCGCGAGCAGCGGGGTTCTTCGTCGTAGTTACGGACCGTGTGGACAGAATCAAATTTAAGTTTAGCAATCTCGTCGTTAACGATGACCTCTCTTCTTATGTTAAATGACTAACGTTCGACTTGTAGTTTCAGAATAACGAGCGTCGTTGTTTCGGGCTCGTGTGAACCTCGTCGGTATTAGTGAGCCGTTGTTTCGTTAACTTAAAGTTTCGCTAACTTAAAGTTTCAAAACTAGTCCCGTATGAACGCAGCTATAGCTGGATGAATTTCTCTTTCATTTTTTAAATTCTTCTTTGCTCTGGGATTATCTCATTCGTCATCAGAAACCTGATGGATTTATAAAGCTCTTCTTGAATCATATTCTTATCTCTATCCTGATCACCATCATCACATTCAACATCAGCATGACCATCGCCATCGTCGTCATCGTCGCTGTCGTCATTGTCTTCACCATATGCATACTAATCATCATCATCATCATCGTTATCCCATCTTCGTCATCATCATCATCATCATCATCATAGTCATCCCATCTTCATCATCATCATCATCCTCGTCGTCGTCATCGTCTTCACCATTCTAATCATTACCATCGTCATCACTATCGTCATAATTATGGTCCTCTCATTTTCATTATCATCTGCGCTATTTCCACGTCTCCTTATTCATATTAGAAATTCATACATTAATATTTTTTTGCGAAAAAAAAATCTTTCAGGAAACATTATGATCTCTATTCATGACTCCCAAACTCCCTTCGCATTGCAGCTTAGGTTTAAAAAAAAAAACGAGCTCGCTGATCCTCTCCATCCTACCCTCTCTCTTTCTCGATGCCTAACTCTTTAGATAATGGGTTTCTTTGTATTCCATGATGACACTCTTTGGCCTGGAGCTCTCGGCTTGCCCGCCCTCATCGATCTGTTCCAAATAGTACTCCTTCTCTTCTGTCCAGAGAGTCCTGACTGGTTACTACATGACAAATATGCTGAAGAGAAAGCGGCTGGAGGTACGAGTCTAATCATCTTACAAGGGGGATGAGAAATCGAAATGTACGCATGCATACAAGGCTAAACAAGGGAAATCCCAAATTAATTTTGAATTACGCCGCCTAACAACAGCGTACACTTTACAAACAATCTAGTCAAATCTGACTAGAAATAGAATCTAATCAGATTTGACTAGAATAAAATAATATTCTCACGAAAACCAAGTCCTGTACTATTCTTATTCTAGTCAAAACTATACCAGCTTTGGTTTTGAAATGAATATAATCCTAGTCAAAATGAACATAATCCTAGTCAAAATGAACAGAATCCTAGTCAAAATGAACAGAATCCTAGTCAAAATGAACATAATCCTAGTCAAAATGAACAGAATCCTAGTCAGAATGAACAGAATCCTAGACAAAATGAACATAATCCTAGTCAAAATGAACATAATCCTAGTCAAAATGAACAGAATCCTAGTCAAAATGAACATAATCCTAGTCAAAATGACTAGAATCTGATTTAGAAAACAAAAATGTGATAAAAATCTGGTAAAAGATCTGGTTACAAAAAATGACTAGACATAGAGTATTTATAAACGCTGATGTTCATAATTATGAAGAGCATCGTCCTCCATTATTTTTGCTCCGTAGGACAATCTCATTTTCAAAGTATTAATTAGATTTAAAAGCCCTTATATCAGAAACCTGATAATTCTCTGATGAGTCTCGAAATTCATAAACAAAAGGAAACCTTGAAGTTAAAAAGAGAATAATGAAAAATCAAGCTTTCCTGCCTCAACGAATCTGTTAAAAACACCCTGACGTTAATAATCACGCAAGAGTGTCGTTATCTCTCGCTCTCTAGACTTTGGCTTTGTAAAACATTTTGAAATTCAAATGATATTCGAAACACCACGTGCGTTTGAAAATTTGCAAATGAAATAAAGCCCATCACATCGCGATAAAAACAATAAATTTAAACTTATTTTCCCCTTTGATATCAGCTCTGCGGCAGCTTCGTGGTGAGGAAGATGTTGAACAAGAAATCCAGAGTATCCGTGAAGACCACCGCTCCGAGTCGAGAATCGTCCGGGCGAGCGCTTGGGAGGTGGTCTTTCTCAGTGATGCTAACTGGAAAATGCCGCTACTCATGTGTATTTTGCTGCAGGTCGGACGGCAGTTGTCTGGCGTTAGTGCGGTAAGTTTGACCGCAGCGGTCACCTCTTTGATGGTTAATGCTAATCCATAATGGTTAATCCCTAAGTGTGACCGCAGCGATGCAGTTGAGATTCGGTAACGTTGTGTGAGTGCATACACTCTTGGTACTACCCTGCAACGACAGAGAGACTTACAATAATGAGTGGATTTTTGTAATGATCTATACGAGATACAATTATCCGGGGCATTTTCTAATTACCGACTCGTTGACGTTTTTCTTGTAATGAATGCGGTAAAAGTTGGTTATTGGATGTTATTACTAACTATGATCTTGAAGGCCCTTTTATTTGCTACTGGTACTGTCCAGGATGACAACTTTCTGGCAACGCGGATAAATGTAAAATTCCCGCGGCAGTGATCTGCAAATATTTAGCCGGTGTTTCTGCCAATTGACTACAAGTTTACAACGGCTTTGCCATGTATAGGATGTGACGTATGTGACGTATCACTCATCTGTATCTGTTTATTCAGATTATTTTCTACTCTACTGAAATATTTCTACTGGCTGGACTGACAGACAGACAAACTGCGTTTGCTTCACTTGCCTGGAGTGCTGTCTTCTCTACAGTAACTGCTTTTGAGGTACAAATCTTTATAGTGTATTAAATACTATTTGATCTTTGAGCTGAAAAATTCATTAATACTTTTAGTCTAATAAATAGCTCTTTCAAATAATGATAATCAAAATATATATGTAAAATATAGTAGAGGTGTTGTGGATAAGTCCTCGGACTGTGAACCACGAGGTCCGTGGTTCGAATCCCACCGCAGCACTAGCGTCCATTGGCAAGACGTTAATCTACATTTGCCACTCTCCACCCAGGTGTTAAATGGGTACCCGGTAGGATGCGAAAGTTAATGTCGTTTGTTTAGCAATGTGAGCGTCACTGTACTGCCCATTGCTGGAATACTCCCCAGGGAGCGGATAATGTGCATACATTGTGTGCGCGCGGGCATGCCAGAATCCGATGACCGGGGTAATAATATCTCCTTCGTAGGCGCCTTGAGCATCCTCTGGGATGGATATGTGCGCAATACAAACGTAGCTATTATTATTATTATTTCTTTCACGTGGTAACAAATTAAGACCTTATGTTTACAAGTTGATTGCTTGATTGGGTTTAAACTATATTTTCATGGAATCGTTTATTTAGTATAATGGGGCGATTTTGAACATGCTAAACATCTAACATCTGTTATTTAAAAACATATTGTTATTTTCTTTTTTTCTTTAGTACTTTGCCAATATATCAAGATTTCATCGGAGGCCCTTTCTTCTCTCCACGTACGGTCTGCTAACTTTGAGTGCATCTGCTTTAACACTGTTTCTTATTTTTGAGGTAATTTGTTTCCAAGTCTTTATTTTGTAAATTATGAACATGTTAATAAATCAAAGCTAATAAATCTGTGTATGATGGATGGGATAAGTAATGATACATTTTACTAAATTTATATACCTTACCTGAATTTTTCTCAAAAATGAAAATCTGGGATGCAGTATTACTTTTTTTTTAACACATTCTTCATTTGAAAATCTAAGTTTGGCAGTCCATGTATGTATTGTATTTATGATTGACCTTTTGCCAATAACCAGTGCTTCTACATGCTCTGCTTCTAACAAGGTCTCTGTTTTCATTCTCATTTTCATACATATGTGCGTTTGTTTAGCATTATGTCCGAGGACATTTTCGGACAGAGAACAAAAAAAAAATCATGACAACAATGGTCCTCGGAAGCCGGACAATAGTCCTCGAACGTCGAACAATGAATTTGTGCTTTATTCCGTCGACTGTCCGAGGACGAGTAACAATAGAGGAACAATGTGTGTGTGTGTGTGTGTGTGTGTGTGTGTGTAATTGGGTTTTTATGGACGTGTATCAATCAGATATGATTATTTACGTCTGGGGACCGACCTTTAACGTCACCATCCGAAAGACGTGACTCAGTCTCGAACCTGGGTCGGCTGAATCAGTTTATAACCTCCATTGTTAGCTAGGATTACAGGCGCACGCCACAACTCCCAGTTGTCTTCAGTGTTGTTATTTGATTTTTTTCTTACAACTCAAACGTTAATGCTCGTAATAATCGAAAATGTTTCTGCACTTAGTTTAGTTGTCAATTATTTTGTATATTGTTAATTACACAATAGTTATTTTTTTATACTTTGAAATATGAAAATGAAATGAAATAAAATCTGAATCTGAAATCTATTCTGATGTGTGGAACAGTCAATCGACACAGAGACTAAGCCTATCTTTCTTCCTAACATGGATGATTCTTTATGAAGTTCATTTAATTTATTACACATGAATACGTTCAATAGTATAACACGAACGAGCAGCTTACAGTGAATTTCATTGACTTGATCAGGATTAAAACTCTATTTACTTTATATCTACTTCTGGTTCTTTTCCAGCACCGAGTTTCATGGCTATCATGGTTTGGACTCGTAACAATATGTGTCTTTTTCACTGCCTTCGCATTGGGTCCAGGTGAGATTTTTTTAGACTGCAGAAAGAAAATCGTGATCTTGATCGAGTTTCGAATTGATGCATAAGGGAGTCTGTAAAAGGGATGATGATTATGCAAAACAATAGGGCTTTCGTCGTTGTTGTTTTTGCCCTGCTAGTCAGTGTCTCTTTATTTTACTTATAAAGTATTTTCGCTCAGGTTGGTTGTTCGATTTAGTAAATGAGTATTATATTACAATTACAAACCTTAAGAACAGGCCTAAAGAATATATCATAAAGAAAGTAAATGTGAGAAAATTACAATACCCCGACCGGGATTCGAACCCGGGACCCTGGATTACATGACCAGTGCTCTACCAGCTGAGCTATCCGGGCTCCCGTCGAAGCAAAGTAACAATCTCACATATAGCCCCTCTCTTTCCATCGAGCGTAGGGGGTAAAGGCCCGGGTCACACCGCCAGAACTTTGTTGGAGCGTTCCTTGAACGGTTGGGGGAGGGGGCCGAATTTCGATAACGCTCGTCACCGCGCACAAAATGGGGAAAAATCGAAAACACGGGCGTTGCCTTAGCGGTGCACCGCTGAAGTCGGCGTTGCTTTAGCGTTGGTTTAACGGTAGCGAGCGGTAGCGAGCGTTGGTCCCGCTCCGACACCTCCATACCAACGCCAAACCAAAGTTCATCACCGCAATGGATCGCTGCTTCAACGCCCGACACCGTTCCAGCAATCCCGTGTCCGCTCGTAAAACGCTTACAACCGCTCCACCAAAGTTTGTGCAACGTTTAATCACCGCCCGCGCAAAGCTGGCGAAGCAGCGGTGGTCCAGCGTTCAAGATTTCTGCGTTGGCCTAGCGGACCCAAGCGTCCACGAACTTGCGTCTAGCGGTGCCAAACTTTGACTGGGCGTTGTTGGAGCGGTGGTGAACTTTGCCGGAGCGGAAAATTGCCCGCTCCTCACCGCTCGCAATATTTTGTGCAGCTCAAAACTTTCACGGAGCGGTAGGAGGGACAATCAGCGGTGGCCGAGCATATACGGCGTTGCCTTAACGGGGGCCAACTTCTGTTAAACGGTGGTGAACGGTTACGAGCGGTGATGAATTTTTTTCACCGCTCCAGGAACGCTCCAACAAAGTTCTGGCGGTGTGACCGGGCCTTAACATCCATACCAATTCCATGCGTACGCTATATAATGGCCTACCAATGAGACAGGTCTACCCTTTAAAGTTGGGCAAATCCATGCCAACGAATTTCTATAGAGGACAATTGAATTCGTAATTATAATATCATAATTGATAGGATTGAAGTAAATTGAATATATCATAAAGAAAGTAAATGTGAGAAAATTACAATGCCCCGACCGGGATTTGCACCCGGGACCCTGGATTACATGACCAGTGCTCTACCAACTGAGCTATCCGGCGGGCTCCCGTCGAAGCAAAGTAACAATCTCACATATAGCCCCTCTCTTTCCATCGAGCGTCGGGGGTACATCCATACCAATTCCATGCGTACGCTAATAATGGCCTACCAATAGGACTTACCTCTAAAGTCGGGCAAATCCATGCCAACGAATTTCTATATAGAGCACAATTGAATTCGTACTTATAATATCATAATTGATAATTAAAGCGAAATATTTTTTTTCTCAGCACTGGCGTAGACATGGGGGCACCGGGGGGGGGGGCATGCTCCCCCCCCTCCTATTCAGCCACTCAAAAAAAAAGCGAGAGCGAAAAAGCGGGGGCAGTGAGAGAAAAAGGCCTAAAAAGGCGCTACAAGCCGTTATCTGGCTCTCAAAATTTGCTAAAACCTCAAAGTTTTCGCGATTCGCGCGGGAAGGGTGGAAATTAATCTCCGCTCCCTGCACCCACCCCTGTTACCATGGGTGTTGATCCAGGGGGAATAAGGGTATATTTCCCAAAAAAATGTTGAGGTGGGGGATGGCCTGTATTATCACCCCCCCCCCCCCCAATATTTTTTGATAAAATAAATAAGAATTATGATACATTAACTTAAAACTAATAATTATCCAAACTCATGATGTTTGATCTTGAAATATCATCACATTCTTTAATGATTAGAAGTAAGGAAATAAGAAATGCCATAATTTCAATGCGAAAATATCGAAGAAATTTCGTTCGCTCGCATTGTTATTCTCAATTAAGGGGTTCCGTCCATTGGCGTAGATCCGTGCATTCCTTCTTTTCTTTAAAAACCATATGGGGATGCTCTAAAATGCAAGTTTTATAGACAGATTTTTGAAAAATTCCCTGATGTAGGAGGGGGATACCACCTCCCATCCCCCGCTCATTGATGTATCTAGGGGGCAGGGGGCACATTGTATAAAATTCGAGCTTCTCTACCGCTCAACTGCAGTGGTCAAATGCAAAATTTCCTGGGTAAAATGCACAAGAAAATGCATGTTTTAGGGTTAAAAATTTTAAAATTTGCCGCTCGGTCGCTTTGCTCCCTCGCGTGTACAATAACATAGATAAGTTTGGGCACCCGGGGGGGGGGGGGGGCTAACTTCATTCTTTGCCCCGGGCGCCATCATCCCTAGATACGCCACTGGCTTCGCTCCCTCGCATGTGAAATGTTGCGGCAAAAATTGAAAAGCAGTCCGGGCGTCGAACTATAACTTTCCGCCTAAAAAAGTTGTTTGCTATACAAGCCGTTATCTTTCTCTCAAATTTGCTAAATGGTCAGAGCTTTCGCGCTTCGCACGTGAAGGGGGAAACTCCCCCCTCCCTGCACCCACCCCTGTTACATACAGTGCAATATTGTGTCCAAAATAACGGAAAAGCAGCCAGGGCGTCGAACTATAACTTTCCGCCTCAAAAAATCATCCCTAGATACGCCACTGGCTTCGCTCCCTCGCAAGTGAAATGTTGAGTCCAAATAATTGAAAAGCAGTCCGGGCGGCGAAATTTTTTTTCCTGTACCTTTGGGGCTATCCAATCTGAATATTCATGAAGAGACTACAAGTATCGGAACTTTTCTTACTCAGTTTCACCTTATTTTTAAATCAGCAAAAGAAAATTTCGTAATATATTCCTCTGCCGAGATTCGAACTTGCGGTCCTTTCATCGATAGCGCACCAGATTATCCGACTGCGTCACACAGAACAGCTGCTCAATGGGCTTGCTCGTTTTATCAGATCCCTACAGTTCGTTTTCATGAATATTCATGCCGACTAGTCTTGACGGAATAAACCGTATTACTCGTCATGCGCATGCGTACTCTCATCTCTAAGACCCAAGTCATGAATATTCATATTGGATAGCCCCAAAGGTACAGGAAAAAAATTTCGAACTATAACTTTCCGCCTAAAAAAAATTGTTTGCTACAAGCCGTTATCTTTCTCTTAAATTTGCCGAAACGTCAGAGCTTCCGCGCTTCGCGCTTCGCGCTGGAAGGGCGAAACTCCCCCTCCCTGTTACATACAGTGCAGTATTGCGCCCAAAACAACTGAAAAGCAGTCAGGGCGTCGAACTATAACTTTCCGCCTCAAAAAATTGTTTGCTACGAGCCGTTTATCTTTCGCTTAAATTTGCTGAAACGTCAGAGCTTTCGCGCTGGAAGGGGGGAACTCCCGTCCCTGCACCCACCCCTGTTACTCACAGTGCAGTATTGCGTCCAAAATAACTGAAAAGCAGCCAGGGTGGTGACCTAACATTCCGCCTAAAAAATAAGATGCTAAAACGTCAAAGCTTTCGCGCTTTGCGCGGGAAGGGGGAACCCCCCCCCCCTCCCTGCACCCACCCCTATACATACAGTGCAGTATTGCGTTCAAAATAACTGAAAAGCAGCCATTGCGTCGAACTAACTTTCCGCCTTAAAAAATGTGTTACGAGCCGTCATCTTTCTCTCAAATTTGCTGTAAAACGTAAGAGCTTTAGCGCTTTGCGTGCTCATCGCGTGCTCATCACCAATTTCGCACTCTTCGCGTGCCCCACAACCGCCCCCCTAAAATGAAATCCGGGCTATGCGGTTGGATCCTTCACGTCTGCCCCCCCCCCCCCCCCCCCCCACTATAAGCCAGTTCGGGGTTAGCGCATGGTACAAATGACCCCAAATATCCACAGATATTTTAGACATGGAGGGTCCCTTTATGTGCACTTCAGAAAAATAACTCTGGGAGTGATAGAGGTGCCTCATGAATAGCTTTTGTTTCCCCCTTTAAAAAGAATACTTCCACCTGGATATCATGGAATGCACCATTAGTGCATAATTGAATAATGATTACATGACATTCATGAGCACATATCGAATATTAGTGTCAGTGGGTTTTAGAATTTTGTACAGATGACCTTTATCTGCTCATGCTCAGATTGCATCTCCCAAATGGCTTATTGAAAAATACTGGCTACGCCTGTGCTCAGAAGGTATATTAAGTTTAAAACGTTAATCCTGAAAGTTTGTATTTTCAAAGGTTTGTATTTCTGTGAACACACAGAGGTTCCAAAATCCAAACATTTAAGGTTTGTCATTTCGGCGGCTCATTTATAACGGTTAGGCATTACGGATCATTGGAGAATGAGTGTCTTTATTTTTAAGTTATAAAGAGCATGAAATAGGGCTCAGTCAATAATATTGAAGAATAAGGGATTTAGGATTAAAATTTAGATCAGAGCTTATTTCGGAGAAGAAGTTTGGTAGTAGTGAACCTTATTCTACTTTCGGAACGACGGAACTTATAATCAATGAGTCTTTGAATAACCACACCTTCATTATAACGATTCTTTCTGTGAACAAGCAGTAAATGCTTTTTGCCATTTTCACTTTTTATTCTTGTCGGTTGATTTTCAGCTTTATTTACGTCATTGGTTTGTTCTGAGTTATGGTCTGTTGGTCCCAGACAGGCCGCCCTCTCCGTCACACAGCATATGAACTGGTGGGTCGACGTCATCATCCAGTTCATCTTTCCCGCTCTTTTAGTGAGTAGGAATTGATCTCTGACGATAAGTGAAATTAAAAAAATTATTAACAGTCGCCTCACCGTTCAATGAAGCGGAAAAGTTGTTTCATTTATTAACTTTTTACACAATCGCAAAGGCTATCGAAATATCAACCGTGGGTAATTTCAATTGCCTTGTCAATGATACTGAAATGTCTGAACATAACAATGACGTGTCATGTACATAATCCGGACATATCCCATATCTATAAGATATATTGTAGGGTATTGAAATTCCCCTTAAGCTGATTTCTCAAAAGTATAAAGTTTAATTATCTTGTTTTATATCCTGTATACATGTATATTTTATACAGACAAGGGAATGTAAAAATTATATGTGCAGAACAAATTTTCAATTGCGCCCATAAGTGTTAATATGCATGGACATATAGGCAAGGTTGTACGACGCATTCTCCAACGACAATTTCTCCTCGGTCGATTTCCTACACTCACACAGATCCTAACTTCAATTCTGGACCAAACACTATACGCCCCGTTTCATAAACCTTGTTATCAAGAACAAGTTACGATAGTTTGTTATAAGCTACTGAAATCCTTGCATCTGATTGGCTGAGAGCAAATTTGTCATAGAAATGTGGCAGTTGTTACTGATAACAAGTTTTATGAGACGGGACCCAGATCTACCTTATCCTATGTAGCGTAAACCCTAACCCTAAACCTAACTTAAAACTCAATCGCAACCATAACATTAACCCTAATATATTATCATCTTTATAGAAATAAAGTCCGGGAGCAATGTCGGATCACACTGCCGACGAGTGAAATCAAAATCATTCCTACCTGTCACCTCCACATCCATTGAAGGAAAATGATATTAAAATCATCTATTTACTTATTAATATTTTTTGTTTCATACCCCAAAAGCGACAAGGGTATGAGAAATGTACATGTGGCGATGAATTTTAATTTGAGCCGATAAATTTTCATACGCATGAACAGACCGAAAATAGATACTATAAAGTACATCATTGAAGACATGTTCTGTCATTCCGTTTATCTATGCCCCTCCTATCTCTCCCCCCCCCCCCCCTCTCTCTCTCTCTCCCTCCCTCGTTTTCTCTACCCCTCTCTGATCTTTCTCCCCTTCCCCTCTATATCCTCCCCATTCCCTCTCTATTTCTCTCTCCCCCTCTTACTTTATCCCACTTACTTTTTGATTGTTTCTGCCTACATGTTTGCCTGCATATCTTTTTGCTCTCTCAAATTAATTCCTATTATTAATTAATTTTTGACTTTAGATGACCATCGGAGCTTACACTTTCGTCATTTTCGCTGGTTCCCTTGCTTTCACCACACTCATCACATTACTCTACTTGCCAGAGACAAAGGACCGGCGGTTCGTCGAAATCTCGACGGGTTTCGAAGCCATGAAATGCCCCAACAATGACAATGACGAAGAACAAAGTTTTACAAAATACCACGAAGGGTATTCCCCTTTATCGCTAATGAATCGATGAGAGGGAAAAATGATGAAGGTGTATTCTTTTAAAATGGATATATGTACTGGAATGCAGCGATTTGTCAAATCATATTAGATTGAATAAATATCACGTTGTATGCCTGCTAAGGGAATTAAGGGAGCGAAAAGTCGCCAGTCGTGGTGTTTTGGAGCTTGGCCCCACTCTGGTAATATTCAGGAATCTCCGAGCCATACATCTTCCATAAAAGCATGAATTTTGTGTATTTCCATACATGCAGCACGCATTCGACCGAAGAAAGACGAACTGGGGCCCGTTGCACAAAACTTGTGTTTAATCGCAACTCCTAAAAATCAAACGGAAGTCCTTAAAGGCCTCCGCACACTTTACAATCGATCTGCGATCCGATTTCAGAAGAAAATGTAATATCATTTTACAAATCATTTCGTAACGAAATATATTTTTGATTGAGGGTGTGAATAGTTATACAGATAGTAAAATCGATAATACAGCCTTTGCCGCGTTTTCTAGTCGGTGAATTTGCCAAATCGGCTCCGAATCTTAGTGACGTCACAAAAAACGTGCAATTGCCTACGATTTGAAACTAATTTGCCCTTATTCCCTGTAGAAAGCTGACTGCTATCTAAAACCATATGTTTAGTATTCATATTACTTTTTAGAACCTGAATAGGATTGATCTCATTTGTTAAAATGCCAATATTTAATGCCATAGCGATTTACTTCGCAAATCGGATCGCAGACCGATCGTAAGGTGTCAGGTGGCCTTAATGCGCACTTCTGATTGGCTGAAATTTGATATTCCTGAGTTGCGTTCAAAAGCAAGTTTTGTGCAACGGGCCCCAGAACAACCCAACTGACAAACTATCCCACCCTCGACGGCAATTTTGTTGCAAGATTGTTGTTATAAACGGCCTTGCAATAGGGGCAAACGAATGAAATTGAACGTACACGGTGGCTCCCTTTAAGGGATTCGAATGTTCCACATTTCCACGCCCTCACTGGGTCCAGGATGACACCAACAATTTTGAGTGAACAACACAGTAAAGAGGTTTAAGGTTCAAATCTCACTCAATCTCATCGCACAGTTATCATTACAATGTCGGAGCTAGCGCAACACCAATGGGCACTTCCCACAGTGCAATAGACAACATAGGCTGAATTGACGAAATAATCACTGCTCCGATGATTATGGTTGCTGATTTATTTTACTAAAATTGCAAAGAAAGCAATTATATGCTTGTAAGCAAGCGGCCAGGTTGACCTACGGCTTTAAGTACTATCGGAGGGGCTTGGTAAATAGGATTTTAAAATGCCTTACCAAAGGGCACTAGCGCTTTGACTTGGTTTCGAATCCATGCCCTCCCGGTTGCGAGACCCCAGCCCTACCACTGAGCCATCACGCCTCCTACATTATGGCAGTGACGCGCGAGAAATACATGGAGATCCAACTGTATCACCCTCATATCACAGTTGAATGAATAAATTGATTGATTGAGGAGAGAGCATACACCTCTCATTTATTTCTTTCAATATAAAATTACAATTAAAAACATTACAAACGAATGAACATTGTATGCATAACATAAAATTTACATCAAATTGAAATGAATAAATATCATGTGATACTTATATAAATAAATACAATAATACTAATATGAAAAGAAAATGGTGTCCCAAAAAGCCTCAAATGTGCATGTACTGGTACGAAATTCTAACAATGCTCAAGTTATCAGAAATGTTTTCTTTATGAATGAGCCATAGTTTTGCATATTCTTTTGAGTACCGCTAAAACTGTCATTTCTGAGTCGTAATGGATATCAAAACTACATTCGGAGTGACATTTTCTGTAAGCAACATTTTAATAGATGGACATTTGAATACATAAACATCAATTTACTTTACATCATTATTCTATTCTTTTAAATGGCTTTTACACATTGTAGGTTATTTAGGTAAAGTAAGGAATGGTTTTCATCACAAATGAGGATTTTGGCAATGAAAATATATTCTGTAACACGTTTTTAAAGAAGACAATGCTTTATTATGTGGTGTATTCAATATCAATGATTCTATTTTATTAATGTGGGTAGAAGACAGTTGAGGGTACATTCCTTGACTCATTTCATTTCTTGAGTTCCATCCGCCCCTGTTTTTGTTTTCTTTTTGTTTTCAATTTTCATAAACAAAAACAGGAACAGTGACAACAATTTTTGACTACTAATAGCATCACTACCATCGCTATATTGGTTCACATCTAACAAAGACGGGCGGTGTGCAGAGGTCTGCGTCTGTCTTCCAAATGCCCGCAGTGCACGTGTACGATGCATGGATTTTAATTGTGTTATTGCCTGCGCTAAGCAAGCCTGTGAAGGCAATGAGTGCATACACCAGCAAGTCAAAGCAATGTCAGTATTGTTAACTTTGCAATGCGTTTTCTTAAAATGTCACTCTCACATACATGGCGCATCAAACACCGCACCAATCGCTAAAACATGGCGTCGACTAGGGCGCGGACAAGACGCGGAATGCAAAATTAGTAAATCCGCATTCATTCAGCAACCTATCCGCATATTCTTGAAAGATTCCGTTCACTGTCTTTATCATTCCTAAACACTTCCCGGCGTTTCCGCACTTTGGGGAGAGGGCAAAATTTCCGCGTCCAAATTTTGGTCTCGACCAAAATTTGGACGCGGAAATGAACTTCCTGACACCTTCGGCAACTCGTCTGCATTGTCGTGCGGACATCGTCAGGACATCCCGCCTTTCTTTAAAAGGCCCCTGGAACCCAAACGGAACACAACTGAAAGTTTATTCATGTTGATGTGCAGGAATGCATACAACTAATATTCTGTTATTTAAACATCTTGATATGTTTCATAGATTTTTAAATGCTTTTTGAAATATTTTTCCCAACCTCATAAACTCCACCCTAAAAAAATAAAATGCTCCAGATCTCATTCCTGCAATGATATCATCTGTCAATCTTCATTCAGCTGAACGAACATTCTACAATAGACAGTGGAATGTAACTTCCCCCAGCTCAGCACATGCTCACAACCTCCTCAATACCATTCTTTCTCTGGTGATGATACAGCATGTCTGACATAGCAACTCCTATGTAGGCATTGTATGGTCTATTAGATCAGAATGGTCATCTCTGGCAAAGCTACATACCACTGTCTCTCCTTAGCTCACTAATGATTGACAGATGATGTCATTGCAGGAATGATGAGATCTGGAGCATTTTTTTGGGGTGGAGCTTAACATGTTTGACAAAATGATTTCAAAATATTTAGAAAATTTTTGAAACATATTTAGATTTTTTAATAACAAAATATAAGTTGTATGCATCCGTGCACATCAACAGGAATCAACTTGCATTTGGGTTGCAGGGGACCTTTAACACTTCCGCTTCCTCCGCAAACTCCTGAAAGCCTCCGCGGTGCGGGCAGCCGTATCCGGACAACTACCCCCTGGACAATTACCCCCCGGACAATTACCCCTAGACAACTACCCCCTCGGGCAATTAACCCCAAAACAATTACCCCAGGACATATACCCCCAGGAAAACTAACCCGGGCGAACAAGTACCCCCTGGAAAAGTACCCCTGACACCCCCCCCCCCCCGATTCTGGTGGTAGTTGTTCGGGGGGAGGGGGGGGGGGGTCATTTTCCTATATTTCATTTTTTGGCTTCAATAATGTAAAACATGGTTTGACTCCATATGGACCATGTAAAATCATCATTATTGTAACTTATTTTCATACAAGGAAGGGATTCTTTATTATCACATCTATAAAAATTGAAATATTTGAAATTTCATATAATAAAATACATAAGGAAAAGTGAGTGTGTGACATCATCGGTTCACTCATTTGCATACCGCCCATGCTATGCATATCACTGTTTCATGAAATAATGCAAAACTTCAAAATGCCGTAACTTTATTATTTTACATCCGATTTCAGTGAAATTCTCATTGTTACACTTGTTTAATTTTACTCGATTTATTCAAATCAACTTGATATTAGGGTGGACTTGGCCTTTAAAGTATAGGGTTTTCACGGGACACGCGAACGATTCACGAAGGATGCGAATATCGGAAAAATTGCAAAGTCCAACAGTCAGAGAAATTTTTATCCGAATGTGTCGCGAAAATGGAGCCGTAAAACATTCCTGTGCAGTTCTCACAACGTATTATGTGCACGTGAATGTCGTGTATAGCGTTGCCGAATTATGGCCAGTCCACATACACAAGAACGCGCGACTAAAACGCGAACATCACGAGAAATGATCGGACGAACTTCGCTGCTTTCGCGAGACACGCGCGAGACATTCTCCAAACTGTCGGAATCTGTTTGGTGTTTCACGAAAATTTTGCGTACGTCACGCACGTCGTAAGGGTCGTGCGCATAATCCTTATGACGAAGCTTCTTAGACATTTTAGAGAGCAAATCACGAGCAAATCACAACCCGAGATCCCGGAAACGTTCGCAGGAAATTTCAAACTTTAAATTCCCGCCCGAATTAAAAACGATTCCAGCGATCAATTTGACGATGCTTTCGAGCCCCGCGCATGTTTGGGGAACTTTTGGAGCCTAGCCTAACCCCGTGAAAACAATACTGTACGTAAAGCCCGGCTCACACGAGGCCTCATTATTTTTGCTAACGTTAGGACTCGTCCGCCTCAGTAACTTGTACGGTCTTTTGCGTGTCATTAAAGAGTGATTATCGTTAAAAAAGAGAAGAAAAAAAAAGAACAGAAGTTGATTGCAAAAGGAACAATGTGAACAGTACTTTTAATAACAGTGGTGTAGCGTATATTTGTATAATATGTTGGGGGGGGGGGGGGGGGGGGGTTGTAAGCGTATACCTTGATAACCGTATTGGTGTGTTTATTTATCTTTTTTTTGGTAAAGATTTTGTATCATTAACGAAGGTAGCCAACCTTCACGTATCAGCATTTTAGATGTATGCTTTAATATTCTTTATCAGGCCTATGTATCCAATATCGCAACAGTTTTCAACATCATTTTTCCTTTTCCTTTTTAAGTCAAGTAAATATAGTTGAAATACCATGTTATTATACAATGGACGTTATTTGCATGTTATTTATCCGCACGTGTAATATGTGAATTTGGGTATATGGGTTTATGTTGCATTTGAAAAGCTTTTAATGTTCATGAAGATCAGTTAAGATTATCATGTTTACTATCAATTATGATTTGATATCAGATGGAAAATAAATTGTCATAAAAAACATTTGTATTTTCTTTGACTTTTCTGTTGCAATTAGAATGGACGCCGTCTAATTTGGGAGAACAAAAGACATACCACCTGAATCCAAATTATTTGTTTCCACTTTTTTCAGAAAATACCAACTGTAAATAAAAATGATTGATTCTTAAAGTAGAACTTTAATGATTTTAAATATTGGCTTAATACTTATTATTGCATAGATGGCATAAATTAAACAAGGTTATCCAAATTCAACGCTTGGAAACATTTGAAGTAATGATTATTATCAATTATAAAACGGTAAAATACAGCCCCCGATAAAGCAGCTGAAGAGCTCCTCGAACGCTGCTGAGATATGTGACGACACACCATGGACCAGTCCTGTCTAAGCAGACGATGTCCCATAACATCTTTCACATTTTTCAAAGCCTATTTTGTCATCTCCTCTTCACTTATTTCTCTTCTCTTCCTTCACTAGCGTCAGTCTTAATGTTAGTCTGTTGCCTCACTCTTAACTTCGTGTATGGTATTATTTTGATGAAAAATGCAGCGTTAAAAAAATAAAGGAATCAGTCACTTGTAAACAAAATAAGACGCCATTGTATTTTCAGCTGCTTGCACGGGGGCATGTTCGGCGTTTCAAGAGGGAACGAATACCATCCTGCTATTATTCGGAGGGCTTTTCAATTTGAAAGTGGGGTTTATTTCATTGATCATTGACCCTTCTCCTGTGTATTTACAATCAAACGGTTTTAGCTATCAGAATCAGTTTCATTTTCCCTTTATAATGGTGTGAAATAAGGTCATGTTTAAATACACCAAACTCTTTATAATTTGATAAATAATTGCATTGCAATTACGTTCATTCATTATAGGTGGATTACTGAAGAAAAGGAGACTTTCAAGCTCAGATGTTAGAGATGCCGATTAATTGCATAGCAAATTTTATTCAATCTGCATAAAGGAAAATCAGAAAAGGGGCATCATAAGTATGCTGTCTATGAACATTCACCATGGTATTCTTTCATAAAACACAGTTTACAATTGATATCAGTTGGTTTTCACCCGATCTATTAAATCATTGTTCTTAAACAATAAGTATTTTATAACACCTTATCTTTCAACCGTGTGTTATGTTTATTTTGAAATAAATTCTTTGATCAACAAAACAATCCTGAGTGATGCTTCTATGATTCATTCTGTATCTAACTCTTGCATTAATGTTTAATTTTGATTGAATGCCTGATTTAAATATTTAATATTTCCCTATAACTCAACCTAGCAAGCATATGCAAAAATGCCTTTTCAGTGCATTGCCCCAAAACAATGTTTTCTTTAACTTTACACATCTTGTCCAAAATTGATACAGAATTCAAATTTAATATATTTTAACCATCCAAATACAGTCGAAACTCAGTATAACGAGGTGCTTGAGACCATAAAAAACCCTTGCCACAGTAGGAATCCCGCCACATCATGGCCGAAAACAGCTTAAACAGTTGGGACCAGCCCAATTACCTGCCCATATCAGGAGCATTTCCATATCAAATCTCTTTATACAGAGTTTCCACTGTAAAAGGACTGCATAATTTTGTCATTCAAACAAGCAGGTCAGTTATCCAAATGACCTTGATATTTCATACACATTAATCCAAAGCAGCCATAACCCCCTTATGGCCAAATTCATAAAATATTGTTTCTTTAAATGCCAAACTAACCAAAACGAATATTCCTTGCTTTCCAGATGCTTTTACTAAAATAAGTAATTATTATGGCTTTTTACTTAAATTCATATCATGACTTCTCACACTTCAAAATCTGTCAAACTATTTAGTTTGCCGAATGTCATTTTCGTTTCCCGAAGTAAGTTGGTTTACACTTATCACGACATCATACTCATTTGCATAAATAGTTCCCATTGCTTCTACTGACACGTACGCCATTTTCTGTATAACTGACCCCGACACTATTTAATTTGTACGATCCCTTTTTTTAACATAATTACTCACAATATTATATTTTTGTAATCTTTATAGAAACATGAAACATTTGTCATTCAACTTACTTCTTGTTCGGCATTCTAACCGCTTCAAGTTTGGCTAAATTTTAACATTACTGGACTGATTCTTCGAAGAAGCACATCATTCTTCACACTGTTGGCAAAAGTGTGCTGACCTATCTGGTCGAGTCAAAAAAGCAAATCAAAAGGAAAAAAATAGGTTTGCTCGGCAAACCATCCTCCCCCCCCCCCCCCCCCCCGCCGGAAAAGAAGTAAGTTAGAAACATAGTACTTATACACAAAGTCATTTATTCATCCACGTAGCCTTCAGACGGGTATACCACGACAATATTTGTGATGGGCCTCTTATATTCAGAGTCTTTAGCTTTAACTTTGACGGATCTGACCTTTCCGTCATTCCCAGGGTAAACTTGAGTTATGCGTCCCAAAGTCCATTTACCGCGGATGGCATTTGGATCGGCGACAATCACGACATCATCGACTCTGACGTTGCGTTTATCCACGTTCCACTTCCTTCTTGGTACAAGCAAAGGGAAAACGTCGCGTAGCCAGGACTTCCAAAAAGAGTTGATGATCCGTTGAACAAATTCGACACGGTGACGGGGATTTTTAGTGTCTCTGAATGGTCCCTGTGGTACATGACTAGATGCTCTACCTAGCAAAACATCATTTGGGCAGATGTAAGATCCATCATCAGGGTCTGTAGGTACTCTCCCTATTGGTCGCTGGTTGACCAAATTAGCTACTTCTTGTAGGCAGGTGTAGAGCTCAAAAGGGGTGAGGCACTGATCCTTGACGGCTTTCTTTAACGCTAGCTTACAGCTTTTCACCAGGGCTTCAGCACAGCCATTATGATGAGGAGCCAACGGCGTTACAAACTTCCATTCGGTGCCTCTCTCAGCACAGAATTCCTTTAGTTCATGAGCGCTCCAACCTTCTAGCATCTCTCGCAGCTCCCTTTCTGCCCCTACAAACTGCTTTCCATTGTCGCTGATCAAGCAGGAAGGTTGACCACGAATAGCGAAGAATCGTCTCAATGCCTGCTGAAATTCCATGGTTGAACAATCCGGAGCAACTTCTAAGTGGACTGCCCGTGTGTTCAGGCAGGTAAAGATGATGCCGTAGTACTTTGCAGTCTTGTTGCGTCCTACTCTCACTGATATTGGCCCAAAGTAATCACATGAACTAGCATAGAATGGTGGTGAGAAAGGCATCATCCTTGCAGCAGGCAGCTCTGACATGTACTGGGTTTCTGCCTTCTTTTCCATTGCTCGACATGTCACGCATCTGTATTTCTCAGACTTGACGAGACGCTGAACCCCAGAAATCCAGAACTTCATCCGGATCTTAGCAGACGTAGTAGCTACTCCTCCATGGCCTTGTCGATGATAGTAGCGAGTGATGAGCTTAGCAATATGATGGCCACTGGGGATAAGAATGGGGTGTCTCTCTTCATATGACAGTTTGATCTTATCCGCTCTCCCTCCAACTCTGATAATATCATCCTTGAGATATGGACCCAAGGTCTTAAACTCCCCAGACTTCATGCACCCATGGAGTGACTTCTGTGCATCTTTGATCCAGTACGATTCAGCATTATTAAGCTCTGACGTAGTGAGTGGACCATCCTCTATCATCTCCGCTTGGCCGGCCTTCATCTTTCGAGCTTTCAAGTTCCTAACAAATCTATGAACATGCTGTCACTCTGATAAGTTTTCTCCATGATGAGAACTTATCACATGCAATACCTGAGCAGCTTGTATGCAGTATCTGCTTCGACTTTCTTTTCTCCTCATTACATTCTTGGACTGGTAGTGACCTGTCTTCTGGCCATTCATCTACAGGCTTGCACAAGAAGTCAGGTCCATGCTCCCATTCCTTGCCAAGGTCAGATGCTGATATGCCCCTTGAGATTTTGTCCGCCAGGTTCACATTTCCTGGAACATATCTCCAGCTCTCTGGATTAGATGCACTCTGAATTTCACCTACCCTGGCTGAGACGAATGACTTGTATGTTCTTGACTGACTGTGGATCCATGCCAGGGTGATGAGACTGTCAGTCATGAAAACAGTTTCTTGCAACTCAAAACTAATCTCCTCCCTCACTGCAACAAATAGCCTGGTTGCCATTACAGCGGCCTGGAGCTCCAATCGAGGGACAGACAACTTCTTAAGTGGGGCTACTCTGGATCGTGCTGCAACAAATCTTGTTGTGAAGCTGCCATCTCCTAATTTCCATCTGAGATATGCACAACATCCAAAGGCTTCTTCGGAGGCATCAGCAAAGATGCATAACATTGGCTTCCCCGCAGCTTCATCAGGTGTTAGACAGCGTGGGAACTCAACATTATTCAACTGTTCCATCTCTTTAAAGAGTTCCTGCCATTTCACTTGCTCATTCTGAGGAAGGTCATCATCCCAGCCAACACCAAGTTGCCATAGCCTCTGGATTCCAGTCTTTGCCTTTATCATAAAGGCACCTACATATCCAATGGGGTCAAACACTCTGGCTATTCTACTCAAGATCTTTCGCTTTGTCCATTTTCTTTCGCTGCTCTCTGACTTCTCATCTCTGCCCGGAGCCACCTTGTAGGAGAATGTATCCTTATCCTGATTCCATACGACTCCCAAGACCTTTTCTTCTGATAATTTCTCAAGCAGGTTTGCATCATTGTTATTCTGGTCACCAGGTCTTAGAGTCTTGTTGGACACCCAGCCTTTGACATGAAAGCCACCATCTCCTAGGACTTTGTCAATACCATCAGTCAGCTGAATGGCTTCTGTCTCTGTGGGAGTGGAAAAGCAAATATCATCCATGTATGTACTTTTCTTTAAGATCTGTGCTACCTTGGGATGATCTTTCTCAGCTTTTTCCGCTGTCTTTCTCAGTGCGATCTGGGCCATCGCCGGGGATGGCTTATCACCGAACGTGACTACCAACTTGACATAGACGTCGGGTTTCCTATCCACTTCAAAATCACGCCAGAGGTACCTGTGAACATGCTGATCAATAACTGGTATCTTGACACGATGGTACATTTTTGATATATCACCGCACACTCCAACTGGGTCTTCACGAAACTTCATCAGAACCCCGAAGAGTGAATTCAGCAAATCAGGTCCCTTGTGCCAGTATTCATTAAGAACATGTCCCTGGTAGCTAGCTGAGGAATTGAATACTATGCGCACAGGGGTACTTTTCTTTCCAGGCCTTATAACTGCATGGTGTCCTATATAGTGAACAGGGCCTGAATACTTCGTGATCTCATCATCAGTCAACTTGCGTGCAAAACCCATACCCACTAGCTGTGACATCTCGTCCTGATACGCTTTGGCATGATCTGGATTCTTTAAGAGTCTTTTTTCTGAAGCTTCTAACATCTTCTCTGCCAACCACCGGTTATCTGGGAGATTCTCTGGATCTCGTTTCCAGGGGTACGAGACTTGCCACTGGTTACCCTCTTTGATGCATGATCTTTCGATTAGATCGTACTCATCTTTATCCAGCTTGGTCATTCCGGAAGGTTGACATGAACAGTTGTTGTCTCTGACACCCATAGACTCGGTCGTCCAAAACTGAGTAAGGTCCACTGATTTGGCTACCTGTACATGCAAGACTTGACTCGGCTGCATTTGTTCATGACCAAAAGTACCCAATACAGCCCATCCAACTGGTGATCGTCTAGCAGTAAAGTTATTGGACTTGGATTCTCTTGCTTCACCTGCTTGGAACTTCGGCTGGTCAGTTCCAATTAGCAGTTCAATCTCTCCTCCATGTCTGTTGATCAGCTTTCTGTCTATTCCCAGTTCCTTAGCTGCTACCTCAAGGTCGGTCTTTGACACATTATCTGGAGCACTGATATGGGGAAGACCAATCACTGTCACCGAGAAGGTTTTCTTGCCTCCCAACTCTTTGACCTTTACTCTGTATGCCTTTGTGGTCACTGGTTCCTCCACTTCTCCAAGCTTAGAAATTTCAACTGTGATGTTCCTTCCTTCCAGTTGTAATTCATCTGCCAGTGACTGTTTGATGATAGAAATCTGTGACCCACAATCCAGAAATAGGTTGCAATTCCTCCAGGTATTCTGACCAGCTATCTGCACGGTGACTACTGGAAGAATGGTTTCCTTTGCACCAATACAGGCTACTCCAACTTCTCTGACGTCTGATGATTGGTGCAATAAGGGATGGTGATAGTATTTGCAGTGCTCCCCGTTCAGTTTCTCAGTACAACAACGCCGTCTCTTACAAGTAGACATCCTGTGCCCGCCTGCTGCTCGCTTCAGACAAGAAAAACATGCATTGTTTTCCTTGACCAGATCCATTCTCTGCAGGAATGACTTGGAGAGAAATGTCTTGCATTGGTCAGTCCAGTGAGAGTCATCCTTGCAGATCCAACACTTGTCAAATTTCCTGTCACTGTTGGTCTTAGTTGCGCTGGGCTGCTTGGATACAACATTGACGCTTGACTTAATCTCACCTCTTACTGGAGCTGCTGACCTCATTCTTGCTCTCTGCTCTAGAGTGAGAAAATGGAGAAATTTCTCAAAAGTAGCTGTCATCTCACCCGCCTCTTGACTTCGAAACCAGATCCTCCTGTCATCATATGACTGTTATTAAGATCATTCTCTTTACCGATTTCCTTGATCACGTTGTAACTCCTGCGTACCAAATTCACAAATTCACTGAACCGATCATCTTCTCCTGCCCTCAGGGAACGAAACTTGGTGATGTCGTGAATTATGGCATCGGCTACTAGTCTCGGGTCTCCATACATCATATCCAACTGTTCCCAAGCTGCTGAATAATCTCTCCCTATCCCTTGGATCATCTGTAGGGGTTTCCCATGAAGACATGATCTCAAAATCATCAAAGCATCCCTTTCATCATATGCATCTCCTAGGGCGTGTTGGAAGTCTGCTTTGAATATACAATAATCGCGAACATTCCCGTTGAATGTGGGCATCTTCGGCTTTTCCATTCGAAACACAGATCCCACTTTCTTTTTCGAACTTCCAATCTGAGGACTCTGGGAAAGAACATCATCTTGCATGAGACTTGGTGGGGATTCATCATCAGCTTTTTCATCAGCTGGACTTACAACTTTGTTACTTATTGAAGCAGACATGACCTGTTCTTGCAGTCCTCGTGACGAAGCGTCTCTCTCGGTATCCCTCTTGCAATAATCTCTAAAAGATATTTGATGTTTAAGGAAAGATTGTTGACAGTCCACCATCCACTTTTCTTCGTTTTCATACTCATCATCATCCTCGATAAGCTCTGTGAACTTCTCGTGCCTTTCCTGTAACTCTTCGTAGGCAAGAATATACTTATCGTACACTTCCTTAACTTCTGGAACTGGCCTGTTTTCATCCAAAAGGCTTTTCAAGGCATGTCCCACTCTAGTCATCTTGCCTTTTGCCCCTCTGCGTAGATGGCGTTGACTCTTTAGAGGGTCTATCTTGGCTCCAGCAGTCTCATCCATTTCTCCTTCGCTTCAATCCCTGAAGTAGACGTTACAGCTTCTGATCCGTCAAGAAATTGAATTTGTGGATTACTGAAGAAAAGGAGACTTTCAAGCTCAGATGTTAGAGATGCCGATTAATTGCATAGCAAATTTTATTCAATCTGCATAAAGGAAAATCAGAAAAGGGGCATCATAAGTATGCTGTCTATGAACATTCACCATGGTATTCTTTCATAAAACACAGTTTACAATTGATATCAGTTGGTTTTCACCCGATCTATTAAATCATTGTTCTTAAACAATAAGTATTTTATAACACCTTATCTTTCAACCGTGTGTTATGTTTATTTTGAAATAAATTCTTTGATCAACAAAACAATCCTGAGTGATGCTTCTATGATTCATTCTGTATCTAACTCTTGCATTAATGTTTAATTTTGATTGAATGCCTGATTTAAATATTTAATATTTCCCTATAACTCTAGCAAGCATATGCAAAAATGCCTTTTCAGTGCATTGCCCCAAAACAATGTTTTCTTTAACTTTACACATCTTGTCCAAAATTGATACAGAATTCAAATTTAATATATTTTAACCTTCCAAATACAGTCGAAACTCAGTATAACGAGGTGCTTGAGACCATAAAAAACCCTTGCCACAGTAGGAATCCCGCCACATCATGGCCGAAAACAACAGCTTAAACAGTTGGGACCAGCCCAATTACCTGTCCATATCAGGAGCATTTCCATATCAAATCTCTTTATACAGAGTTTCCACTGTAAAAGGACTGCATAATTTTGTCATTCAAACAAGCAGGTCAGTTATCCAAATGCCTTGATATTTCATACACATTAATCCAAAGCAGCCATAACCCCCTTATGGCCAAATTCATAAAATATTGTTTCTTTAAATGCCAAACTAACCAAAACGAATATTCCTTGCTTTCCAGATGCTTTTACTAAAATAAGTAATTATTATGGCTTTTTACTTAAATTCATATCATGACTTCTCACACTTCAAAATCTGTCAAACTATTTAGTTTGCCGAATGTCATTTTCGTTTCCCGAAGTAAGTTGGTTTACACTTATCACGACATCATACTCATTTGCATAAATAGTTCCCATTGCTTCTACTGACACGTACGCCATTTTCTGTATAACTGACCCCGACACTATTTAATTTGTACGATCCCTTTTTTTAACATAATTACTCACAATATTATATTTTTGTAATCTTTATAGAAACATGAAACATTTGTCATTCAACTTACTTCTTGTTCGGCATTCTAACCGCTTCAAGTTTGGCTAAATTTTAACATTACTGGACTGATTCTTCGAAGAAGCACATCATTCTTCACACTGTTGGCAAAAGTGTGCTGACCTATCTGGTCGAGTCAAAAAAGCAAATCAAAAGGAAAAAAATAGGTTTGCTCGGCAAACCAATAGGACGTCGTCTGCTTAAGCAGGATCGATCCCGAGTGTGACGACATCAAAACATCGCTATATTTCTGGCGAATCCTCGGATATTCCAGATGCTGAGAAGAGCTTTTATTTGTGTTGTTTTTATAATCATCAGATAAGCAGTTGACATAAAACTTATACGATTGCCATCTGTAAGATTCCCAGTTTCTAGTGATACATTAATTGCCATATTTGTGATTTTCTTTGAATATCTACTTTAAGCACATGTGGCCAAGTTTGGAATCAAAAGTGGTTCACCCCAAAGGTATTTGGATTTTCAGTGTTAACCTTGTTATTTAAAGTTAAATTTGACCTCTGAAATCAGCACCCCCCCCCCAAAAAAAAAAAAAAACAAAACAAAACAAAAAACAAAAAACCACCAAAACAAAACAAAAACAACCAACCAAACAACAAAACAAAACGTAAAAACGAAAAGTTATCAAAATGTACTTTGAGCAGTTCTTTTTTATGTAAGCATCGATGTCAACATAAATCATTAATCAACATAAATCATTAATCTAACCATGATCTCTAGAATCGTCTTTTAGACTGATAGAAGCAAAAGAGTATATTATCATAAACAATTTTTAAGGAATGCAAGCATCAAAATAGCGAAAAAATTCCAGCGTCGATCTGGGATATGTCTTTTAAAGAGTTGCGAATTTGCGATTGATCCGAAGCGAATTCAAGCAATTGCAAACTTGCGATCAACTGCCACTTTTGTACAGCGTTGCGACTTATATAAATCCACTGTTGATTCGAATAAATCGCGAGTTTTCATAAGACGGGGCCCCTGGTACTCAGGAAATCCCGTTATGATAATCTGGCATAATGCGCTCTGGGCATACATGGGATAGCGCCATCTCTTGGTAAACATTATGTACAACAGTGGATGGTTCACTGTGCACAAAGATCGTAGAGCGGTGCAGGCATCTTCATGAATGTTTGGTGAACGCGCTCTCAATATGACACGTAGAAAGAAATGTTTAAACGATAGATGACAAGTTGAAGCAGTGGCGGCCCCCTTGGAAAGCAAAGTACATTGTGCCCCGTCTTTTTTTTAACTGTGCCCTCCCCTTTTGAACTGATAACGGGTTTTTTTTTTTGTTGTTAGAGAATTTTCGGAGATTTTTCTGCCCCCTCTCCCCATTACAAAATCCTCGATCCGCCCCTGCGTTGTTGAAGGATTATCTACATTTTGCTTCACTTGCTTTTCATCTTCACATCTGATATTTGTACTTGTTTTCCCTAAAGAGTTGCCTCTATAGATCATCATATAGCTTTCATTATTATCAGAGAGTGAAAGCCAGCTCTGTGTTGCTATTGAAAAAGAGATATGGTAAGAATAAACCCGCAAAGATATCATGACATATATCCAAAGGCGTATGTTTACAAAATTACTATTTCCAACTGTTCAAGTAATTCGGTACTGGGGCTAAATATCTACATCTACTTGAAAAAAACTTCAATTAGTTGCTCATAAAATCCTTATTTAATTCAAGTTCAAGTTCAAGTTCAACTGCGAATTAGAAAAGCTTGCTATATGCGAGAAAGGGAAAGGAAGAGGAAAAGGTTAAGTTGGCAGTTGCTATACAGTAGTAGATTGAGGAATGGATCATGTCCAAATATGATTCACAGCAGCATCACAGCTTGGAGCATAGTTTAAGAATCAACAAAGTAATTACTCAATACGTATAACTGCAGTCCGTTTGTTCTCTCTTTGTTTCTTTCCCAAATGCTGCATTACCAATCTACCCCGAACATTACATGTATTTTGCTCTTCCTGTCCCCTGCACTTCTCCCATATATTTCTCGGTAACTTACATATTTCTGTCTCTCCCTGTCTCTCCTCGGCCCTCCCCTCTCTCCTCGCCCCACCCCCTCCCCCTCTCTCTCTCTATCTCTCTCCTATTTTATCTCTCCCTCTCTTTCCATATCCCCCTTCTCTAAAAACTTACCTCCTTTGTCTTCCTAAACACGAGAATGGCGAGGGGCACGTGCCCCCGCCTTAATATAATATGTTTCTACTTTATATTTAAACAAAAAATGGAACGCTTTACTATTGGTAAATTTGGTAGGGTGGACATGCGTGTGTCCCCACCCTATCAAACTTGAACATTTGGTAACACCCCTCCCTTAAAAATAAAATCTATTTGTTTATTTATTATGTTTTATTATTGTTGTTGTTGTTATTGCTTGCATCAGAGATTTTTGTATCCCCCTTCCGTTCACAGAATACTGGATCCGCCAATGCACATTGCATATCATGACTCTACTCTCTTCCTTCTTCTGTTCCCTCTCCTCCCCATCTGCTCTCCATACAAGCGCCCCTCCTCTCTCCTCCCACACCCCGCTCCCTCTCCTCCAGTGCTTCCATAAGTTGAACTTCTTATTTTTCCACGCAGCTCCGTGCCAACCGCATCCATTTAAATCGCGAGGTCAGATGGGGTCATCTTCCAAGAAAACACCCGCCAATCCAAACATATGCGCTGATGTAGTCTACGACTAAGCCTAAATAACTATTCATATTTCATAAATCTACCTCACAACGGAATGATATTTTTTCTTTTTCAGCGTGTGATATGAAGGATTGTACTGGAGTGCGGGGGGGGGGGGGGGGGGGGGGGGGGGGGGGGGGGGGGTGGGGTGTGGTAAGTAAATTTCTTCACAGTTTAAAGGGAAGCTTGAGTTTTTGGAAAGGTAAAAATAATGAGCTTTCTCATTCTTATTATGTTAGTTTCGAAGATTATTATAGTAGATATATGCCCCCTGAAAAGGATTGCTCTTCAAGTGCCCTCACATTCAAAATATGACAAGAAACAGCTGAAATGTTCGGGCCGAACATTGTGTGTTGTCCCATATACATATTGTAGTGCATGTGCATCTCAGCAGGATTGAGTCAATTTCTTATCATTTTGGTGTTTCCAAAAACTTACAGCATACAACAATATTTACGTGCTATATAATCAACATTTCCCAATTGCTTTGAGACAATTTCTTTCACATTTCAATTTCATGACCAGAACTCAACTTTATCTTTTAGTATAGCATATGCCTTCCATCATAATCATTTGTAAATTTGCATTACGATCTATTTTTTTAAACAATTTTTTTTCTTTTTCACTCAATTATTGTTTATTCACATGCAAATGATTCTCATCATCTAACTTATGAAATGAAATAAATATTTCATTATAAATATGGGGAGGGTATTCATTCACTCTTTCACTAAGTTTTGTGATGAAAGATAACGAACATAATATGTAAAACACATTAAAAAGAAGAGATAAATAACACACATGAGACTAATTCCAAGCTGAGAGCCAAGTTCATGGGTAAAGTTAGCTGCCATAATATGACAGCGGGCTAAAGTACACTTGGCACATAAACGTATATGGAGAAAGAAAGAAATGCAGCGGAAGTAGGAATTTTTGGAAAGGTCTTTAAAAAACTTGATCAACAAGCGAAGCTGGATTGATGGGATGTCAACAAAGTAGTGATTGAAAGAAGGGAGATATTATTCTTTGTTATAGCTTTGCCCTTGAGGTTCCGGATATGACATGAAATAAAATGAAATGAAATAAAAGCGACATTACAAGATAATGTATTGTGTACATATTTAAAATAAAATGATTTGAAGTCCGACTTCAGTGTAAATTTAACATATGAATACACTGTAAAAAATTTCCTGTAGATTTTACGGTAAATTACCGGCAACTCTGCTGCACGGTAAGTTACCGTAATTTTATTTTACGGTAAGCTGCTGTAACTTCGTCCTACAGTAAATTACCGTAAATTTCGAATATCTACAGGGAAATACCGTAAAATGTACTGTATTTTCCTGTAAAATTTACAACTTGTAATTGCAGCTACTGGTAAAATTACAGTAATGTACTGTAAATTTTGGTTACATTACAGTGATGTACTGTATATTTCCTACAGTAATTTGCTGTAAAATTCCCCCATTTACCCCAGGTACTGTAGAATTCATACAGTAAATTACTGTAAACTTTTCCCATTTACAGTAAAATACCATTAAAATCACGCAACTGACACCAAAAAAACACTTCAATACAACATTTGAATGAAACTTTGAAAGTCTATATTGTGTTAACATGCAATAGAAATATGTCCTATTTCACATAAGAATAGTACAATTTGTAAAAGGATGCAATAATGCCTGCAAGTAGAATGAGTTACATGCATACTGCAAAATGGAATGCTGAAGTATGGTACATATGTACAGTCATTAGAATCAAATACAAGAGAAAGCACTTGTTCACCGATGCAACTCGTGCCTGAAATGCCAAATTTTCATTTTTCTTTGAAACAACTCTGAATAAAAAGATCTTCCTTCTGGGAGGGCATGTCTCAGCTGGCCATGGAGAAGCACTGGATGAAATTCACACACTGACTCTCTTTTTCGTACATTAGGGGTGGGCTATAAAATGCAGATGTTTCAAATCAATGCAGTTTGATCTCCTGAGCGTTTTGACACCAATTTTATGAAAAGCAGCCTGAATTGAGAAGGTGCCGCCCCAAAAACTTTTTCGGTGAGGAGGTCTTTTCCATATTTGACAACCCAAGGCCATCAGATATGTGTGGTTCGGTAATTTATTCAGAACAACAATACCAATGTGCCCACCATTGTGCATTGCTGCTGAACTTCTGAATAAATTACTGAACCACGCATATATTATGGCCTTGCAATGTCAAATGTGAAAATACAAGACCCTCCTCACAGAAATAATTTTTTTTGGTGGCACCTTCTCATTTTTTTTTGCCAATTTCCATATATTCGGTGTCAAAATGGTCAGGAGATCAAACTGCATCAAAATAAGCACGAGACTAAATTGATTTGAAACATCACCATTTGTATCGCCCTGTATAGCCTACCCCTACTTACATCCATACCGTATATATCTGTAGTAACACACAACATGCTTGCTCCATGGCAACCTGAAGACAATGCTTCTACAAGAAGAAAATGGAAATTTTAAGTGAACTTCACATGAGTACTTAAATGTAGACAAGTAAAAGTCAACAAGTGTATGTCAATTTCTTTTAAAAATTTCATTTTTGAATCAGGAAACCTTATTTACTTATATTATACAAACATGCAAATATATTGAAATGCCAAATAAACATTTAAATTGTTGAAATATAAATACATTAAAGAAATTTTCCTCACAAATAATGGCCATTGCATTAAAATTGAATAACTGAAATAAATTTTGCATTATTAAATGTTTCATGAGATACAGAAGAAATTAGTCATTCCTTTGACGAAATTATAAATAGCCCCTGGATACATTAAAAAAATTACTTATTTTATACAACATGCCAATATACTAAAATGCAAAGTACTTGTAAACATTAAATTGTGAAAATATATACATGTACATACCTTGATGCACAAAGGCATACGATGCAGTACACAACTCATAGTTTTTAAATTTTTTTCAATTGATTAACCATAATGTTAACCCTAAAAAGCATTTTGAAAGGCGAAAACCTCTTGTCACAATGTTTCATAACTCTTTTCCATGCCCTAATGATGCCCCCCCCCCCCCCCCGGCTCTAACAAGACTAGAAATTCACCAGGCTCTTTAAGGGTTAAAATGTGTCATTAAATTACCCAATAAACATTAAATCGCCAAATACACACAATTGTAAACGGTAAATTATTTCTAATACTGCAATACTGACCATGTGTAATTTCTACTTATTCAAATTTAAAAAAAGAAAAAGTTGAAATATTGGACTTTGGAAGAACAACAACACTGCTGAAATCAGATTGAAATCTGCACTGACAGACATACAAGCAAGTGTGTGATTGTTCAAAGCAGGCACTTGATATTCATGACGACCTAACAACTGGCGACATCCACTGTTTAAGCATTATACCAACTGAAAATCAGCATATCGGCTTACGATGAAACATCTTCAAGTTGCACTGCTGCCTCTTAGATCCTTGGCTCTTGGACCAATCACGACTAATTCCAAAAAGACATCTGAGAGACAGAGAGAAAGAAAATGGTAGTAGGATATTACAGAAATAGATTAGTTTCAAAATTAAAATGAATGCTTGTTGAGTTTTTTTCATAAATAAGGGAATCATTATCAGCAAACCTCTACTGAAATTTATCCAACATTAATTATAAATTATGGCTCCATCACGACAGCTTTACATCTAATCTGAGCCATCAAATGATTCTTCAGTTATCGCGAGAATGAAAACAGGACAAATGAACGGATGACCAAAAAAAAAAAATGCCTCTGTCACCCACCTCCTGTGGCCCGAGGCATAATGAAACCTATAATGTATGGTACAGTTGAAACTCGTTAAAACAGGGTAAATTTGCTGGTCCCAGCACTTTGTATTCTTTTGTCTTTTTACCCTGATAGAACAAGGTAATTTTTCATGGTCCCAAGGACCTCATTATAACGAGTTTCCACTGTACACTAAAAATAAATCGAGATCAGATAATCTATGCTTCTGAATTTTGCATGCCATGTTGTACCTCTGAATGAATTCCAGTGTTGTTGATGCGGTGCACTGATACTCCAAGTTCAGATTGTAGTAAGAGGCAAAAAGATATGCTACCCCACAAATGAAGCCTTCATCAGCTGGTGTAGATCGACCAATGGCTGAGGTTTCCACAAGGACCATCCATCTGGACTATGCTGAGGCAAGGGGATCCTCTACCAAACAAAAATAATAGACATTTAATCATTCTGACCTTCATTGGACTGGCTGATGGGAACATTTCTGACACAATGCACATAATGAGTAAAAAAACATAAAAAGATACTTGATCATACAATCAATAGTAACTCTTTAGTACATGGTTTTCCATCGACTCACGATATTTATCGTAAGATTTATTAAATCTTTTATGTTACAGGCCCCAGATTTGTTTTCTTCCTTCCTCCTCCTCCCCCCCCCCCTAAATACCCAATATCAGTTTGGGAAATATCACAGGAAAAGAGCACAAAATGAAAAGTAGATTTTTAATGTTTTTTGCCCTTTTCTTCATCTTTTGTTTTTACCATTTGGTTAGAATCATGAGGTATTCAAACGTCTCCTCGGTAAGTGATTAACTTGTACACTCAAATTATGTTATAGTTTGAAATGAATTACAAACTTTAAAACATGGCAAATCCAACTGGTTAAGAAAATTGACATATAATCTGTACAGACTTTGGCCTACACCAAAATTTGAGAATTTTTAAAATGTCCATATTATATCATTCCACAAAGATATTCAATCAACAAATGATTGAGGTCATAATGCACCTTGGATGACAAGCTTCGGTGATTCACTTTCAACTGCCTCTCTAGCTCTCTCAATGTCCTCGGCAGTAGCAGTCACCTGAAAATTAAGGGTGTATAAAGGAAAGGATAATATGAAAATAAAATGTTTCTGTTACCATTACACATTAGATTCACCTCTAAAGTGTCATTTGATTGATTACAATTCAAATATAGCAGTCCCAAAGTTTGAAGGTCCTTTCCAATCTTGAGTTAATTTTCAGTTCATTATGTACTTGCATAATACTTGGATGGGCGGCAAGGCAATTGATTGATTTATTTTGGCTACCCCCCAAAACATGCCCCCCCCCCCCAAAGGAAAAAAAGGTCCAAGGAAGAGTTCCACAAAGAGAAGAATGAGAGTCTTGAGAATTGATATTTAGGCTCAAACTCTGGTACAATCCAATGCACTAGCTGGCAAGATGATTTTTCAAATAAAGAGAGCATTCAGGGGCGGATACAGGATTTTCACAAGGGGGGCGCGCACACTGAGAAACCTCCGTTTGACGAAGCCATACGGCCATCTAGGGGGTCCTGGGGCATACATGTACTTTGTCAGACAAAATGGGGGGGGGGGGTGGGAGGCTGGCACGAAAAACGAAGGGTTCATATTTTCCCACTGACGTCAACAAATACATGTAGTTCACTTTTTCCCTATATTGATGGGGGAAAATGAACTATTAGATGACGTCAGCATGAAACAGCTTTTCTGGTAAAACTATTAATTGTCTACGGCGGACCGTTTGAATATTAATGAGTCAGAAAGAAGAGGATCTTGGGTATTTGATTCTAGTTCGTCGTGACTTGGCCGTGAACCAGAATAGCCTGGTGGTTAAGTCGCTGCCCGGCAAGCAGTAGATGACAGGTTCGAATCCCGCTGGTTCCAATTTTTTCTGACTTGTGTTTTTCATTACAGATCGAGCATACGATCTTTAACACTGGGAGTAATATGCCGAAAGATTTGTTTACAAATTAAAAAATTCCTCCCCAGTCAAGCTTCTTCGTTTATTAATTTTCTTGTTGTGTACACTCTTAATGCAACAATCTTACGATGAGGGATATAATGCAAAATATTTTTGCATTTTTTGGTTAAGAATAAAATGTAATTGTTAAATCTTACATTCCTACGGAGGAAGAGGGCATCGTCCTTCTCTTTGAACAGGCTCTGCAGTCCTCTCAAGACTCGTGCAAGTTGACATCCTCTTTGCCAGACACTGCTTCTCCTGAAATGCCTTCAAAAGGGTTGAAGTAATGTCAACACCAGTATTTTAATTTTTAGCTTTTCATTTTTAGGTAACTAAGTCATAACAACACCACTCCCATGATTGTAGTTGATACTCATATCATTGAATGATTTATTTTTATCTACAAAACCTGGTTTCAGAAAAGTAATATTTAGCTGCAAAGTTCAACTGTCCATGAGCCTGAGGGCCAGGCAGGAGCTCATTTCTTTAAGGCAGTGTATACAGCCACACGCGTGTGTCTTTACCATCCAGCCACACGTGTGTGGTTGTATCCGAACCACGTATGACTGGATACAGCCACACGCCGGCATTAACACGTATTGTAGGCTATATCACCGTCATCACAATCAAAATAATCTAATTTTTCATTTAATTCTTACATTCTACGCCACTTTAATTTCCTTAAATCGTTGCAATTTCATTCCCACCGTCTTCTCTCCTGGATTTTCTAGTCTTGTTACAAAGGTTCGTCTGTTTAACAGCAAATTTTCACACTTGTTCTACTTATGTCATGTCCATTCTGGCTTGCTTTCGCGACGCATGTATTATGTACGTACATGCCTGTGCGTGCATGACTTGTGGCCATTTATGCCTGCACCGTACCATGCACATTGTTTACGCAGACTGACAGAGCCGTCGCGAAAGCAAGCCAGAATGGACATGACATAGGCCTAAGTAGAAAAAGTGTGAAAATTTGCTGTTAAAACAGACGAACCTTTGTAACAAGACTAGAAAATCCAGGAGAGAAGACGGTGAGAATGAAATTGAAACGATTCAAGTGGCTTAGAATGTAAGAATTAAATGAAAAAATGAGGTTATTTTGATTGTGATGACGGTGATAATGCGTGTTAATGCCGGCGTGTGGCTATATCCAGCCATACGTGGTTCGGATACAACCACACGCGTGTGGCTGGATGGTAAAGACACACGCGTGTGGCTGTATACACTGCCTTTCTTTAATCTAAGTATGCAATGTCCCTATGTGTGGGGACAGGGTGTGAGGCCTGGATGCACGCCTACGCCTAAGCCAAGGCTAAGCCTAGGCAGGGAGGCCCATGGAGCAGTCCCGTATACTGAAATTTGTGTAGACTACAGAAATCACAACATACGGGACTAACAATAACATGACAGCTTGGGCTATGCCCGCTAAGCCAGGCTCAGCTAAAGTATGGATCTAGGCCTGCCCCTAGGTCTTGTGTTAATTTTGAGCATTCAAATTAAATTAAAACCAGTCTGAATCTATCTGATGCCATGGCATGGGTATATGGGAGGGAGGGAGGGCCGCTGAGATTGCTTGCGCTTGATCGGGCACAACACACATTAACACACACATCTTCCGTAGACAACGCAGAACTGCGACTTTGTGCGAGTGTGAGTCGACGATGAATTGATTGTCAAATAAAGATTAGGCCTACATAATATTGGGAAAAGATAGAAACACAATTTCCATATCTGAATTATCCACAGAAAAAAACACATCACCACTTACCAGGGGATATGCACTTGACCGGTGATTCATGAACATGATTTCCCAAAACAACTGGCAATCATAGCTTCTTCAGGCACCGAAAATTCTGCATAAATTTATGCTCCGCGCCGCGCCGGCCGCGCGTGGTGCGCATGCGCGTGTGACGTTGTGTATCCCAGAATGCACTTCGCGTGCTCAATTACAGCAATTTACTGTAACATCTGTCTCCGAAAAAAACAACACTGATGATTCCAGTAAATTACAGTGAACCGACTAAAATATATGGTAAATTACTGTAAAATCACTGTTACAGTATTTTACCGTTGTAAATTACTGTAATTTACTGTACAAGTTACAGCAATTTTTTACAGTGTAGATAACATAAAAAGTCCGATGCAGCGTCTTTGTACATACAATGACAAGTCCTGGATATCGGGGGGGGGGGGGGGGGGTGGGGGGTTGCGGTCCAGGCAAAAAGCCAATATGACACATTTTAATTACACATGAAGAACGAATAATTATTGTCCCCGTAGCAATGTTAGCTCTTATATAATTATAAGGCATCTAAAAATCTGCTCACGGCATTAAATTTTCATAAAGATATATTTGAATTTGTAATAATGGAATTTTAACCTCACTTCCTTCCTGAATATTTAACGTTGAATTCAAGCTAATATAATCCTAAGGTATCCTAAAAGTGTCAGAATATCAGGAAGGGCAGTTTGATTATGATTTAAATACAGCCCCCCCCCCCCCCCATATCTCTGACTCCACTGTCAAGACTTGATAGCTGCATGACGCAGTGACATATTATAGCCAGGGTATTACAAGGGATGGGGGTCATGTTTTTCTCTGCTAGTGGTGGAGCCTTGTTACAAATCAAATCGAATCAAATCAAATCATATAAATTCATTGAATTAAAATACACAATTTTGGATTATCATTAACATACAAATACAAAGGAAAATTCAAAATATGTTACAAATGATCAAAGCGAAATACAAATCATTGAAAACTATAAAAGCAACATAATTATTCTGCGAGGGAGTGTTGCGACTGCATTGAGTGAATAAATAATGGATTTTGAAATATTAAAACTTGATATTTATAAGCTGGTATTATAGTGTCACTAAGAACTGAAATATCATATTTCATTTTGTGCATCATTTTCATTTACGTTCTTAGGCCACGGGTGCATATATTATGTTTGAGAATCTCCCCCTAGCTGCTTCTCCCTATTTGATTATGTCGATCCCTGATGCATATCCATATGACCTGCATTCCTTAATTCTTTACTTGGTTATTACTCCTCTCATTCTCGAGTAGAATAAAATCCTTACATGCAATTATGGATGTAACTAAAATTAAATAAATATATTATATTGAGGTCTTATTAAAATTGTTCATGAACTTCACGTGCGAACATTCGTGAGCATTCACTCCGTATAATATAAACTTGGTTTTAAAGGGCAGACACGAACGGGAGCCTTTCCAATTAGTGGCATTATGAGGCAAAATATTTGAGGGGTTTGAGCCAGTAAGATTTAAATTATTTTCTTGAGCTTCAGAAAGGCAATTACATACCTGTACATGCATCAGTTCGTTGGATTGGGGGGGGGGGGGGGGGGTTCACCACCCGAAAAATGTGTCCCATCTCCCATTATAAAGGAATTTGGAAATTTGGACAGTTGCTCCGTAGTAATATTGGGCTTCACGCATTACTTCCTCACTTTTTGAAAGTATGGAACTTACACTAAAACAGTTGTTCTTAACCTAGGGGTCGTGACCTATATCAGGACATTTTTGTTGCGGTTCATGGGTCATAGATGAAATATATCATTTTTAATTCTAATTGGTTTTCTCCATTTTATGAGATGTACTGAATAATTTCTAGACAGTATAGGCCTATATGCACTCGTAAATTTGCGTAGAAAGAAAGCCCTATATTCTATATCTTTCCTCATTCCTTTCTTCCTTTTACTTCTTTCCTTTTCCTTTTCCTTTTTTTGGCGATAATTACTATTATTTATTATTTTTTTTTTTTTGTGTGTGTGGGGGGGGGGGGGGGGCTGCAACCCCCCCCCCCCCGAACGCCCCGAACGCCCCGAACGTCCCGTACGCCAGCCTTTTCAATCCACTGTCATATTTAGAAACCCGCCAAACATGCTTCGTTATTGACGTCATAATCCATGTCGATATTTCTGAAAATGGCAATCCGTTATTTAACGTAAATACGGTAAGCATGGTAGGTGGATTGCTTGAGCTATCTGCTAAATTTCCAAGATGTATTATCGTTATCTACATCAATTTTGTATTTAAGATCCTGAGATGAAGCATTGCTACTGACTGGCGTAGGATATGAGAGTGGCACCGGGCACGCCCTCAAATTGAGTGACGTAGAAAAGAAAAGAAAAGAAAAGAACAAAGCCACTCTCCCCTCTATAATAATCAGTGGCCTTGTAAATTCGTATTTCATTTTCTGAGTAAGACAGATGCCGCCCCCCTCTTGATGCCAGTGTCCCTTCAATGGCCGGACTGTCGCTATGCCATTGGTTATTATGATAGAAATGAATGTACGTAAGATGAATAAAAAAAATAACTTCTTGTCGTTGATATTATATTTGACGACGCAATTTCCCAAATGAAAATGGTTTTCAATTTATCTCAAATCCTTGTTACGAAGAAGAAACAATTATTTTCAAGGAGATAAACAACTACATGATTGTATATAATCGCGAGATCAGTTAACTAGACATATTATATGTTTATGACAAAGACGACGATGTTCATGACGTCAGTATTAGAACTAAACTTTGTTATTGATAATGACAGATATGGTCGCAGTCTGGGTCAAATGTTGTTGGGCCAGATTTAAAGAGTAATCATCACTTTTTATCATTATTTTATATGTTTGCATGAGCATGTCTCCTCCTCTCTCTCTCTCTCTCTCTCTCTCTCTCTCTCTCTCTCTATAGTGTATGTCTGTATCTGTCAGTCTGTCTGTCTAGCTTTCACTCTCTCTATATCCCTCCTCTCTCTCTTTCTCTCTCCCTCCCCCTCCCTCTATCCCACTCTTTTTTTTTAATCTCTCACGGAGCAATAATCGCATGAGCATGTGTCGTATGCCCGGGGGGGGGGGGGGGGGGTACTCAGATTATAATCGGACGGGGGTGTGCGGCTGAGAACTCCAGACCCATACCCACATCCAAGGGTCCTTTTGCTGTAAATAGGCACCCATGTCTAAGGTAGGGACCCCCAAATTTTTTTCGCCAAACCTTCAAAAACCGCCACTGGATAAGAGCCGGGATAAGAGACCCATGTCTAAGGTTTTTTTTGGGGGAAAATGGGACCCATGTTTAAGGATTTTTTGGGGGAAATGGGACCCATGTCTAAGGATCTTTTTAATGAAAAGGGGACCCATGTTTAAGGATCTTTCTTCAAAAAGTCACCCTTCCCAGCGGCACATCCCCGTATACCCAATATACGTGAGTATCCCCCCCCCCCCCCCCCGGGTCGTATGCAACAGTTTCGATGGTTAGAGTCAAATCTTGACAAGATCATTTGATGGTATGATTTGATTTAATAACATGCACAGCTCACAGTAAATTTCCTTCTCTATATATACCTTAAAAGAGCACAATGACATCAACCTGTCGCTTCTGTTTCCGTTAAAAAAGGAGTTTCCTTTCGATCAAAATAATCACACGTCCCATTTTTGTAAATGACATCGATTGCTTTTCCGGTTTCCATATTATGAAACTGCTTTAATCGATTTCCACTTTAACACCCTGCAGAATTTGTTTCCATATACCATAACGAAAGCAACTGTTGCGCGAAATTCTAGAATCACCACCGAAGAGCATTCTCAGCTTTTCTTTCTGATCAAGGTTCCAGCATTTCCATCAATGAACATAGTGGGCGTGGCACTTTATTATTGGGCGTAGTAGGCCTACCTTGATCGAGACCGTCGAGTTGCAGAAATCCGGACAAGAGTCAAATTCAATAACCATCACATCACGGAAATCAAAGAAACAAAATAGCAACTTAATGCCTTTATTCCAGGTTTCTGTATCTATAATTAGTTTCTATATCTATAATAATGATATATCATCTGGAAAATGGGCATTGTTATATTTTAATAACTTTATTTGCTGGCACGGGAAATTCCCGTCTGCAGAATGCCATTTTTGGGACATTAAAATGATATGCGGATAGTCGCAATGGTAATTTCCATCCAAAAACTGCTAACACATCGGATTACATGTTCATCATTATTATTTATACAATATTTAATCATGTTCCTGTGAAACCTGTAAATAATGTTGGGAAATGTTCGCTCCGCAACGTTCACACAATCTTGGATTCGCCCATGTATTATTGGGTTAATAAAAAGTTGTAATTTTGGCTTTGTACTCCCACCAAAATGATGAAAAACGGAGCTGATCCAAATCATTTGATTTTCAGGCCGCCATTTTGCAGGTAGAAATGAACGAAAAAAGTCGATTCGTTTACAGGAGTCCAGAAATTGTATATTTGGGACTGAGAGGCTGAAAGAGAGAGAGAGAAAGAGAGAGAGAGAGAGAGAGAGAGAGAGAGAGGGGGGGGGGGGGGCCTCCGGTAAACATTGGGGATGGCTTGTCCTCTTGCACAATATAAACTTGATTTTGATATTATGGGGAATCATTGGCGGATGGTATAAGTATGATGGATTTTTAACTTTAAAGGCGCTATTCAGCTTTTAAAACAAAACATAAAAAAGCAGTGGCGTATCCAGGGGGGGCGCAACAGGCGCGCGCCCCCTATTGGCCGTCGTAAAAAAAAATATAGCACTATATAGCACTATTTTGCATCTCAGCCTTTCTTCAGAAGCAAAAATTTCTCCCCCATGACGGCGATCAATAATTCCTGGCGCCCCCCCCCTATTGGGAAATCCTGGATACGCCCCTGAAAAAAGTGCTGCAATTGTGGAGAAATCTATCATAGGCCTACGTGAGAGGAAATACTGAATTATAAAAAAATGGAACCAAAGAATATTGGTGTATTTTGCTTTTCTGTTTTTTGTACCAGGTGAGGAAAACACACTGGTTAGTGTATGTGTTAAACATGTTCAATAATAAGCAACTTCTCAAAAATAAGTTTCCGCTCGGACATAATGCATGGGGCGGGGGAAGCCGCGCCTCCGGGCCCAAACTTTGGAAGTTTGAAACTAGATTATTCAACCTGCTTGCTTGCTTTTTACTCTGGTAGGGTTTTGTCAAAATATTTACGCATTTCTCTTTCTTCTTTGATATGGGGTTTAACCCTCATCACAGCCCCCATTATTGAATGAATTAAGAATTATTAATGTGGTACTCATTATCATACTCAAATCAGGGAAGTATACACTTCCCTGCTCAAATGATAATCCATTATAATTATACAGGTCATCAAAAATACCCAGGTAAAATAGAGGCGTCAAAATATACCGGTAACCTTCTAAAGTTCGAACTAAATTTCCCTTTTTTCCCTTCCAACAGGACTTCCGAATGCTGGCCTATTTATGGCAAATAGACCACTGAACAGGGAGCAAACAGCCCGCAGTCACTTCTACACAAGTGCATAAGAGCATACATAGCTAGATAGACGGTACTTTTGAGCATGATTTTCCTAGAGTTTATTGAGCATGCGCAGTCATTGAAGTATGGCGGACGTCCTATGCATAAACATTCCGTGTCTCCAGAAAAGGTCCAGATTTCACGTTTCTTCGTCAGGTAAAGGTAAGACAGGTTTAATTTTTGAACATTTTATGAATTTAGATGAAGAAATCATCATTATTCTATTGGTGCTAATTTGTATAGTTGACAAAGTAGCTGAAGATAAATAGGATAATAAATTGCTAACATGACATTTCTCCGTGTCTGCAGAGCCTACGTACCGTACGGAGATGTCGGTACGTTGGTAAGGGGGCTTGCTTGCCTACGTACATTGTAACTTGCCTATGTGGCACTTTCGCTGCACTGCTAGGGCAGGCTCGCTATTGGACAGCACGTTAACAGATGCCAGCTGGCAGGTTTGGTTTTCCGTATGGTGCCTTATTTTGTGAGACCTTGGTGTTTGTCTAGCGTTCGGCAGTGTATTCAGACCACTAAACTGTAATTATTCCCAACTCGAGTCAACCATCTGTTACAATGGACTGTTAAGAAGGCACTGAAAGTGAAATCTAGACCCAACTTAAGCCCCTATTGCCAGTTCAGTGCAATGACTTCTGCAAGTGACAGGAGAAAGTGACTCATTTACAGATCCCTCCCTCATTACCCCAGTCTTCTAATCCAAGAAGAGGGTAAACAAATAGTAGCAAGTTAGTGTTATGCGCCTGGAATGTGTATACATAACCGGCATACCTTTCTGTCTACTGCACACAGAACTTTGCCTTGTTGGATGTGGACTCTAGAATAGTGCAAACACAATTGCACAGATAAAGTTTTAGACCTAGGCCTAGGCCCTAGGCCTAGGCCCTACATGAACTTTATGCCAATTATGGACATGACATCCATTACAATCCAATTTTTTGTGCAACCAGAATTAGATCTAGGGCTACTACAGTACTAGTGAACATCTTTTTTTTCAGCTGTGCTCATATGCATTTGCATGTCCATTCCACATTCTCACATCCTCATTCTTAACAATTCAAAAGGGCAAGACAATTTTGTGAATGCATTTCTTCATCTTAAGTATTTTTGTTAGTGTTGCAGTAGATCTACTTTATTTGTTTCCAAGTTTTTATTTCTTCCATAAAAATATTTATTTGACCTGTGTTCTATTTGAAACCAAGGTTTTCTTAAGATAATACCATTTATAAACTCTGTTTTATCTTGTATTTGAAATGTCAGACTTATTTTTTGCCCCTTTAGGGAAAAGAAGGGTACGATAATACGCCAGCGGCGGTCTGTACCAGATTGGAAGAAGAAGAAATTTAAATTTTAAATCAGATTTGCAGATGTAGACATACATGTATGTTATTAAAACTCCACATAACCTTCAGTTTACTTTCTTTTCATATTCACCTGGGAAATAGTTATTTTAGTTACTGGTTTTAACTTATTTTTTTCCTTCTAATTTATGCATAGTTGTACAAAGTAAGGTTGATGCGGAAGATCAAAAACCTTTCACCAGGTGTGTTTGGCATAGCAACAATGCTGTTTACACTAATTGAAATGTTAATCAGTTGGGGTCTTTTTTGAAAGAAATCTGTTATTCAGGCAAGCTGTATTGGTCTGTATAAATGCATCAGACAAATTGAAATCTGTTTTTGTTTGTCTTTAGTAAGAAGATTTGTTTTAGATTTATGCATTACTTGAAATGTAAAGCAGAGACCCCGGATATAAAAACTAAAACCTCTCTAATCTTCTTGAGTGATTGTAAAAAAAAAAGAGAGAGAAAAAAAAAGATTAATATGGGGGTTCATACCATGTTCCTACATGTGCTTTGCTTCCAGGCAGAAATTTTGAGTTTCTTCACCCCCTCATGGAAAAGTATTAATGGTTGACTATCTGAAGAAATGACTGCATGGGGAAAAAGAGGGGGGGGGGGGGGACATGGGAGCTGAGAGCAGTTTACCTCAGAAAAAGTGAATGTAAGAATTACTTGACCCTAAAGCACAAATATGAAAAAGCAAAAAAAAATTGTTTACAATTGATGGTTGCTATTTATTGGTTGTCTTCTCTTATTCTCTGGAGTTTTTCAGTCTTCAAGAGCAGTCTGTTACAGTATTATCAATTAATGACCACTTCGACTAAGCTTCTATCAGCTTGTTGTCTACTGTCCTAAACCCTGTCATAGGAACAGTTGTTATTGATCCAAATCATACCCCATGTCCTCCAATCAATCACACATTTACATTCTCCTATCTCTTAAGTACAGGGTTGCGATTGATATTAATAGATCAATTAATTAAAGGGGAATGAAAGGCAACAAACATTAGCCTATAATCATGTAGATAATTGTCAGCCTATTACAAATATCTTGAAATTAAGCCAATTTGATTATTTAATGAGGAGAACAGTGTCTCCAACGTTTGCAGTTTCCTTGCTAGACATTATCCCATGGGGGCTCCCATTTTCTTTACAAAGTGATGTCAGATCAGTTGTATTTGTGAGATTCCCACTGACCTGTACACTAGCTACAATGACACTCATGATCACCTGTGGAATGCATGACACTGGATTTTCTCATAATAAGCCATTTTTGGAGTCATGTACATTCAAATGAAGATACTTTTATCCTATTTGTGTCAAGATATTTGGTTCAGCTGTTTCTTTTGTTAAGCAGGATCTGACATGAACAAGTTGTTGCTTGGTCAGACAAAAGGTTTGTCAATTCTTCAAAGAAGTGACAAAGACCTACAACTGCTCTCAGATATCACCTGTGCGAGACAATGGGGGTACCAAGATGGCTGCCATTTTTTATCTGTGGCTTTAGTTCTACAATAGCTATTCATTATACAACATCATATCCATTGCGTACAGTATGTAAATGGACATGTACTCATATGTCATCACAGTTTATCAAAATGGCAGCCCCCATGGAATAATATCTAGCATGGATGTTCTTCTTACCGAGTAATCAAATAGGAGTATTTTCAAGATATTTTGTGAACAGGCTGACAATTTTCCACATGATTATCAGCTAATGTTTGTTGAGTTTCATTTAAGTTGCAATCAATCGCAACTCTTTATAAGAAGGGGCCCAGATATTTTGACATGGGTTTGTGACTGATAACTACAGTAGGACAGTCAGAGGGAATGACCACAGTTGACTCCACACTCAGAAATTTTTTACATGTAGAGGATTGAAAAATTCAGTCTCCCTCTAAGCCAGGCAACACCTTTCTTCTCCCCTGCCAAAGTTGCCCCTATTACAAAAATGCCTACATGTACACATTTTAGCTTCGTTCTACTATGTAGAAATATAATAGACGGGGCTTTTAGTGATTTGCCGCGAATATTTCAAACTTGTAATTATGGAAGAAGAAAAAAAAAATCAGCAATTACACTTAATGTCAAATGTGCAAAATGTCTGAATATGATAGCCACATCTATTTGTAGTTAAAACTTCAAAGTAACCTTCAGAAATAAATTTCAAGTTTCACCCCTGTTACAGTACAATAAGGCATGAAATTAATGTCTTCATCCACCGCATTACAGTTGATTTTCATGTTAGTATGAATGTTTATAGCAAGTACCATTCTTGCATTTCCATAAATGCTTTTCTGGTGCGATGACCTAGATAGTGGGGGTCATCATTTCTTTCGGGATTAGTTTTGTATATATTTGTGAAGGCATCGGTGGTGCATTAAACTGGGTAGACGTCAACTGCCTCCATGGAGCTGGGAGAAACAAGAAAAGAAAAGGAATATCTTCCAGACAACCTTTCCCCATGGATCAAAAACTGCACTGATTTAGTGTTCTAGGGGCAAAGAAGAGGATGCCAATTATAGACCCTGTGTTCGCCCATGACCTCCCCATTCTAAACAAACTGCAGCGAGTAGATACTCCTTGTAGCTAGCTAGGAGCCCCCATGGAGCCGCAGTGGGTCTGCAGGCCAGGGTTCAAGGTGCACTATCTGTTGCTTGATGCTCCGCCAAGGTGTACAGATCCAACAAGTCAGGGGTTCCCACTGTGAAAGAAATCAAACAAATTCCCAGCCAAAATTCAATCAGAATTCCCTCCTTTTCACCACCAGTCTTACTGTCTGTAAATGCTAGTATGGAATAATTGAAAGAACATTGCACATTACATATTTGATTGTTTCCTGTTAGTTTTGAACAGGTTTTGAAAAGGTTTTGAAAGTGGATATTTTCCTGCATGTATTGTGCATATATACAGGCTATAGTCTGAACAGGATGTTTATAATTGCACATTTTACAGGAATATTGAAGTTTCTATTTCCTGAGATATTCATTGGAACTTCTTGTAAGAGATCAGACTGGTTGTCTGACAACCTGGAGGTGGAGGATAACAACTTTTGAGTTCATAGTTTGAATAATGTACTTTTTCTCGGGAGGAATTTTGAAATAATGAGTGATACTGTGTGGAGGGGTGCTTTAGTATATTCTTGCCAATATATTTGGATATGTTGTTGTATTGGATGGTGAAATGAAATCTCAGTTGGAATCAAAATGATATTGGTGTACATGTAAGTAAGACCTGAGGGATTGGTTATGTACACATATTAATTTACTTACTTAATGAAAAACATAACAAAGTACTACTTGTTGGTGATAATGATGGCTTCTTTTAATACATAGAGGTGATATATGTCTCAGCTGGGTGCTTGTAGAACCTGCTCTGAAACTATATGCCTGACAAATTTTGACTTTTTACAGATGGGGCTTTCAATAAAAGTTTAATTAAAAAGAATTCTCTTTGGTAGTGCTAAATATTCTTATGATGGTGTGACAGTAGTTTTCAAAGCTTACTTGTTGCATATACAGTGCAAACTGCTTTTAGCTTTGAAAGGAACTCTAAACTATAACACAAAACAATGAGGGTATTGATTGACATTATTATGAAATGGCCAGGAATGTATTCCAGTGGATGGATGCAGGTTACCCTATTTCTATTATGTTGCTGCAATGTGTTGCTGTGTTTTATGATCATCTTTAGACAAGCTGTAGAGTCATGAAGAGCAGCAGCACTTGGAGAAAAAGATTTGTAAGCAATTTCCACTTTGAGAACCACATTCATTACCCAGTTATTCTGTAATCCCCAATTATTTCCTTCTTTGTCCACTAAATTTTCTTTGTCCACTAAATTTTCTTTGGAGCTTTATTGTGTGAACATGTACATGTAGAGACTCACTGCTTGGAATTATTTCTCACAATGGAGACATTGTGAAAGAAGTGCCCCGGAGGAAGAGGAACGGGAACAGAACTTTCCTTGACAGTAGTGCCTGGTCTACCTGTCATTGATGTTATACTCCTCGATCATTATTATTGACATCTCGCTCACCTATGGTGTATGATCATCTTCTGTGTTTATTTGCGTGTGAGGAAAAATTCCCAAGTGTTTATTTTTAGAAGCGGGGGAAAGATTCCAATTCCTAACCATTCATGCTAATTCTTGAGAATCCATCCAGCTCAAGTTTTATTAAAGATTTTTATGCCTGCCGGAGGCATTATGTTTTCGGGTCGTCCGTACGTCCCCTTTTCGTTCTCACGATAACTTCAAAACCGTTTTTTTTTATCAGTTTGTAACTTGGCCCATGTATTCATATGGGAGGGACGATGAACTGATTATAGTTTGGGGTCTCAAGGTATAAGGTCAAAGGTCACAGAGGTAATTATGTACATAAAAATGGTTCGTTCTCGCAATAACTGAAGAACTGTTTGACAGATCAGCTTCTAACCTGGCCCATGTTTGCATATTGGAGGGACGATGAACTGATTAGATTTTAGGGTCTCAAGGTCAAAGGTCAAAGGTCAGAGGCGTCATTATGTACATAAAAATGGTTCGTTCTCGGAATGACTTCAGAACTGTTTGACAGATCAACCTCTAACTTGGCCCATGTATGCATATGTGCGGACGATGAACGGATTAGATTCAAAGTTCATAGAGGTCATTATATACATAAAAATTGTTTATGATGTACGGAGTGTAGGCCTACCTATTTTAGAAATTTCAAGGGGACAGTGGTCTATTTGCTATAAAATATCGATTTCCTTGGTTTATTTGATGATTGTAAGTCATCAATAGTATGTTTTTTATTTGAAAATTAAATGAAATAAATTTTCTGTCTCCTTTGCTTTTTAAGTGAAAAGATTTGTAATTTTGTTGGACCTATCCTTTTTGAGTACATGTATGCTATACATTTCCAGTCTGGTGATGGCGGAGGCATAAACTCCGACCGCGCGCGGTTGAAGATTCATCTAGTTTATATCTAGTCCTGTAGCTGATTTTGTAGGCAGAAAATAAATTCTTCTACATCTGTAGAGATTGTTGTTTCATTTTTTTTTCACATCATGTGCTTAACATTGTGCAGCCATGTTACCCCTCACCTGAATTGGAGGTAAAAGAATGTCTGAGGATTTTGCTCAGGAGTACTTGTTAGATGTGATACTGATGAATGAGGTTGGTAGGCCTACAATCTACACTGTTCTAAATTCTTATGTCTACAGTGGACATGTTACAATCATACTTCAAATTTTCATTAAGAAAAGATATCCAATTGAACAAACAAACAAACAAATAAAAAATATTTACTATCTGTTTGGAAACTAAACTAAATATTCACAAGTGAAATTTGTTAAGGTAACAGTTTTCTGTAACACCAAACCAAAAGAATTTTGCTTGAAAACTTCCCTACCTGTATGTGTTTTTCTAACATAAATGCTTGTAAGATGGTATATATGATTGATATTCACAATTTAGAGAAAGTATAAGTGAAACAAGAATGTTCAGTGTTATGATGGAAAGTGCAATTGATACTCCTTTTTTGTTGTGGCCTTTTTAGCTTCTGAAATTTCCTTCATACATGTACTCTAAAATGTTAGATTTTTCCTTTTACAGTTACATTTTATCTAGAACATGAAAGTATTGCGGGGGGGGGGGGGGGGGGAAGTCTTGTGGATAAAAATAAACCCAGCAATCTGTTATCATCAAGTTTCCTCGACCGCCAATGTTAATTTCCATTCATTGAGATTTGTCGATGGGAAGGACATGATAATCTGAAACCTACATGTATCTAATGTTCCCTAACCCAGGTAGAGTTACGATGTTGTGCCTGTGCTATAACTCATAGAATCTTATCATTAATTTGTCTGTTATACAACACACAGGAGCTGCTATGTTTTGCAAACTTTAAATAATTCCTTGTATTAGCAGCCAATCATATTTCAGTATCATATAACAATATGATTTTTTTGTTAATGATGATGATGGACTTCTAGTCTGTATATTATTGCTACTGATACATTTTGTGAATATCATACTAAAGTAAGGCCTGTATTAAGATACATGTCACATTAAACAAACTTGTTTGCTCCTGTTTAAGTGTTCAGACATCTGAAAGCAAAATGATCATTTTATCTGAATACAATGCACCCATTTATCCTCTTGCTTGCATGACAAATAGTCTTACTTGTCTACTCATCCGCCCTTTAGAAATCATACTTTCTAAATTTCTGTTAGCTTATTATATTCAAATTTGTTTATTATATAGTGTTACACATTTAGATGACTTAATTCTTATTTGCTATGGAGGTGCATGCGATACTTTTTCGTTGTAAACTGTTGTCTTTCAAATTGTAGATTGGAGTTCAAACAATCCATATATGCCTGCAACATTGATTGTACATGTAGGCTTCATGATAGAACCCCCCCCCCCCCCCCAATAAATTGGGTCTGAACTTGTGAGACTACATGGGTGGATGTAGACTATGCCCCCTCAATTAGCATCATGCCATCATCTTAGAAAATCAGAGTAGATATTGCCATGGCAGCAGTAGTTCTAACTGATGACCCATCTCCACTCTACATGTAGGAGTGGTACATGTAGGAGTCGTAAAAACAGCATATAAAACTGGCATGGGTAGACTAGGGGCTGGCTAACCCAGACATCCATAAAAAGTAATGGTTGAAATGAGTCACTGCAATGAGGTTTCCTCTTCTCTTTACATGTATCTATTACTGAGTATTTCTGAGTGAATGTGTTTATATGTGTGTTATGTATAGTATCTAGGCTGTCTTCAAGCCTTTCAGATTGTGTATCACACTTAAATGCTCTTTCTTCATACTAGAATTGTCATTCTTGGCTTTGGGGTATCCTTTATAGAGTTACTGTGGGAAAGTTGTGGGAAACCAAAACAGATGACAGACGCATGTAATTTTTTTAGCAATTAAGTAGCCTACTGCCCTACTCCCCGATTGTTGAAGACATATTTTAATTATGAAATCATTTTATGCCTTTATTTTTCTTTAATCAATTCTTGTCTTAAAAATTTTCAACCTTATTCACACATGAAGCAATAAACTCCAACAAACGAAAAAAGTAACAACAAAGTGACTGCAAAATAAATGAACATGGGTAGTGCACAAAGTATGTACTAAAACTTGTAATGATTGTGAGCTGGATTGAGTAATCAAAATGCTAAACATACACATGTAATGTGCCAGGGTAATTTCTTTTGAACAACAGATGTTAATAGATATATTTAGATATATGTAGATAAATCCCATTTCAATTAGGATTAAATTAGATTGTCTTGAATAGTTCAGTGAACACACCAAACTTTGTGTATAAATACCGAGCTTAAATTTTCAAGGTATAAATACAAATATAATAATAATGAATATTTATAAAGCGCCACATCCACTAAAATACAGTGTTCAAGGCGCTGGAAAATAGAAATAACAGTGACACAGGTAGGATAGAGATCACATGGAAAACATAATTGCAAATTGTCCAAACACTACAGCACATGTGGGAAGTCGACCAAGGATAATCCATACATATGTACATGTCCGATATTTCAAAGTTATTTTGTGAGGAGAATGTAGGCATTTCTATGAGGCAGACAGACTGGTGAAATTCAGTGGTATTTCAGGCATTCAAGTGGACTATAAAAAGTTTTGCATTGTGTATCCAACTAACCCATTTGACTGCACCCATACATCACAGTGATTCTTCAGCATTCTTTGCAGTTCAACCCCTTGTCCCCCCAAAAAGGAGCAAGGGTACCAAAATTCTGAAAAGAATAGATGAAGAGAAAAAAAAGATGAAAAAAGAAAGAAAACATGACCTTTCCCTCTGAACTCTATTGTGTGCCAAATTGTATTGCCGCCAGCACCAAATAGCTTGTGCATGCCAAAGTGGTGAGCAAACTATGGGCCCTTTCAGACGTGAGGGCCCATCGTATGAAGAAATGCTGTAGTAAGAAATGCACACACACACAATGACTCTACAAAAGAAGAATTTTAAAAGAAATGTATAAGAAAGACACTACACAGAGTACATGTATGACCATTTTTCAAACGGGTTGTGGACACAGGATAAGAAATAATATAGAGAGGCTTTGTAGGAGATACTCTCATTGGGGAGTGATGTGAGCGTTTGTTAAAATTTTTTGTACTACATGACGTTTGTACTAGGTGAATTGGAGAGTCAACTTTGATGGAACATACAAACAATGTCCAACCTTCATTTTTCTGTACGATATTTCATTGTACAAAAGTCACATGAAAATTTGAATTACTATTTTATATGCACTGTAGGTAAACACCTGTAATGGAGGTATGAAATGAAGGTTTTCCTTGTCTGAATGGGGGTATATCCAGTAACAGTCCTCTTTCCCACCCCTCTTTACCCTATAAAATAATCCCAAGAGTTGCTGCATTGCAGTTGTGCACATAAGAGGGCATTCTCTGTGTTGCTGGCACAGTTTGCCTATCCCAAACTTTCCCAGGCTGTAAAGTGAATGGTAGCCTGCATTCCAGGATCTTTGAATTTGTAGTGGGAAAATTTTTGTTTTGTAGTTACAGAATGATAGATTGGGGGTAATTTTGTGAGTAGTAGTAGTAGTAGAACTTCAGTAAAACGGGTATTAGGTCACATTGTAGGGCCTGCATTCGTATCTTTTAAGTTTTAGAGTTAAAAAGAGAAGACAATATATTATTTTTTACTCCACATGGCCTTATGGCCATATGTGGAATGTCATTTTTTTGCATCCAGTCATAAAAATGCAGAGGGCCTGTTATACAGACTACTGGTACTAATCTCCTATCGTTCAGGAAGTGCAGTAAATCATGTGTTTTTGACAGTTTGCAATACTGGCATATCATAACATTGCCTTTGTTTGAGTAAAATGGTTAATATGGTGTAGAATTTGTATTTTGGAAACATCGGATGACATTGCCCGAATAACATTCGCGATCCGCAATTCATCATATAATTCCATATTCACTAATGAAGGTCGAGATTGAATTCAAGATTAACAACAGATAATGCTGTTCTATTTGGATGTATTGGACAATACTTTAAAAAACTAACTTGTGATAGTAAGTGAAAATTTGAGGTGAAATTATCAGAATGACCATACAATGCACTATATTTTATCATGAGAAAAGTTTGTTGACTTCAACAAAAGTAGTACATGTAGGCCTGCATGTACTTTACATGTTATGTACTAGTTTGAAGATTTATTTTCTTCTGGGTACAATCCCCCAAATTTGACAGGTAATCTTATAATTACAGATTATCAGTTTATTCTATTACTCCAAATGTAACTTTCTTCATACCAAATGGCACTCTCTTAATTCAAATACCACCTCTTGCTAAGGGATATCTTTTGCAGACATCCATTTCCTGATAATTCCTTATGCAACAAACTTACATCATAGTGCCAAAAACTGCACCCAAACCTTGGCACATTGTATAAGAGACCCTTATGTATCTAGGCTAATCACTGTAGGGCCTACACAGTAATTCATTAACTCAGTGCACTGGAGCACTTAACTTTACCACAGGCATGTATGTAACCTACACATAGGCTATTGATGTGTATGTAATCATGGGTCAATATTGATTTGGGATTTATTTTGGAACTGTGAGAATCCAGTTTACAGTGAGTATAGTTGAAATAATACCCCTCCCCTCCTCCCTCCCTCCCTCCCACCAGGTCTCCATCCCTCCCACCAGGTCTCCATAGACTCCTAGTTCAGACCCTCTGTTACAAGTTACGACTGCCAAGGGTTTTTGGTCACAAACTATGATGTACCTGTCAGTGACAGTATATACCAGGTGTGCCTTAGGAAGAAGAAACACAGTGAGCTGTATATGTACATTACTGGACATCCCCTGTTTACACCTTGTGCTCTAATGAGCTATGGGGGCAAGGAACACTCTAATGCTCTGTGCATACAGGGTGTTGTTGCTGTGCAAATAGATTGGACTTGAAGAAAGGATTTAGATGTAAACAAAAGGTTCGTTTGTGATGTTGGCTAACAGGGAAGTGGAATGACTGTGTATCTTTCACAGGTGAAGATAATTGGAATCTTAAGAATCAACAACTTGATGTTTTCTGTGAATTAAAAAAAGAATGAGGGCAAAAGAGGGTTGGGGTTAGGTTTTGAGTTGGGATTAAGGTTAGGTTTAGGGTTAGAGCTAGAGTTAGGTTTGGTGTTTGGTTTAGGGTTGAAATTAGGAATTTGGTTAGTATAGGATATTGAGCGCAGAGCAGTTGTCACTGAAACAAGTTTCAACAACCCTTGGTTTGTAGTGTTGAATTTAGATCCGGAATATTGCATACTGTATGTACCTTCATATGTTAATAAGCCAGTTCGTAATTAGTACATGTACATGGTACATACAATTGACCCTGAAATGACCCATGTTTGCACGTGGTGCACGCCCATCTGTTTTGGTGGACGCGGTACTTTTTTAAGTACTGAAATCATACTGGTGTGCGCATCATGGTACGCCCAAAATGACACCGTATAAAGGTCAGTTGTACTCGGTACAAATGACCTTAAACTGCATATGCGCAAATTGTAATTTTACAAACTGGCTTTGTACTCAGTGTGCATGTCAACTCAAGTTACTTTTTATAGAACACAACGTTGGAGAACTTCATTCTGAAGAATTGCGATGAATATAAGTGAGACTGTGGCTTCTAAATCCTCGTGCAGTCAGTGCAGTGATCAATGGGATGAAACCGATGGGCCAGTCAAAGGCCTGCAGGCTGTGTTTCACTCTTGTTGATTAGAGAGTCACTATCTCACACTGCACTTTGCTTTCAGGGAAGAAACAAATGATATTAGAATAGTAATACGTGTATGTATTACATATATACTTTGCAACTACATAAATGTATGGTCTTTTACAGTGCATTACTCTTTTTATTCATTCTTTTGTAGTTTCATTTTTAAGCATTGCCAGCTAAAATACTGCCTTCCACAAGGGCCTGAAAGTCCTGGATTTGCTTTATTATTGAGATAATTAAGAAATGAAGTACATTTCACATAATTTACAAAAATCCCGATGTTTTTTTTGGTTTTGGAGTAAAGGGCCATAATATTTTATGGGGATACATGTATTGTGTTGTCTATTTTGTACTTGTCTTGTTTATGTACAGTGTACATGTACATTAAATGCATAAATTATACCATTGACAATGCACTTTATGTTGAAAGCACTAATCAAATTTCTTTGTCATCAATTGGAAAGTTCATTATCCTCTGTGTGAGTACATGGGATATATAAAGCGCTTGCACTCTCCATGTGCAAAGCCATTCACCTTTATGATTTACATACAGTACACATACACATGCATACTGTGCTGTATTGTAAAATTGCATGTAGTTGTCTATAAGCGGTGTATATCCATAGGCTTAGCTGATTCAACAGTGCTGTTGGGTAACCTCCTTTTTGGCTGGATGCCCTTCTATCGAAGGCCGTGCCTGTTACAGAAATTTCCTGTTACACAGTCAGTGATATGGCCATTACTGAGGGGCAGAGATAGATCTTGACATTTTGATATGATGAATAGGGAAAGCTCCCTGGCTTTGCATGTAATGTACTAAGTACTTGGCTGCACATGGACGTGTAGATTAATGAACTCTGTTGTCCTATGCATTAACTTTGATGTAGGCCTATCTACATGTACATTTTTTGTTTGTTTGATAATTTTCAGTCACAGTAGTTTTGACACTCGTGTTCTGTATTTAATATTATTTTTTAAACCAGTACAACCTTTTGAAGTAAATATATAGGCCTAATCATCTTGGACATTTTCTTCCATGTATGTTTCTAGTTTATCTCTTTCTATATTGAAATGTTTTTGAGCATTTGCTGCAGACTTTCATCTTAATGTTAACAAAATTGCTTTTAGCCTCATCTGTTTGTTTTTCATCCCTTCTACATGTGCGTTTATAGGTACATTCATATTGTAGAAATCTGATGTTCATTACCACTAGGAAGTAGAAAGCCACGAGAATTTAATACTGAACATGTAATAATTTAACCAAGTTTGTGTGTCTGACCACCACATTTTTTGCATGCCTTTAGAAGATTTATGAATATAAAATATTAGCGCAGTCCTGAGATAATTCATGCCTGGTGTGTCAATTGAGAAAATATGTAAGACCTCCAGTATTGACCTTTTCCCAAATTTACCACATGTTTTTAGTGCCTACAGGTACCCTTCTTTGACACAGAAAGAGATAAGAGAAAGGTATATTAAGTCTTTTTTTTAGTACTTAGTAAGAAAATTTATGAAGAGGTCATCCCCACTGCTCTTTAAACACATTGTGGTAGTAACCCAAACCAGGCCTTGAGGCTACATGTTTGTGCCACGCCCCTTTCTATTGTTATCATCATATATACCACCAGGGGCTTAGTTGTTGTGAACAATACTGCATGCTTGGGTAACTGCAACCTCAACCCTAACCCACCCCTCATTTTAAAGGTACATACCTGTAAGTGATGTTCCCATGTGTATAATAAATCATCTAAACTATGCTTTTAAAGATATTTGCTTGAATTACAGTGAGAGAATATTTGTGCTAAAACAATGATATATTGAACTTACGTTAACTTACATACTTTCCAAACAGGTATATTCAAAGTTTGATTCATTTTTTTCCTCTGATGTTGTTTGAGAAGGTATGTACATGTTGGCATATTTTTTGATATATATACGAATTTCAATACATGTACAAGAGTTTTGTTTTGCTAAACCTTTTACAAATATTTTATTACACATTATAGGCCTGCACAGGCTACAGTACATTGTATGTATTCAAACGAAAGCAAAAAAAAGAAGTTTTTAATGCCTCCGTCAGAGCGTGTGGTGCAAAGGCAACATCGCGCTCTGTTTATAGTGAGATTTTACCCAAATGAAATTTTATTCGGCATCTCACACTATAACAAAGTTTTCGGACATTTATCTCATAAAATGTTCAGAAATTACTTACCGTTTGATGCATTTGCAGTATTACGTACATCGTAGGACCTAGGAGGCCTAGTACCTCCTTGGTATTACATGTAGTGGTATGAGTACTACAGTGTATATGAGTACTGTACGTGTACTTCGGAACAATGAAAGGGGGGAAAAAGTCTGTCTATTACAGCCTGACTGGACTCGATCGTATGATCATTGCGCAATATCTTGAACATGTGCAGTCTTAGAATTCAGACGCTGTTTTACCCGTTATGAAAGCTTTATCCCTGCGAATTAAGGTATTTAGCGACTTCATTTTCTGTTTCGCATCATTCATCAGGACTATTTTTGTCTTTGAATTTCCTGCTTCCCTAGTTTAGGTTTGCTACCGAATTTAGCATTTTAGTTCCCTTGTCCGAAAGGGTCAAACCAAAGTGCCCGTAAAGAATTAAATATTTAAGAGCTTCTCTCTTTCAACTCCAGTGGTAACTTTAACAAGGACCTACCTTGTTATAACAGTCGGGGCATCTCCTAATATCAGGGTAAAAAAAAAGAACATAAAGACCTATTGTTTTTTAGCCATGATATAACAAGGTTTCAGTATAAAGAGGTAATTTCCTTGGTCCCAAGGAGTTTGTTATGGGAGAAAATATGAAGGGCACCCAAAGCAACCATTACACTGGATCGGAGTCGATTTAAAGAAAAGAAGAATATATATATAGGCCTATACACACATTTTATTGGAAATAATATTCGGTTTTGATAAATAAAGAAAACCGAAATACATAAAGAGCTTCCGTATCCACCAGCTAATTAAATCAGAGGAATTAAAAAGGCCAAATATATCACTGAAGAATATTGATGAGTGTAAATTGAAGATCAACAGATCGTCACTGTTTTGCCAACAAGATAGAAATGTTTGTAAACGACTGGGGGGGGGGGGGGGGGGGACACAGATTCACGGATATATTATATCATGGCGTAGATTATATACTGGGATATTTCATGCTCCTGACATCAGAAAAAAAAAAACATATATTGGCATTCAATAATAGGCTACAAGCACAGTTTAATAATATTATAGAGTAAATATATATTTCCATCGTACTAGTATCTCCCTATTATGCTTCAAACACATTGATAATAATCAGTGATTTAATCAGTAAATCAAGCAAGTTGAAAATGGGTGGTTTACATTTACCATAAACATGAAACCATACCGTTCAAATGCAGGACACTTTAACTGAAATATTATGTAAAGAAATATTATGTAAAAGATAACTTTTTACAATTTAGCTTTGGACATGAGTAGGCCTATTCAAAAAAACTAAAAGAAAGCTTTGTCAGATTCCTTGCATATCTGGCTGCTATCTGTTTTACTATTCTGGAAGATTTAGCAACCTGCGAAGTCTTGATAAAGTTTGGATTCATGAGGGCCAAACCACTATGATTTATGAATCCTTGTCAGTAACTTATGACGCTATTTCTGTGATAGTTTTCCTAAGAGATGTGAACAATTAACATTGTAATGCTAAGCTTTTTTACATTCAAACCCTCCCAACAAGCCCATATTCGATTAGTTTCCGAATTAGTGTGTGTACAGTATTTCTATCTTCGAAACACACACAAATTTACATGTAGTGTGATATGCAACAGAAATCATGCACCATATACATAAGACATAATTATCATCTGAAAGTGGAAGAGCATTACATGGCGATGAAAAGGGAGATATCAAAAAATACCCTGTCGCCCCCCCCCCCCCCCCAAAAAAAAAAATGAAAAATGAAAAAATAAAATAAAGAGATTTTCAGTGGCATGTCAACTAGGCCTGGGAATAATATTTGAATATTCAAATTATTTGAATAGCTTACCGCCGATCGGTAATCGAATACCACTTTCTCACTATTCGAATACTCGTCCAATGACGAATAGTGATTTGGACATTCGATTACCTAAAGCATCATGACAAAAATGATCTTTATTACATCAGAAAATACTGCATAACAGATGATAAGCACATAAAGGCGTAAAGAGACATTTTACTTCCTAAAATAATAAAACAGAGGTCCAAAATGTGCGATGAAAAGTATAAAAAACACGAAAGTATAAAGAGTTATGCTTATGGCGTCACTTCGACAAAGAAACACACAAGCCGGTCGGCCACAATCAGTTTATACATGAATGTAGTCACCCGGTACGATCACGGCCTAGCTGGCTACTGTCTGTGCAGAGCTCTGAACCTGCGTATTGTTGCTAGCTAGTTCAGCTCCGATGGAGTAAGTTGAATGTAATTCTTCAAATATGAAAGATCGTTGCAAAATAAAAATCGTCACTTTACAAGAATCCTGTGTTATAGCTGTCTCTGTGATATTATTTGTTTTGTTTTGATAGTCTTTGTGATCCTATTTCGTCACAGAAACGTATGTGGATAGCTGCTTTGCTTGAGTTGGCGCATGCGCAATTTGGCTTGAATGTCGAGGTGTACGATAAACCTAAGATAATAAGAATGAAAAGAAACTAGGTATTCGAAATAATCGAATTATTCGAATACCTGTTTGCTCGAATATTCAAATAGTAAAATGGTATTCGTCCCAGGCCTAATGTCAACTGTCTTGTAAGTAAGTTATCAGTGACCATGCATCTCAAACCACTGGTTTAAGTCGTACATAATTATACATGTACAAACACAGGCTCGATTAAAAAAACAAAAGATACAAAAAGTCACAAACAACCTCACCTGTGCATCTAGTGCAAGCTGACACGAGTGTGATCAGTTGATCAATATCACTTAGATCGAAGAACGATCACATGTATGGTCGGTTATATGAGGTTTCTCACCATTTGTTTCATGTGCGTATTTGAAAAGGATGCGCGCTATCGGTTCGGTCTAAAAGGATGAGAGAAAACGTTTGGTAAACCGCGGGAAGCCAACAGGAAGCTATCGAGACGCTATCGGGAGTGAACCGATTCAGCGTTTCGGGAAGCTTCCCGCTTTCCCGTAAAGCTCAAAGAGTAACGGTGTGGGAAATGGGGTTGTCCCGATACCAAAACTTTTAGACGGTAGTTGTATGTAAATACATGCACATGTACAACATAGATGTAGTTATATGTAGGCCGATAAAATATTTAGTGTCCTATTAATAAGTATGTATTTTACAGTGTTCAGCACAGTGGCGTAATGGAAGCTGTATTGGCAAATGTATGTCATAGTTCCTAGAAGTTGGTCGAAACCATCATGATAATAACAGTACACTGAAAATGTATGTGAACTACAGAATATAAACCAATGCCACTTCAAGTAGACAGTGATGAGTATGGCAGAGAAAGTGAGCTAGTCTGCTCCACCAGGCACTTTAAAAAATACCACAAACATTACCACAGTAGCCTCTAGGCTTCCATTGCGCTTTACATAATGTGGAAATATTCTTACCCCCTACAAAATATATTTTCCTTGTACACACGTGATGATTTTCATTTTGATCTTTCTTTTTCTTCCATGAAAGTATGAAAAACTTCTTTTGTAGTTTTTTTTTTGTAGCACTTAGGATTGGAATAGACTCCCCCCCAGAGTGCAATTGTTTTCAGTACTTGTAGCCTTTAAAGTTTAATCTTACTGAGCTGTCTTGATCATACTTATACTAATTACGCCTACATACATGTACATGTATCAAATACAAATTGCATATTGCTGAATTAAAGTGATGCACTATTTTATTGAAAGGACTGTAACCGAAGACTAAGAGTGGGATGGGTTGAAGAATGCTGACTTGTGTAAGAGTGGATATATCTTGCGAATTGATAATCCATGACATGACAATGCCACAGTTTGTCACATGTTGAAAGAGGCAGCCTCAAGTACATTTGGTCTGTTGACAGCCAGAAGGCAGTTAACTCTACAGCGAAAGGACTGGAATTAAAGCCCTTCTGTCTCTCAGCATGTGATTTAATAAAATTGGCATATTTAGCTCATAAATTGAGAAATAAAACGAAATTGGTGTAGGGGGATGGAAGCATCTAGTCAATATTTGTTTTTTTTCCTAGAACTACATGCTTACAACTGACATTTGGGGAAAATTAAATCGAGACTGAAGCATCCTTATATTGGAGCCTTTCATACATTTTCGTCAGAGGGCTCAGTACTTAATAGGCCAGTTTCGTAATGTATGCACAGACCTTTAAACCCTATTACGTTGCTGTTATGGGACGTGTAACAGCGACACCAGCTATGACCAACGGCAACGTCCACATACATGCAAGGGTTTTTTTTTGTTTCATCCCCCTTCCAAAACAGAAAACAATGATTGACAAATACAAAATTTGGTTGAAAGTATACTGAAGGATAGACTTCGGAGTGGATAACATTAAAAAATCTACATACATCTGTTCAAAACATTTTGTCTGGGGAGCAGGGCCTACCCGGTACCCGAGCACCCACATACACTGTCTGCTGCAGCAACGGAGTTTGAGCAGCGACTGGCTGCTACAGCCGTCCACCCAAGTCCACGCGATAGACAGTCGATAGCACCCCGGCCACAGAAGCAAAACTCGCGCCCGAGGTCGATGGCGTGGTACCAGAAAAAAAAGCCAATATTGACGAAAGCGAAGTACCACAAAATGCGTTTGGAGAATATTGTAAATAAGTTTTAAATCTCTTATTTCTTTTGTTATGAACCCTATAAAATCCAGAGAAAAAAGTATATTCAAAAGAACTTTCCCTCCCATTCAGGCACTCTCGAAACAGAGTGGACGATAGATAACCAAGTCTCTGCTTGTTGTATCCCTACGGTATAATCTCCTCTTTCTCGAAGAAAATCTTGTAAATTCTTCACACTAAACTTGTCAAAAGACAGTAAGGAAGCCATCAAAACAAGGCAAAAGTTGAGCAAGGTAATCGTAGACTAATAGTGAAAATACGAATGAAATAAAAATATGAGGTAACGGAAATCAGCGCGGAGCAATACCAAAAACACGAATTCAATATGGCGGTATGTCAAAGCTTGGCCAACCTGGTTACTATTACCAGGCATTACGTCATCACGCTCGTATCGCCGAAACAGGCCTATTCTGGGCCCGTAATTTTCAAAATTTAAACAGGGTCCTAGTTCATACACACTTTCTTTATCCAGACCCCATGTGGAAAAGAGCTAACCAATTTATAAATAGCCCTGATGCAAGTCTTTCACAATAACAAACAAGAACAAAGCTCTCTGAAAGCTTTTGTTGTTTGTCATTTGATTACAAGTGATGTAAGGGCCTACATGTAGACATGAAGGTTTGTTTGTTTGAATTTATTTTCTTCTGCAATCATATAAGAGCATAGAATAACAGGGAAAATATACCAATGCATTCACATAAAAGAACATAACGTGATCAAAATATACATATTTATAGTAATATAATTACATTTCAGTGTATAAATTATAAATTATACAACGCATTGAAGTTCAGAGAGCAGAAGACGAACTGCCATAATAAACATAAGTTTGAAAACATGACAGCCCAAATAAATCAGTGTAATATACGTGATAGCAGAATGGAGGTCAAATAAATAAGGAAATTATTCAGACAAAATATACGTATACATCTAAATTTTTGTATAGTGTGAAAACGTGAAAAGTGTGACATGAATGAAAGTGATAAAATGAGGATGAAAATGAAAAAAATGAAAATGTCTGTAGATGAATAACGTGTTGATGAAATGTATCAGTCAGGACTTCAGTGAATTTGGTAACTAAAGATCATTTGATTTATCAGAACACAGACTATTGATTTAAAATGTGGTTTAACCTTTGTAACTAATTTGAACTATTATACTCTAAATAGCAAACTTGTTTTAACTTGAGGTTTTAATAAATGCAAAAAGACTTTGACAAGATTTTATAGAGTTTGGAAGTGAATTCCACAAATCTGGGCCATGGTGTCGGATTGTCTTATGTGCAATAAATAGCCTAGGATTTACCAAATTATAATAAGGTGTGGGCATTTTTAAGAAGAATACTGCCACTGAATGTACAGGATTATAATAAAAACATCCATTTGAAAACAAAGGTATTACAAGTACTTGAAGCTAATTACTAATAATCTTTAGCTTGGAAATACACTTGATACTAAAAATAACCAGTAGATCTCCTATATATGTTGTACGCAATTGATAGCAAAAGTGAAACAAAACTGATACGGTTTTGCTTCTATTTTCACAGCAATTTATGTGCACATATTGATATGAAGAAAATATAATTCTTGGAAAAATGATAAGCATAAATTATAAAGCTAATTTTAGTATTTCAAAATATAGACCTGACATAAATTTTAAACAGTTCATTTTGCACTGTGAAATTGTTGCACTAGTGGTTATGTTTAGGACGATTCTGTGCATGCACTTATGTATTGTACCCATACGCATGTATTGCAGATCATATCTCGTAGTTGTTGTGGCCATATTGTGGGCAAGTGTTGATGATTTGCCATTGGGCTCGAATGACGTCATTTCTTCTCTGTGATGCGGAAGAGCTATTAAGGTACCAGCTGTGGGTTTTCAGAGATCACCCGTCAACAGGGACTCCCTTCATTAGTCATCTGTCTACTTCTACATTTAATTTCAACTGCTTTCAGGATCCTGGCATATTGGTTATTTCCGTCTAAACACATTCATGTTTTCCATTTGTTTGTTTTTTTGTCTCTCCCTCTCTGTCTCTCTCTGTCTCTCTCTGTCACTCTGTCACTCTTTTACTCCTCACCCTGTCAAGCGTTATCACTGTCTCTGTCTTTCTCCCCCCTCTCTCTGTTACTCTGTCTCTTTCTGTCTGTCTCTCTCTCTCTCTCTCTGTCTCCCTTTTGGATGGGTATTCCCAGGATTATTGTCAAAGGCATGAAAACAGTTATAAAGTAACTTCTATGACTTTACTCTACAGGCACTTCCTATTCTTACCCAATATCAAAATATTACTCAATACATGTATCCCCTCAAAATAATTTAAAAATCAGAACACAGGTACAGTATTATTATTATTATTTTTTATTCGGCAAAGACAAAAATTAGAAAAAAAATCAGTGAATACAAAACAACAGTCACATGGATGCTGGGGAAAAAAAACGATTAAATAACTATAACCCGAAGGTCTTCTTTCCCAATCCATGTGACTTTACATAAATGAAATAGAATAATATGGTGAGATACAACAATTGATGAATTATGAATTTATTTGTGTTTATTTCTGAACTGATGTCATAAAGTAACAGGCAAGTCCAAGGTATGTCCCATATGTTACCTAGTATTATGGAATTGGGAACATAAATTGACATAAAAATATGACTTTACCTGCTATTTTGTCTTATCCGAGCTCCAGGAGAGCTATCAGCTTCATACAATCATCAGTTATACGAAAATCTTAGATGCAGTAACATACATGTATGGGACAATAGGGTGGACCTGCCTTAAGAACTTAAAGGGGAATTTTCTGCTTTTATTCAAATTACTTAATTCCAGGGTGGATTTCCCTTTAAAAAGGATAAGAGAAATGGGCAAGATTCACTTAATTTGTCCAAAAAAAGGAAAATAACAACATTGTTTCTCATTGTACGTGTTGTACATTCAGAGAGTGGTCGCTTTAATAAAGATGATCATAATATTTTGTTTGCAGTCATGATTTATTTTTCCAGACAAGTTTGCTTGTGGATTTGTTTCTCCATGGCACTTCTTCCGAAAGCTAATTAACCGCCCACTTTAAAGATAAAGTTGAGTTCTGGTCATGAGATTGAATTGTGAAAGAAATTGTCTCAAAGCAATTGGGAAAGGTTGATGATATAGCACAGAAGAATTGGTGTGTACTGTGAGGCTTTGGAATCATCGAAGTAAGAAATTGACCCAATCTCGCTGAAAAGCACATGCAGTGCACACAGAAATGGGTATATGGGACTGCACATATATGTGGCATGAATGTGTGGCCTGAACACTTCAGCTATTTCTCGTCATATTTTGAATATACATATAAGGGCATTTGAAGAGCAATCCTTTTCAAGGGGACATTTCTACTATAATGTCTACAGGTAGGCTTACTGTCCTTCCAAACTGACATAAAAGTAATGGGAAAGCTCACAAATTTTTTCACCTTTCCCAGAACTTAACCTTCTTCTTTAAGACTGATTAATATTTTTCTCCAAGCAGATAGGATAGAGCAGTAGCTATATATATTGAAGATGAAATGCAAGGGAAAACAGATTATAATTGTCACAGCAATCACAATAGTTTCACATCAGAAGTCGATCTACATATTACACATATAAACCTCCGCAGACATCTATAATTAGAACAGATACATGTAGCAACAGTGAACACATGTTTTTTTTCCTTCTCAAATCTGATGACCAAAACAACATTGTGAACTTTAAAAAGGGTACTGGTACTATACAACCTATGGAATTAGATATTGCACTTTCATACTCGCAATTGCACATAATTTGCCAAATGGTCTTGCGTGTATGTATTCTGTGTACTCTAGCAAATGTCAACTTTGTACTCGGCCTGTTTTGTTTATTTCCCCCGACTGCGAATAGTACAGTGGAACCCTGACATCTGGAAACAATATCGCCAATTGTTCTGTAGAATTTAAAATGTTCAGAAGTAATCAGATGCTGGTATTGCATAGCATTGGCCAGTGTAAAATATACTTTTTAGTACACAGAAATTGGTATGTTTTTTCAGTCTTTTTAGAACTCATCTTTTAAAATTTTCCCTAGCTCTACAGACATTTCGCATTGTCGTGTGAAACATCTAAGATTTAAGAATATCTGGGCCCAGTTTCGTAAAACCTGTTATCAATAACAACTGCCTCATTTCTATGACAAATTCGCTCACAGCCAATCAGATTCAAGGATTTTAGTAGCTTATAACAATTATTGTAACTTGTTACTGATAACACGTTTTATGAAACAGGATCCAGATCATTGTATGAAGTTAGTAGTACTGAAGCTTGGATCAGTTCAATATGAAGTGAAATGACATATTTTATATCAATATATGTTCATAACTCCACAATACATGGTAACTTATGGGACGCCAAATAACCAAATACAGCTACATGTACGTACAGTCAAACCTGCTTTGGCAATCACCTGTATAGAAAGACCACCTGTCTCTGAAAATACAATTTTTGTTTCCCTTGAATAGTGTATCTCATTGAAATATGTATTAAAGGAACCTGAACTTAAAGGGAAATTAACCTCAGCGTATGAATTAGCTTATTTTGAATGGTGTAGTATATGCCTCTTATTTGATACATGCAATTTCATGTAAAAACACAGGATATAGATATAAATCACTATTTTCCAGCCAAGTTATCGTCTGCTAGCAATAATAAGGGGGCTGCCATTACTTTATGTGTACACGAACATATTTTTCATCCCAAGTAAAATTTCCTTCATCGTTAACTTGTAATTGATTTTTAGAGGACAAATATATATTAGATAAAGTCACATATTCTGAAATGTAAGTTTAGTTTTATATATTTTTTAAAAGGTCTTAATTTGTTCATAAAAAATATACTTCATAAAAAATATACGTCAAGGACGGAGAATTGACGTCAAGGACGGAGACAATCGTAACAATACCAAAACAAAGCGAGGAATCTGCTTTACAGGATGGCTATTAGAACTCATGGGTCGTCAATTATCTAGGCCCATGGCCAATAACAATCGTAATACAATCAGAACAAAGCGACGTATCTGTTGTAAAGGTAGGCTATTATCAATGCATATGGTACCTAATGATCCGTGTCATGCACAAAATGGCAGCCTCCATGGAAAGACGTAGCAGACAATAGGTGCATCTAGAATATCACGTGGGGTTACTTGTCCTTTAAAGACAACCTGATCATATAGACAAGTTTCACTGTAATGTAACCTTCATGTCCACATGTAAAAGTATGCCAGAGCTGTGATGTGAAATGGTTAGGGCAGTATTGCATACAAGTGTGTTTTTGAGAGAGAGAAAGAGAGAGAGAGGAAGCAAGAAATCTGTTCATGCTCAACATACAATTTAGATTCAAGAGCAGATAGAGAAGTTCAAAGGGTCAATGTTTGCTTCTAACAGCTTGCACTTGCTGATTGAAACGTGTCAGTCTTGGTATGCAGACAGTACATGTACATGTATCCTGGAAACTCGGAAACATCCATTTGTTCAGACGTGGGATACTACATTGTATGTGGGGTCCTCTGTCGTAGTTATGGATCGTGTGGACCGAATAAATTTTAAGTTCAGCAAACTCGTTGTAAACGATGACTTGTTAAACGACGATCGCTCGATGTTAATTTCAGAACAAGGTTCAAGTTCATTGTGAACCCTCGTCGCTGTGAACTTATAGTTTCAAAGCCCCGTATGAACGTTGCTATAGGTACAGGTGTATACTTGTACCTATCTGTTCCATAATTAAGCTGCTTTCACACATGGGGGTAACTTCTGCAATGTTGTGGTCACCAGAAACTTCAGTGCATTGTCATCTCTGGAACAACATGTAATGCCCTTCTTATAGTGAAGGACAATTCTTAAAAGCTTTCTAGTCACAACAAAAGGAATTAAAATAAATCGACCTGAAATTGTAATCTGTGGAAAAGGATTTTTTCTGTACTATTTGAGCGACAGAACGATAGCCATAGACACCAACTTGCAAAGAACTTCTGGACAGTTGAGTGGTATTTGTGTGGACGGAGGGGTGTAGAGACCAGCAGAAAGTACTGGATGTACTGTTGCATGAACTTTTGACCTGTGTGCAAAGGGTTCTATCAGAGCAGTAATCTTCTCCCTGGCTGATAGGGAAGAATGCGAACTTGATGGGTGGCAGGGGAAGCTTGTCTTCCAGAAAGATGCTCCCCTCCAGTGAAAAAAAGTCCCTGAAGCAGTATTAGCGTGGTAATACACGTACATTGTAGGTCCAAATTGTACATTATCTCTAGCTAGGTTCACACTACAGTCCATAAACATTAAATTTAGCTTGTGGTTTTAAACTTTGAAATTATCTTGTCGTTAAGAACTGTGCAGACACTTGTAGTTTTGAAAACAGTTACTTGACGTTTAAAACCACAAGAGATCTTATAAAACTACATGTATGAGCAGTGGAGGATCCTCAGTTATATGCCACAATTAACTTTGAGGTTTCACCATCTTCTTGTTACGATTGACTTCATCAACTGCTTACACGGCTTGTAGTTTAAAACTGCGAGCAGTTGAACCTGCATACTTTAAAACTATGATGATACTGTGCGAACATAGCTGATGTTCAACTCTGCCTCAAGTTATTTCTGGATGACTGCCCTTCCCGGGATATCCTTGTTTTTAAGGAAGGCGCATTAGAGAACATAAACTACTACATGTAGCTACTGTTAGCAACAACAAAAACAAGAGAGAAGAAGAAAGAAAAAGAAAAGAAATGTGTTAGTGAAGGAAAGTCTTGAAGTCAAATCATGTATGGCACTTTTAAAACATCAAATCCAAAAAGATCTCTATAGTGAACAGAAAATTATTTTTACACTGATGATTTTTAAGCAGGTTCCTTGAATTGTAATCTATTCAAAACTTTACTTGGATGTGCTGTCTTTGTAAGTTTATCTTGCAAAACCTGCTCAGTTGTTGAAGGGTAATTTGAAAGTCTTGTAAAGAGGCTTTTTTCTCGCAGCAACTTCATATGTGATTGGTACTACTAAACCAGGCTTTTTGCAAACATTCTTTCCTTTATCAATGAAATGAATGAAGTGTATATAATAGCAGGTCTTACTACAAGTGTAGAGATACATACCATGTACATGTACATACATGTACATGTACATCTTTTGATGTAGACAATACATGGCCATGTAGGGCGGACATGTTCTGGAGTTTCAACAGTAACGGTATAATTATCATCATGCAGTGGGACACTTTTTTCAACGATGCAAGGAATTGCAGACCCAGACCTGCAAATGGCATGGTCAGCAGTGTTTTAGGCCATGGGAAAAACCTACTTCAGCTGTGCTCAGCTAAGGCATCCCAGCCTTCCCAGTAGTTTACACTCCCGCAGACCTCTTGTCAGTTCCTGTCTCCTTTGTCCATGTACAGTGCTCTGCAAGGAATTTTGTACTGGGGTAATTTTAAGGATATTGTAATTAAAACAAGAGGATCCTGCTATGTCTTCTTATGGAAGAATAGTTTTGCAGTTTTGCAATATGAGGTTGTATCTGTAAAGTAGAGGTATTTTTCAGAAAAAAGGTTTGCGGTACAACCATGTGAGTTGGAAAACTCCACGTTCCGGTCAGAATGCTCTGGCCGTCGTCAGGAGAATGAGAAGAGCGAATAAATCAGCAGAATTTATATATGAAGCAGCAATTCACTTAATAAAATGGATGCAAACAAATAACATAGAAAGAAATAGTAACAGTAACATCAAAATACCTACATTGAAAGGATAAATAACATCAAGGTACCTGCATTGAAAGGATAAGTGACATCAAACGAATCCTGCGTTGAAAAGAAAACAATGAAAGCAAGTGAACAATAGGACTAAGAAATCAATTAACCGTCTGGATAAGCTGGAAACAAAAGGGGGATTGGGACCGTAGGTAATCTGTGGAGAGAAAGATGACATCCTGTTGGGGAAAGAAATTAAGGTTAAAACATACATATGGAAAAGGTGAAATATTGACAACAGAATGAGTATATTAATAATAAATGTTGTGAAAGGCTGTGGAGAGAAAAACAATCATAATGAACAAATTGAGGAGAGAAAAAACATGAAATCCTGTCGGAGATAATCTAAGTGAATTGCTGCTTCATATATAAATTCTGCTGATTTATTCGCTCTTCTCATTCTCCTGACGACAGCCAGAGCATTCTGACCGGAACGTGGAGTTTTCCAACTCACATGGTTGTACCGCAAACCTTTTTTCTGAATTACAACTTCACCATGCAAACCTTCAAATCCTATAGAGGTATTTTGTTTCCTCTATATTCATACAAGCCTTGAAGTGAGACCAGGTGCTGTTTATGTCCAGTAACAGTATCAAAGGCCTTGCAGAATTCACAGAAACTTCTCTGAACAGGTTGTCAAAGTTTTTCATTTCCAATCTCCCTCCTGAAAAGTGGATTTCTTGGACGTGAACTGTGAGCGGAGAGGTTATCATGGTACTTTGTGGAGGAATGCAATGTGCATGGGGTATAATACAAGTTCTTAACCATTCTATTTCTACACTCTCTACATCTATAGGCAGATTTTAGTTGAGAATGTGCATGCATAGTACGGGATGGTATGTGCATTACATTGTTCTCATTGTGAATTGCTTTGTTGCCATTGTAGATGTCTGAGCCTGGATTAAGTGGATTACACAAAAATATTTTTCACCTCAGTGATAAAGGAATGCATGGTAAAAAAAAGATTTGACATTTTGTAAAGAAATGGTGTGATATTTACTTTGGAGAGTCAACTGGTGTTACGTGGAAAATAGACCTGTTTACTAAGTGATTCAAATTTTATGCATACTTTTGAAACAAAGGTTGTTCTTGACAACCTGAAAGCTTGCCAGAGGATTGTCAGACATAGCAACAAGTAATGTATGCAAACTGGATTCCAAGTATTGTAGTTCATTCATTAATAACAGGTTGATGGAATACCTCATTACTAGGTCCCCAGGAAAGAAACATCCATAAATTTGAACACTTAGTAAACAGGTTTATTGGATGTATCTCTTTGCAATAGACCGCTTCGGTAATCAATGCTTGGAATCCAGTTTGCATACATTATTTGTTGCTATGTCCGGCAAGCTTTCAGGTTGTCAAGAACAACCTTTGTTTGAAAGGTATACTGTATAAAATTTGCATACATTATCGAAGCGGTCTATTGTAAACAGTAGTGCATGTGAAACTATTTAGCTTGTGAAACCATGGTTTGTGACACCATGGACATGTGATGACATTGAATCGGAAATAGATTCCAAATAGAGCAGGTAAGGTGGTTTGTGAACTATCAAACCTGGTACCAGAAGGAAGTTCTCAAACAGTGCATTTCCGTATAGGAACATTTACCTGAGCATATAAAATTTATTGAGCCAAAGGCAATGTCACATGTACATTCGGGCTTCAATAGTATTGAGGCTTATTATGTTCTATGGAAGTTTAACTGGCACTGATATAATTATTTTTTTGAGAGAGAAATCGGCCAAGTCTTACCATATTTGATCAGGATGGGCTCTCTTTGGGCACTATATTATATCTAGGCATTAGGCCTATAGAAGGCCTACATGTACATACATGTATTTTGTAACTACCTGTACGTGTATGTTGAGGCATACACCATTGCCTTGCTGGTGTAGGATTGGCTGATTCATGTCTAAATAAAATCTGTAAACTACTGCTGAACTCAACACGAACAGGTTCTTGGTGCAGATGGTCCCAAAATTTTTAGCTTTGGACCCCCAAAATTTAAATGGAGGCCCCATGGACAGAGATCTTAGAATTTTAAATCTGGACTCCCTGTGCAAAAAGTTATTGTGTAGCTCGACCACTTTATGCAGGCCTATATAGGAGAGATTAAAAAAAATATGTGAACTGGCTTCAGCATGTTCCAAATCGCAAAGATGAACTCTATGTATTTTTGTAAACAAACACTTTGTTGTGCGAGCCAATACTGAAGAGATAATTTGTAGAAAAATATAATGTGAACTGGCTTCTGCATGTAGTTCCAAATTGCAAAGATAATGTACAAACCAAGTGAAGAGACATATAGAATGCATATAAACTTGTACATGTGTACATTTCAACTTACATACACATGTACTTGCCCTTCAAATCCAAACAATGCCACTTCCAAAGTGTGACATTTCCCATTGTCACCCAGCCTTTGTTTTGAAATGACAGCTGCCTGGGTTTTGTAAACAAACAATACCTGTCAGTGATGGGAGTGTCATGTGTATGGCAGATATCTCCCATCAAAAAACACTGGGGAATTCCAGGAATTTAAGTGACATAAGCTTGAATGGATCAAGTGTATCTTCTTTGTACAGCACACTTGCTTGAAAAGGGATATAATAAAATGACATTTAATGAGGTCAAATGCATCGATAGACCTGTTTACAAATATATTGAAATTTTATGCATACTTTTAAAACTATGACCCCGTTTACACAGACTGAACTCGACTTTAGTCGAATTTGAACTCGAGTTCATTTGTGTGTAAACAGGGTAGTCGCAATTAGAACTCGAGTTCAACACTCAAATTCGAATGACGACCCAGAGCAACTTTTATCGAATTCAAACTCGACTATTATCGAATTTAAATTCGCTATTTGCAGTGTGAACGGACACGTAATTGAAAGTCGACTAGCAAATATCCAGCCAGTGACCCCGTCATACGTCACTTCCGGTATTGCTAAGCAACGCTAAGCGTCGCGTCAGTAAAACAAGCGTCATTCAACAAGTGAACCACAACGAACGACGACACATTCACCGAACTGGCTTGATTCAATCCACCACGCGCTCATCATATCTGCAAATATTCGTTCATAATTTTGTAATTCCGACGTAAAATCATACAAAACCAGATCAAAATGGCTGCGCTTACAATACTCGCTACCGCCATTTTGAACTCACTCGCGGGGTTTTCGCAAATTTAACCCGGAAGTTGATTATCACGATATTCCCACCAAGCGAGGGCGTAATCAAGTCGAATTCACTTTCCTTCTGAATTCGAGTTCGTCCAACGCTTGGTGTAAACAGCCCACCGAAAAATAATTTATGCTAATCCAAGGTCGCAATTGAATTTGAACTCGAGTTCACTCTGTGTAAACGCTGTCAAAGTTGTTCTTGACAACCTGAAAGCTTGTCAGAGGCTTTTCATGCAAACTGGATTCCAAGTATTGTAGGTTCATTCATTAATAACAGGTTATGGAATACCTCGTTTATAGGTCCCCAGGAAAGAAACATCCATAAATTTGAATAACTTTAATAGTAAGCAGGTCTATAAGGCTTCCAGGTATATTTTGATACAGGGTGCTTGGTAATGATACAAGTAGAAGTAGACAGCTTTAATATTAAATACAATATTTATTTTCATTTACGCTACACATCTAATTCTGCTGAAATAAATATTGCCAAGTTGCTTGCAAATACATTTAGTTCACTGTACCTGTACAGTATGCAATGTTTTTACATGGATATGTACATGTATGTTGCAGAACACACATTGCTCAAACATGGAGCTCCATGGTTCAAGAAGGTACAAATTTGAGGACTGTGTGATGTGCTTATGAAATATGGGACATAATTTTTATTTTAGGCAAGATCCTCCAGCACATGCAAGAATGAAAATTGGTAGTGGATAGCGATGTACGTATTTACACAAGCTATGATCAAAATTCTTGTGGTTTTCCTGTAAAGTTGACATAGGCTTTTGTCTTCCACAGAAACCTCATGATACAAAAATGCCAAACAGGGGTCACATTTTTTTAAAATCGGGCTTGTTTCTTTTGTGGCATCTCCTTGGAAACTTTGTGGTTTAAAAAAAAAAAAAAAAAAAAAAATAGTTGCAGTTTATCCTCTAGTATATGGGCTTCACAACAGGCTTCCCAGACAATTACAAAGTTGTCTTCTACAAATAATTTGATGTTTGTTTGAACTGCAGGTTTAACAGGTTCTATCAGATTCTTTGACTTTAAAAAATATATTATAATGGCATACTTTGAAAAAGAATATTTTAAAAAGCCATTTGAGTTTTTCCAACATCGTTGATGTTGGGAGAGCCAAGAAAATGATGTCAATAAAATGATATAATCCAAAATGGTGGCTCGCATCACTTTTAGACCAACTTTTGACTTTCAGAGGCAACATTCAGAGCCAACTTTCAGAGGCAAGATAAGAGCAATAAACATGAACAAATAGAGTCTGTAACAACTTCAAATAGAGGATAACCCTAAGTATGGATGTTTTTAGAATTATTTGTGAATTTGAAGCCTTTTTTTTTATGGCAACTCATGTTTTTTATTGCCATTCGATCTTTTCTCTTGATCAGCGATTGGAAAATTGGCGTCTGATTTTACAAAATCGGATCGATATCGGCTATCGATCCGATGATCAGTTACAGTGTTTCATGTTTTACTGTTACATGTTCATACATTTTTGTAATTCTTCAAGTTATTATGTTTTAACATAGGTATTGGCCTTACACGCCTAGGACGAGAAGAAAAGCTAGAAAGCGGTTCAAATTATATTCCTATGGAATGTTATGATATTTATTTAGATTTGGTGCACATCAGAGTAGTACATTACATACACTGTACATGTTGGCCTCCTGGTAGTCTACGTGTGGTACGTATTATTTCCCTATACAACAAGGTGTATACATGCACATGTATAAGCCTGCAATGCCATATCACAGGTCATATCATTTACATTACAGTGCTAAAGATGTTTCCATTTCTGTACTGTAACATGTATATTTATAGTCCTACCATCATGGTCCTACACATCTCATATTCATCTGGCTGCAGCTCATGTTTGTGACTGATCACCTCCAACATCTGGCGTTGCCCGAGCTCTTCTGAAGATAGGCTTCATGAAGATGAATCTCTGTGGCTTCCTCCCGGTTTTCCAGCAGACAGCTGTGAGGGGCAGACATTCCAGTTTGACATTGGACCCAGACAGGAAGTAGGCCTACATTTGTGCCTCCCCCAACCTCCCCAGAGACTCGCCAATGGCCTTATCGCTGGGTAGTGTTTCTACCTGCCTAGTCTAGGTCTGGCAGACCCTACCATGCACTTGAAAGGAATACGGAGGCATTCAGATATTCGAGAGATAGCCTTAACTTACATTAGCTGATGTAAACCTGATCAGTGTTTTGTTCTTGTGTCAAAGCAGGAATGGATGAAGTTTACTGTTTTACAAGTTTTGGTAAAAGTATCTGTGACCATGCTTTAACTCGCCTTGTAAGACGCTGGATCTATGATTTTTTTTGTCTTGAATAAAGTCTACATGTAATAGACAAGTATCTACAGTATATTTTTATTTCCTGCATTTATTGTTGTACTTGTAGCTCTCAGAAATGTTTTTAGTTCATTTCCACGGTTGATGTGTTTGCAAAGTCATCGCCCGATGCAAGTACCGTGCAAGCCAATATATCCATGAAATTTCATGTTGCAGAAAAAACTGAATTACAAGCTGAAACTTTTACAATTAGTGAAAGTTTCTTTCTGCAAAAATGACCATGGTCAAGAATCTTTTCAAGTTTGATGTCGCAAACGTTTCTGGTTTTACAGTATGGTGTGGCCCATAGTGACATGTACATGTATGTACATGTATGTTGATCTTAATATACAGCTTACTGTAGAAACTTACATGGAGCTTAACATGTAGGCCTACATGTTACTGGTAAACATAGTATGATAATGTTTGAAATATTTCAATTGTAAACTTCAAATACATTTCAAAAAGTTATGATACTTCATATTTTTTTAGCTTTAGGCTCCAATATCTTGCAGTTCCTACAGAAATCGTGCTCCATTTGAAACCAATTCTTCACCTGCATGTAGTTTGGAGAGTGCTACTTCAGATTTATAGGCCTATATCATGCCTTATTTTGGTGGGTAAAAATATGGAAGGGAAGTTTGAAGAGTCAGACTAATGTTATTGCAATTTGAATGTGTCAATCAGTCTGTGTTTGGTAGAATTCTCCTGCCTTTCTCCAGCAATCCTACACCCAAGACCCAGACTGACTGATGGACGGACTGAGCTGGCTTTTCTTGCTGTTTGTCTGCTCTCTACCTGTCAAGGGAATGTTTCTTATAGCCCTTTCAGACAAGAGGAAAATACGGTATGAAGAAACGCTTTCTGAAGAAACTTTGTGAGAGAAGTGCGTGGTTGTGTACAATTCTCATACTACATGTACAGTATGTGATGTTCACATCAATTAAGGTTCTCAAACCTCACTTTTGCTATGTGATGTTCATTCTACAACATTTTGCTGTAAAACATTCTTGCAAAAAAACCCAACTTAAAGGGAAATCCTACCCTAATGGCAAGTTGCTCTGAATGAAAGAGGAAAAATCAGAGAATCAGATTGGTGAAAGTTTGAATGAAATCGGACAAACAATAAGAATTATGAATTTTTGAAAGTTGTAATGACTATACAACATATGGGAATTTCAAATTGGCCGAATAGGTAACATCACTGTGATGTAGTTGCGGACAACTCCCCCATTCGCACAAAACACAAAATTACTAAAATGTATTTTTTTCAAAATGTATTACTTAGTAGGTATGTTTTCTTTCATGAGGACCTATAACAATATGCCATCTCCAATATTTTTTGAGCACTGCCCCGAGGGCAAAGGCGCTTCGGAGAAAACCGCAAATTAAAGGAGAATTAACCCTGAGTACAAATTTACTTATATTGAAAGGTGTAGTATATTCCTACTTATTGGCCTAAATCATTTTCCAATAAGATATCAGAAAAGGGTATAATAAAGATATTCCAACACCCGTATCGTCTACTACTCATTTGCATGGGGGCTGCCATTTTCTTGCTGATTTGGATTTGTACATGAACCATTGAGAAATGTTCGGTCAGGAAGATATTTTGAATCCAAGACCTAAATTGATTTTCTTCATTACCTAAAATCCCATATGTGACGAAAAATATAAAGTGGGTGTTTACATGATTTATAAAAATTAAATCTTTATAATGATACTTTTAAATTGTCTGGTTTTGCTTAACAAAAATCTATTTTCTTGGGTTTGCCAAACAGAGCAGAGCATAATATATGCAGCATGCATTCTGACTTTTCAAGTCCCATTATCCGAAAGCAGGTGAATGCATAGTTTGCCGCTATAGATGCTCAGGGAAGAAGCATCCATAAAATTTGAATTAATTTGCTCCGTCCATTGCGTCACAGTATCTAGAAAATAGATTTATATTAAGCGAATATCGATTTTCAACAGAAATATATAAGGAAATCTTCAGTTTAAAAATAAATTGACATATCTATTCTATATTTTAAATCTCAAATGGGTTTTTAATTTTGAAAAAGGCAATTGGGCATTTGGATTAAGAAAATCTTCTTGTACACATAAAAAAAATGGCAGCCCCCATGTATTGCTAGCAGACGATACATATTGCTAGCAGATGATAAATTTTGCTCAGAAAATCTTGATTCGTATCGATCTCGTATATTTTGACGCGAAGCCATATAGTCTAACAAGTAGGAATAAATAACACCTTTGAACACTATCGTCTTTATTGTTTGAGGTTAATTCTCCTTTAATGATATTTTTGTGTATGACAAACGGGAGAGTTGTCCACAAGTTTTTCACAATCGACTCACCAAATTGCCAATTTGAGATTTGCATAGATGTAGTGATCTCATTTTTCAAACATTCCTAACTTTCTTATTCCTTGTCCGATTTCTCTCAAACTTTCACGATCCTGTTTTTCTTATTTTTCTGCTTTCACACAAATCAACTTATCACCAAGGTTGGATTGCCCTTTAATTACCTATCATCAGGTCTTGCTGTAGAGCTTTGGTATGAAGCGTCTTATTGTTTTCCTTGTCTGAATGGGGGAAAGGTGTATTCTTCTACATGTAGTTTGTGTTGATGTGGGAAGAGTAAAGATGGATAGAAGGATAAAAAGAGGGGGAGAAGAAAACAGTGTTGGAAAGTGGGAGGAAGAGAGAGAGAGAGAGAGAGATTAGGGAGAATGGAAGAGTGAAGGAGAGTAAGAGGAAGATTGTACATGTACATGTCTATATTCTTTTGGTGAGAATGGAACACAGTTGAACTGAACTGAGCTATTTTGTCTCATGGACTTACGATAGTGACCCCGGAAATCCTTCAAGAGGAATGAAGAAAGATCGTCAGACCAGCTATAAATAGCCATGATCATCGAAACAGGTGTTTTCATTATTGTTGCAGTTTCCTTCTTACTTTGCTAAATATTAACTCCCCAAAACATGTGTAATTTACTTTATCATAGGGATATATTTTGATTAAACTTTTTTTATAAATATATTACATACATGCACATTTTTGTTGTGCATTTCGGTTAGCTAGAACAACATTCCTTCCCCTTTGTACTTTACCCTAGGAAGTATTTGTTTCAAAATGTGATGTTGGCGACTGGTACAGGAAAATCCCTGGATTTATATCTGAAGACCTTACATCTCTGCAGTTTCATAATATTTCTCAGGGTCATCTTACTTGTTTGTGAATGGGACATCTTGGGTAGTTGATTTTCACCATGAATCGAAAGTTTCCAACTAAAATTGCCAGACAGTTTAGTCAGACATTTTTTTCTGTGGGCTATTGGTATGAGCAGTCTTGTAGGGCTAGGGATTATCGCTGATGGTAATACCAAATATTTATATGAAAATTTTAATTTGAAAGTAATTTTCGTGTATGTTGTTCTTTTCTTCCCACTCTGGATGGTGGATATTTATCTTATTTACTGCCACGTTTAAGCTTTGCCATTGGTGCATTAGTCCTAGATTTGTAAGGAATCATTCTAGTTTACTTTACCATTTGGTTCAGTACTTCTGATTTGCAGGGCTGTGAAATCTCTGCTTTTTAGCGGAAATCCGCTTTTTGTTATTATTCTCGCCGATTTCAATTTCCGCTTTTTTTCCCTGTGTTCCATTCCCGCTATTTTATCGGCAACCATTATTTCAATGGTTTTAAATGGCTGGAAACGTTTAGCTAAACGGCTTCGAGTGAGAGTGGCGTCTAGCTCTCTTGCGACCAGTGGAAAACAACGTACCGCATATGTACTGTATGTGTTTTGCCTTCGCGCGCGAAGTGAAGTTCATGCTGCTTGCATTCATATACCGGAGAACTGTGGACTGCGCCGCTGCATGTGTTGGCGGGCGTTCAATCTGCATTACGTCAAATAAAAAGTGGAAGATAAATAAATAGATCAGGAAAACTAGTTTCAGCTTTTTTCTGCTCTTTTCTTGAAACCGCACTCACAGGCCTGGATTTGTGAATAACTGTATTTAATGAGCTGTACAATTTTGGTCTTCTTTTGACTTTGTAAACAAGGTATACAGGCAAGATCTTGCTTCATAATTGTTTTTTCATTGGGGATTACTAGTGAGGCAATGTAGACAACATTGCACTTTCTAAATTCAACTGTAAGAAGTCACTTGGATTGCAACAAAATACACAAAGGAAGGATAAATCAATTTTATTTGTGAGGTTGCCGCCATGCCCAAAGCCACCTTCTACCCAATTGTCACCCTAACACTAACCCTATATCTTTGATGAAATAGAGCCTGGAACAAATGTTGTTGAAGTAGATGTAGGGGTCACCAAGTTTTCAAGTGTTTATGCAAGGAGTTTGAGTTTCATGCATTGCAAAGTCATGTGCAACTACACGTACATGTAGTTGTGTTTCTATTTCTGCTAGTCAAGAATCTGCAGAATGTGCAGTATGTGGAAAGGCCATCAGGTTCATGGTCACATTTTCTGCATTTGGGAAACTTACAAGCCCTGCACAAATGGTTTGCAGGCATAAAACACCAGTTGTAACATGGAACAAGGTCTGAATTGTAGACTTCATGGCCTACTGCACTCCATATGGCCTATTCTGTACATGTAGCTGTTTCTGACACAGCCAGATACTAGTCTGCAAGCACAGACTCTAATTTGACACTTTATCAGAAAATCATTGTCTTGAGATAAGCCTAATCAAGCTACCTAGTGGTTGTGTCAGGAGCAGCTGTAGTTCAGGGCCTATGGTAGTCTTACAGCACAGACACTCGTTTACGACTGACCAGGGTTTATGCCTGCAAACTAGCCAGAGGCTAGTAAAATTAGGGTCGACTCAAGGCATTATGGTATTGCATTGCATTGAAGTGTCAACATAGAGTCTGTGCCTGCAGACTACCCAAATTCCTGCCATCTCTCTGTATTCTTTCAAGTGCTTCCTGAGATATCTCTCTTACTAAACCTTTATTATTCCATCTTTGAAATATTTTTTTTCAGAAGTTTTATAATGAAAGTTTGTAAAATCATACCCGGGTCGCTATACACACCCTTCCTTGACTTTTGAATTTTCTTGTATTCTCTCATTCCTGCGTTGTAACCCGATGAGTGCAGGTCGAAAAGCTTCGTCACTATGAATTTGTTAAATGTTATTTTAAAGTTAAAACCACTGAAAGTTTGTTCTGCCACCACTCAGTGCTCTCCCATCATTCAAATTAATCATGTGACATAAGTTTGTAGTAAAAATGATGTAGGACATATTTCTTGGAGGATAAAATGGTGCTTTTCGAAACGTTTGATTTGCTAGCGACCTTTGGGTGGCACTACTTTCATCAGCATACTTGAACAACTTGTAAGAAAATTGTAGCAATCACCTTCCAAATACCCAACGTAACACTGAAGATGAAAGGGGTTTGCTATCAGGGAAGTAGTACATACGTACATGTAGTTGAGCCCCCTCGCCTGGAAAATTTCAAGGTGATTGAGGGTAGCCCCAAATACACCTTCTCACAATTGCGTGTGTGGGAAAAGAAAAAGAACTAAAATTACTGTTTATTTATGACATATCCCCTAAGAGTGCATTATAACACAATTTCATACAGGGCTTGATACTATCAGGGGCATGGTGCAAATCGGCACTCATATTTCATATCTGGACACCAAATATTTGGAAATTTGAACAAGAGCCCCTTCAAGACAGATCCAAAACTATTCAATGCAGACCCTCTGTGAAAAAGGTTTGAATAAGTTGTACATGTATGGTGTTAATTATTGGACGATTAAGAATTTCAAGCCGGAACATCCCTTTAAAGTAGAATTGAGTTGAGATGGGTGTGCTCACCCCTAGATATGATCATCTGTGTTTACATAAGAGGTAATTGGTGGAGTGTATCCAAAGAGGGGTACCCATGTGTGACAGTGAGAGAATCAATGACCTGATTTTACCTGGTACCCCTCAGTACCAATGACTCAGTGGGAACAAAAGGCTTTGTTTACTCACACACAGTGGGATAGCACTGTTGCAAAATGGTGAAGTAGAGAAAAATTTACCATTGGATTATAAATAATGGGTTTTTGGGCTGTATACTCACACCTTGCAGACAGACTGGAATTTTTCGTGTTTTTGGAGTGGAACAATTACAATATATTTTTCCTCTTGGGCCTCTTTTTCAAAATTTTGAACCAACACATAATCCTGAATAAATACAACCAGGTACTTCTTGGAGGGATTTAGGGGTGTTTTCAGCTGTCCATGAAGTAAAAATTGCTTTGGTCCCCTCTTTGAGCACTCTTGAGAGAGGGAAGTTCTGTGTATTTACAACCTTAAAATTGGGGGGGGGGGGGGGGGGGGGGGGGGGGACTGGGCTGTAGTAGGCAAGATAGGGCAGTGAATGAATTCAGAATAGTCCAAAAATAGCCAAATGTCAGTTAGACTAGCCTGGAAGTCCTTTTGAAATAGATCTGATATTCTTTGTCAGTTATTTGTCAGTTGTTTGTCAAATCAATATGATATTGCTATGACCTTTGTACAATACGTAAGTCAATCTCTCTAATCTCGTACATTTACAACGGTACAATATCCGCCTGTATCTGGAGTGCACAAGTGAAAAATATTAAAATTCTCATATTTCGGAACTTGGAATATTTGTCGAATGTTTATAACTCTCTTCCTCTTGGTATTCCCCATATTTTTAGTTTAATAGTTTATATTTGGTCCAATATTTGCTTAGATGGCCTCACCCACTCCAGCTCACCCCTTCAAAACAGGATCCAGCAATGAAAGAAATAATGAAAGAGTAGCGTAATCTAATAATGACATTAAATAATGGGAGTAGAAGGAAGGAGTTCAGACGAAAGCCCCTGGGGATGTATAAGACTGCTGTGTTTTGACATTTGTTACATGGTTTGCACATAAAAAGAAAACATGATTATGTAGGCATCTAACTTTCCAAGAAGTGGTTAATAAGTTGACTGTACTTGTGTGAGGATCATTTTGGCAATATCCATAGAAATCTTTTTAAGCAGTAATCAGAATGTCTTAAGATGTAGACCTGCATGTTGAGGTAGTTCTATTTTTGACCATTACTCTACATTTAAACTCTGGCATAACACAGATTCAGTAACTAGCTGGAGCCCTGAAAGTCATTGTCAAAACCAAGTTGTGATTCCACAGAGGTGTCCTGAAATGTCTTACAAAATATCCTAAGAACTTTAAAAATTTACTTCATATTAACAGTAATAAACAATGTCCCTTTCATTCTTTTGCTTAAAATCAAATCAAATGATCTTGGCAAACAATATTTGGGGCTCTTCTAATAGAACCAATGATGATTGCCTTGAATTTTTAATGCTTGTACTTAGAGGTGACCTATTTTATTATCATGGTTTGATTGTTGCTCTTGAGTTGTCTGGCATTTGCCTCTGCTGTACTTAGTTGCCTGCTGTGAGTGAAGTTTAAATAAAGTTTGAATGAGCTGAACTATTTCTGAAGACTGTTTTTTAACCTTTACCAGGACCACATACATGTATAGCCCATGCCGTAATTATGGAACCATCCTGTTTTGCAAGCCGATTACGCATGCATGTTCTGAAGCGCAGTTTTCTATGAATCAAAATGCAAGCATAGCTCATCTTTGTACACATATCCTTTTAAATATAAGATGCAGTGAAGTCCAGCATTTAAGCTATCCACCATTAAATATTTTTGTAGTTGTGAAGTCTAGCAATGATGGTTGCATGTAATTCTGAATTTGAGTGAACTTGATAAAATGTTTTTTTTTTGTCTGATATGCTCTGTCTGGAAATATTAAGACGTTCTGTACATGTATGTGTGCATAAGCACATTGACACTTATGCTCAACGTTGTGTTTTTAAAGTATAGAATAACTGATTTTACTAGGGATTTATAGAAAAAGGTATCTGTACTTTTTAGCTCATCCGTCCGCCCCGAATTGGCCAGATGAGCTTATGCCGTGGCGAGGCGTCCGTCATCCGTCGTCCGTCCACAATTTCCAAAATGCTTCTTCTTCGCCATTTCTTACCCGATTTTAATTCCGTTTGCTTTATATGATAGCACTAGGTGGGGGATTCGAAACTTCTACACAGAATTTTGAAACTCATTAAATATGCTAATTTATGCGCATTTCTCAAAAATCACAAAAATTGCTTCTCCTTCCTCATTTATTGACCGATTTCGATTTTTTTTTGTTCCATCTGAAAGATTTTTATGAGGTTCATTGAACTTCTACACGGAATTTTGAAATTTTGTCTACAAAATTAATTATGCTAATTTATGCGATATTTCTTCAAAATTGCTTCATTTATAGACCGATTTCAATTTTTTTTGTTCTATCTGAAAGACTTTCATGAGGTTCATTGAACTTCCACACGGAATTTTGAAATTTTTTCTACAAAATTAATTATGCTAATTTATGCGATATTTATTCAAAAATCACAAAAATTGCTTCTTATTTATTGACCGATTTCAATTTTTTTTGTTCCATCTGAAAGACTTTCATGAGGTTCATTGAACTTCTACACGGAATTTTGAAATTTTGTCTACAAAATTAATTATGCTAATTTATGCGATATTTATTAAAAAATCACAAAAATTGCTTCTCCTTCCTCATTTATTGACCGATTTCAATTTTTTTTGTTCCATCTGAAAGACCTTCATGAGGTTCATTGGGGTCTGAGCCAAAAGTAGTCAACATAAACCCTAAATTTTCAATTTTAGATTTGTGTCTGCCCTTGTTTATCACATGAAAGCTGAGAATCTGTAGTTTATGAAAATGTACATGTCTCTTCATGATTGCTTTCCGTTTTTTTTAAAATAACCTTTAAAATGGAAAAGAGCGCCCTCATAGCGCGACGGGACGGAATTACTAGAAAAAGCAATTTAAAAAAAAGTGAAAGGGCATTTGAAAAATAAAGTTTGGAGTTGGAATACTATATGCAATACTATTCAATGCCCAATGCCAGTTCTGGCAATATTCTGTTATAATTGGGTTAAAATTTCAACTTTTTGGTGCAAAATTGTATTTTGGGGCACTTTGACACCCCCTTTTTATTTTTTTGGAGGATAAAGTGGAGTTTATAGACTGAGGTCTTATAAAGTATCAATGAACTATCGTACCATCACTTCTGTACCATTAAAATTGATTCCCTTATATTTCGAGAAGAATTGTGATGTGTTCTTTTTTTTTCCGTCCCGTCGCATTTAGTGGGTATTTAAGGGATTTTAGGCGCGACGGGACGGAATTTTGCATGGAAAGTACAGTCCCATGTATGTCATTTGATGTAAGTATACTTTTTTTAACCCGAGCAAGTTTTTATTCATTTAATTTGAATAAACAATAGAGAATAAAAGTTTTCTTACTCGAACAATGTAGTTCTACCACATTTTTTTAGAGAAAAGAACTATTTCATGATATCAAAAAAATTTCTTTTCAAAATCCCCATTTGTTTTGTACATGGTGCAAAAGTGTCCATCCTCTCTAGTGATTTTATCTCTTTAATTTGAATTAACAATAAAGCTTGCCACTTCCTGTGCCTTAACATTGTAGTTCTACCATAGTTTAAAAGAAAAAAGTACAGTTGGACAATATTTTTTTAAAAATTTGAAATCCCCATTCATTTTGTAATTCATTCTGCAATAGAGAACTAGTTCACCCTTTCGGCCCTAGTTTTCAAGGTGAAATGCTGTTACTGATGTAAGAAAGTTGTTGAAAGAAGTCCATTATGTGTATTTTGTAAAATAACCTCTATATTTTGACATTTTTTTTCCAACATTTCATGTTGTTTTGTGCTGTGCACGGCGCCGATGCCACGCCAATAATTTTACCAACTGCTGCAGCTACTAGAGGCCTTTCCTCATAGCACTTGAACTTGAGTTGTCAATTTCCAGCCTTTCATTCATATCTATATATGTCACTGTCTCCTTCCAAAACCACATTTAGCCAGATTTGCAATAGGCACTTCATCATCTGTACATGCATGTAACCAATACATGTACATTTCATGTATTCATTACAGTGTCTACTCTGTTCAAAGTACAAATTGCTTGAATTTCTTTGCTGGATGCCGGATGAGCAACACATCATTGATGTGCTAGTTTCTTGACAAAATGTTCATATTGCAATATGAAAACTGTTGTCTATGAAGAGATTTTATTGAATTGCTGTTTTATCTCTTTCACTTTTTGTGCAGAATAAGCTACTGAAGTCGGCTACACTAAAAAGCGCTGTGGATGCTGTACTCTTCAATCTGCGACACGCTTAATTCTCAGCTTGGAACACCATGTCCGTAACTGAACCAATGCTGAACATCTACCCATCTACCAACCACCATGCGCAGATGCACCACGACGGACCGCTGGCCAACGGCGAAACCAGCTCCACGACAAGCAGCGAATCGGACGTCCAGCTCAAGGGTCAGAACGGCTCGCTCTCCCCCATGGACAACGGCCCCGACATGTACACGTCGGACGGCTCGATAGACAGTCAGGGCCAAGTGCAGCAGTTTGTGAATGGGCCCATCGCCAACTCGTGCCCGGCGAACTATATCCAGGAGTACGACGCAAGCATGGACGGGACCAATGCCAACTACGTGCCCATCCAGGGCCCGGAATACGACGGACACATGGATTATCCCACCCCAGGCCAGGATTATGTGAACCAGGAACTCTACCAAGGCCAAAGCTCGGAATATGTGGATTATAACCAAGGGCAGGGGACAACGCCCATGTCAGTGGAAGAGGGTGGTGTACCCCAGGGACAGGTGCAAGAAGAAGGGGTACAGGGACAAACCCAGGGACAAAAGCAGAAATATGTGTTTTATCTGCAAATCAAACCTGGTGAAGCATTTCCTGTGGAAAATGGGGATCAAGTACAATATATACATGGTAAGTAAGAAGTTGGCAAGGAGAAAGTAGGCACAAGATGTCGTACAAGTCAGTGTGGAAGGGCTCATTCCCAATGAAGGCAATGAACCACTTGAAATAATATCATTGCTTTAGAAATAAGATTATGCGTCTATGCAACAGGCAGAAACATTTTTACTTCGCAAGACTGCTTCATATGTGAATTGTGGGATTCATATGCTACCATTAAGTGGTTTTCTTTTTAATGGTGGGGCATTTGTGAGATGGTTTGCAATGCCCTCTGTAAATGAGTCCAAAGTAAGTGTATTTTCAGTCCTCTCCGGGCCAGTTGGTAGATATTCTTGGTTCTTTTTACCTGTACAGTGTATTTGTTGTAGACCGTGTGCAATTATTCTAAATCTAATAATTGAAATTATATTACAGTCATGTTTGTATCATAATTTCATGAAGAATTTTCCTTGTCTACGATACAAGAGCCAGAATTACAAATTCTTGTTTATGTAATACCAACCTCGTGCAACACAACTTTCAAGAAAATGCTGCTCTTCGGTTATTTGTGATCTCCAAATGAGGACCATGGTGATCTTGGATTCATACCATCAAGAAAGAAAAGCAACACTGCTAATTTTCAGAAGCCTTTAAGGAACATCTTAACGTTCCTCTCAAGTGTATCAATCAATGGAGGATATGCAGCAGTGCCCAAATTTGGATGGAAAAGTATGCTTCCAAATCCAGTCTGGGATACATGTATCATCAAGGAGAAATTGCAGAGCTGGTGTCATATGCAATGGTTGTTAACACCAATCGGACATACTTCAAGTTTTTTTTGTTTTTTGTTTGTAATGATTTATTCACATCTTACAATGAGAATTGATCTGTGATGAGTCTTCAAGTTGTACATGTACATGCATTTATATTTGCTGTGATGGAAAGGTTAAAATATTTTGCAAATGTGATAGTGTACAAAGTGTTAAGTGCAAACAGAAGTTTTAGCCTAGCTTCCATGATCAGTGAGTGTTTCCTCCCTAAAAAAAAGAAAGAAAAACTGAGTCTGAAGTATGACAATGGATGTGTACCCCTATCTTGTCAAATAGTTGTGACTGAGAGTGAAGAATACTTGTATTTCAGGTTATTGGTAGCTGCGAATGTTCACTTAAAGGGCAATCCAACCTTGGTAATAAGATGATTTTTGTGAAAGCAGAAAAATAAGAAAAACAAGATGGTGAAAGTTTGAAAGAAATCGGACAAGGACTATTAAAGAAAGTTATTGATGTTTGAAAAATGAGATCACTACTTCTATGCGAATTTCAAATTGGCAATTTGGTGAATCGATTGTGACATTTTTGTGGACAACTCTCCCATTTGTCGTACACAAATATATCATTAATTTACCGTTTACTTAGAGGCGCTTTTAATCTCAGGGCAGTACTCAAAGATCTAACTATAGTTATAGGTCCTCATGAAAGAAAAAGATTCGACTGAGTAAATACATTTTGAAAAAAAGTGACATTGTAGTCATTTTGTGTGTTGGAGCGAATGGGGGAGTTGTCCACAGCTACAGTACATCACAGTGACATTACCTATTCCGCCAATTTGAAATTCCCATATGTACATGTATAGTGATTACAACTTTCAAATATTCATAACTTTCTTATTGATTGTCCAATTTCATTCAATCTTTCGCCAATCTGCTTCTTTGATTTTTCCTCTTTCTTTCAAAGCAACTTGCTATTAAGGTTAGATTGCCCTTTAAATACAATATGCGTACTTACATGTAAATCTATGCTGCCTGACTTGTACATGTACATGTACATTGAAAACCTATGATTTGTTGCCTGCTTCCTTCGGAGTGCAATCGTTTGACAATAGTGGAATAGGCCTGTACATCTGAAAGGAAACAGAGGGATACATATGTAGAAAGCCCCCAAACTTGACCTACATGTATGCCATAAAAGAAGACTGATGATTAAGCTCTTTGAACATGTACAGCCTTTGGAGCTCTACGAACAAGTTTTCTTTTTATATTTCTTGTGCGAAGTTTGCATTCAAGACTTGTTTGTATAAGGTCAACAGTTCTTTAAATGTCAGATTGCCTGGTCAGTTGGGAAATGGCCTAGGCTGAAAGAGGGTACCATTTTGATTTATATTGCATTCTTGACTATAGTTTAGGCCTAAACAAATGTATGTACAACTGAGTAGGCTTATGTGTTACAGATTTGTAGGTTGGACAATGTGGTGCGACCCCCCCCCACCCCCCCCCTTGAAAATTTGTCAAAGAAACCCATCTTTTGAAGCTGAAGTCTATACAGCAAAAATTGTTGTGAATTCATGATGCCCAATTATGATATGTAGGCTGTTGATTACTGCAAAACAAAATTGCTTTGCCATGATTTGTCTAAAGAGTAGAAACTGATTTTCACTTTCTGAAGAAAGAAATAAACATCTAAAACATCACTATTGTAAGGCCCTTTATAACATCCATTTAATTTTAATGTCCATACAGTATGTTTAGTTTGATATGAGTTGTAACATTTGAATTAGCAGTGGTTGATGATATGAATTTGAGAAAGTGAACAAGTGTAGGCCTACATGTACATGCTCGTAATTATACGGTATATACATTAGTGAACTCTCCTTCAGTAAATCAGCGTGAATGAACTCAAGGTGATACAGCTTAGTTCAGGGAAATTTAGAGGAACTGTCAATTTGCAAGGTTAAGATTGGTGATGAGTGCCAAAAAATAGAAAATAAAAGAAGATAAGTTGTTTTACATGTATTAAGAATCCATGAAGAGAGAGCCTTAGAGAACACTCTTTCAGTGAATCAGTATAAATGCAACTTGTCTGATACAGGTTGGGTCATGGAAGGTCAGGGGAAGTATCCTCTGTCAAGGTTACAAATGGATATTTGGTTGCAAGCATTGGTTAAGAAAAAACATTAAATGATTAAGAATCCATGAACAGAACTTCTTAGAAATCACTTTGTCAGTGATGTGTAAACACAACTGGCCCTGATACAGGTTAGGTCATGAAAGGTCAGGAGAACTGTCTTTTAGCAAGGTCATGTTTTAGTCCAGTAATGGGAAACACAGCTGCATATGATGCATGGCTGGGATGGTCTGTGTGGACAGTAAGTAACTGGCTGAATTCCTTGAGCAGAGTCCACTTTGATCATTCCAGTGTTGTAGGTTTCATTTTCAGACTCATGAGATTGGCATTCAACCCTCCCTCTTCCTCCCCCTCCTCTTCCCCTCCTCCCCCTCCTCCCCCTCCTCCTTCCCCCTCCTCCCCCTCCTCCCCCTCCTCCTCCCCCCCCCTCCCCCTCCTCCCCCCCCTCCTCCCCCTCCTCCCCCTCCTCCTCCCCCTCCTCCTCCCCCTCCTCCTCCCCCTCCTCCCCCTCCTTCCCCTCCTCCCCCTCCTCCCCCTCCTCCCCCTCCTCCTCCCTCCTCCCCCCTCCTCCCCCCTCCTCCCCCCTCCAGTTTGCCAGAGGTGTGCCCAACAAAGCACAACATCTAATGTATGCAAAATGGATTCCATACATAGAGATGCCATTATGCATAGCAGGTGCATTAAAATACTTGGTACATATGTATTATGCACATGTAACTCAGGATTCAGGAGAGAAACATGCATAAATCTAAATACAATAATAAACGGGTCTTTGACATCTCCAAGCATGTAGGCCTACATGTACTTGCTTTCCTATCAGTTTAGGTTGATAAAACAGAGTCAAATAAGGGAATGATGAAAGCCTCAAATAATGATATGTATTGCTTATGGAATTATTGCTTTGACTTCATCTTGGTATTTGGTTTTTAGGCTAGTTTTGAAATGTATTCAAATTTATAAATATGCTTCTAATCCAATCATCCTGAGCAACTATTGCTTTCAGCTGTTGCAAGCTTTTGTATTGGAAAAGGCAGAACGGAAGTTGCAGTAGTTGATTTATTGTTGCTGTTTGAAAGCCTCTGGCCAGTGTTTTGGACTGTCAAAATAAAGTATGCATGAAATTTGAATAAATTTGTGAACTAGTCTTTTGAGAAAGTGGTATTAAAAGTTGGCAAAATAATACAGGGCTCAGTACATCTACATGTAAGTGCATTTGTGTGTTTCAAAGTTACACTCCGGTATGTGGTCTTCTAGTGTAATACACTAGTCTAGTATTCATACCACTCTGTTGAAGAAAAATGCAGAAGAGCTTGAAGATTCTGTGATGGCACTTGTTTTGCTTACAAATTGACTATTAAATCCAGATTATACAAGAGTGAATTTAGATTGTGATATCTCCAGTACAAACTTCATGTATCTGTGTGCAAGTGTACAAATCAAAGTTCTATTGGAGTAGAATATGGAAGTTGCACTCTGTATCTGGGAACAATACAATGTCAACAATACACACATGCAATTACATGTAGTATGGTACAATAGTACAAGGTACGTTTAATAAAGAACTGAAGTGGTGTATTGTAGTAACAAACCATATCTGGTGATGACGTGTCATAAGTCCAACGCCATACTGTGTACGTGTACTTCAATGCATTGTGTACGAATGATTTATTCTCTGCAATAATTCTCAAGCCACACCTGTGTTTTGCTGTAGAGTTTGGATATTAACAGGTGTGTAATTTGTAAGGAGTAAGTTACTATGCAGAAATTGTTTTAATGTCATTGTGTTAGGTTTTCATGAGCTTACAAGGTTGATAATGGAAGATGTATTTACATCATGAATGTTATGCAAGGTACATTTTACATTATTTGTAATTTACATTGTACTTCTATGCATATAATCTGCACTATGTAATACGCCTACCACCTATTGAATTGTTACTTTGCCTATTTTTCACTTCCACTCTTTTTATGTTAATTTTTATGTTAACTGTATGTTAAGTAAATTGTATTAACATGTATGTTTCATACATTTATTTCTGACTGCAATGTACAGAACATATCGTCTCTTTGGAGCCAAAAAGACGTTAACTCTATGTTAAAGTATATGAGTTAACGCCCTTCTGACTCAAAACAGACGATATGTGAATATATGAACATGATCCAATTTGCTAGTCACTTTTACTTTTCTCCGTTATTTACAGTAAAAAGTTGAAGATTATTGCATTGACATAACTTTATTAATGATAAATGCTGTTGTCTTTTCTTCAGGTCCAACGCTAGTTCAACTCCTGTCCAATTCCCCCACCCCTCCTCAAATTCACATGGTGAAAACCGGGCACGGTCCTGTCCAAACCATGGCCAGCAACCTTCCCCTCCAGCCTCCGGCGCCTATGCAGTCCATGCCCATGCAGCTGCCTGTACCGCAGGATGGCCGCGACGCTATCAACCAGGCACCCGTCTACCCCAACCCAAACCAGGCGCCGACCGCCGCGCCGGTGCCCCAGCAAATGTACCAGCCACCGATGTTCCAACCGCCCCCTCCGGGTAACCAGCAGGTGTACCCCCCTCACATGCTGGGGGGTTACCCTAATACGGCGGGCATCCCGCCGCATATGCATGCCCACGTTCCCACTGTGTTCATGGGGACCGGTGTTCACCCCACCCCAATGCACATTCAGAGGTTTCCTCCTGCTTCATGTACCTCCAATCATCCTCACCCTCAACATCAAGGTTCTAATGGGGATCTTTCACCTCGACAAGGTGGGTTTACAGTCTTTCGTGTACCTTCTTCCATGGCTAGTGCACTTTGCTCCTCTCTTAACCCCTTCCATGCCAGCAGATTTTTGAGGGAATTGTCAAAAATTACTTTTAAGAGTAAAAATATTAACTTTCAATGAGTTTTTTTCTTGAGCAAACTGGGCAAAGATATATTGCATAGGAATAAATATTATATTGAAGGCACCACTTTCTGTATGAGGAAGAATTTCCAAGCCATTCTGAGGTATTTTTGGTATGGTAGGGGTTAATACCCTTTTCTCTTTAAAGTTCAAAGAAAGTATAAGAGTAGTTTGCTCTGAAAAGTTTAAAAATTACAAGATGGGGCCCCCTTCCAAAAAATGTACACAAGCTCTTCATAGGAAATCTCTCCTAAACTAAAGATGTTTTTTCCAGGAATGTTATAATACATGTAGATGTACATGTACATTAAATTTTATACAAGAATATACAGTATAATTGTAACCCACAATGCTTCAAAATACTGGACACTGCCCACACAGATTTTCAACTCAAAATAACGGGTGTACAATTTAATACCAAATATTGCTTTCTATTTAACTGTATGTATTGTTCACCCAGGTCCTTGACCAGACATGTCCCTCACCCATTAAGTACATTTTGACACACCTTATATTGTTAACTGTTCATGTTATTTAGTATTATATAATCTGAAAGTATATATTGCACGTCTCTGTTGTAAAAAAAGTTAGGCCGATGATGGAGTATGACTCAGAAACATGTTCCGTTTTAAAACTTTTATCTTCTTTGTTCGATTTATTTCCAAAATCGGATCGTAGTCGATCGTATAGTGTGCGGTGGGCTTAAAATGGATCCATCAAATGAGATTGAGAAGCTGTTTTTCATGACATAAAATGAAAAGGGAACTCCTGTGAACAAAAAGAGTGATTGGTAAATTAGTGTAAATTCTTAAATAATTGTGAGTCAGCTCTCTGAGAATGATTCACTATGGGTTTATTAAGGAAGGAAGTGTATCTTTTCAAGGTCCAATTTCAAATGACTATTGTGTCACGAGATAAAACTTTTTAAAGTTAAGACTTCCTTAAAATATGTTTGAGCAGACAAGTTCACTGTGTGAATACTCAAATTTCATGTCTGAAAAGAAATTAAAAAGGGAAAATGCTGATCCTGTAAACAATTGAAGCATTTGTTTATATTTAAAAAAGGGTAAAGTTTAACAAAGGCTCTGTGTTGTATTTATATATTGCATGGAAAGTCCCTGTATATTTCTTGGAAAAAGTTAGAAATTTTATGTTATGCAGTGCTCATCGTTAATTTTGAAAGTGGTAACAAAGAGAACAAAATGTCACTAGCTATGAAACATTGCTCCTATTGCATACAGTCATTCATTTATTCATTCATGCATGCACATTTATATATGTAATGAAAAATATTCACTTCTTTCAAACATTGTAATTGCCTGAAAAGTCTGCTTTTTCATATTGCATACATGTAGACTTTACAAGAATTGCTACTGAATATAAACTATACTACTGCATTTGAAATATTGTATTCTGACACTGAGAGAGGAATTTAGGTTTGATTAAATGCTGAACATTGCTAAATTAATTATTAATTATAAGATCTGGGAAGGAGTGGTTCAGGGCCCTGTTTCATAAAACTTGTTATCAATAACAAGTTGCAATGACTGATATAAGCTACTGAAATCCTTATACCTGATTGGTTGAAAGCAACTTTGTTATAGAAATTTGGCAGTTGTTATTGAAAACAAGTTTTATGAAACAGGGGGCCAGAAGAGTTTGGCTACAGCACAATATTTTATGCATGTTGATCATAAATAGTTGATAGTGTAGAGTTGTAATTGTTTTACAAAATTGAACATGCTGGGGCTGAAAGCAATTGAATTACATGTAGGGATAACAGTTGATTTGGAACAGATTGCGGATTTGGGGGGGGGGGGTAGAAAAACTTAAATATTGCTTTGAGGAAATGTCACATTTCAATTTGAAATCTAAAAAGAGCTATTCACGAAAGAGTATATTTTCCATTGTGTTGTATTCTACATGTACTATCTTGTTCATGCTGTTCATAACATCTTTAACTGTCTATCTTGTCTTGAGTTGTCTCGCCTTGTTATGTCTGTAGGTTGCACATTGTACACTTTTTGGGGAAGAACTTCTCTCATCATATCCTTTACCGTGTCATTCTGTCATGTCTCCCCCATAGGGTCTCACATCCTGACTGTATGTACGTGTAGTTCACCTCCTGAATAATACCCAGGATCTTTATGTTGTTGTCATCAAATACATGTAATTGATTTCATTTGGGAAAGTTGGATGACATTATGTGTAGGTAGATGTGAAATTATGATTTTATTTGCTACGGTTACTTTTAAGCCAAGTTGAACTGTCAGATTTAGCGATTTTATGCATTACACCCCATTGACTTAATTCTTTTAGTGGCTCTTAAAATCAAAAATCCAATCCTTGCTTCTTAACAGAGTGTACAGGCTAATAACTGTCAATTCCTGTCTACCTTTTTTCAGCTGACAGTAGGTTTATGTGATACCCTTGTAAGTTCAGATATAGCAGTTGGATTATGACATGAAATTGCCCAATTCCAAATTTTTAAAGCTTATTAGGCCTTCTTGTGCCTTCTTGTGCCTAGGGTGCTATATTTCTACGAAAATATTATGAAAATAAAAGATTACTGTACTGTACATATATGTAGAGTAATGGTTGGTAGTTAAGGTTCTCTTGATCCTAGGTTCATGACTAGAAGTCAAACAGCCAAGACTTATCTTTCAATTCAAGATGTCATCATGACCATTTTGTAATAAATAGTTTAAGGGTATTGAATAATTTAGTTCATATTTGAAAGTATACTCAGGGAGATACAATAGGTATCTGTTGTCCTTCACCTACATGTATAACAGTCAAGAAATAAATGGTTGTGTGGCATTCAAAGCTACTTGCCAATCTCCCTGAAAAGTAGCTAGAGAAATGTCTGTGTAAAGTACCCCTGTGGTGGAAGTCGTGCTTTCCAGTGAATAGACATGACATTTCGGCTTGTCCCAGTTTTTTTCTTCTCTTTCTCTCACTCTCCCTCATTCTCTTTTTGCACAATAGGGTCGATGACATTTTCACACCCTATAACTGACAGGGTTTAGTGTCTTTGCAGCATATGATACGAGTTACCAGGCAGGGGAAATTCATTTGCTCTCTTGCTCTCTGTCTTTTCCACATCGAAAAACTAATCGAAAGCCTGGGTGATTGAATCATAAGTCGATGGAAATCAATTTCTTTTCTGAAGTGTGACGAGTGTTTAATGTCATGGTCTAACTTTTGTTTCTTTTATTCTCAGTAAAGAAACTTTTGTGATTTATGTACATCCCACCATCACTGTTCTCTTTTCTTCTTCTCCTTTCTTTCTTTCTTTCTTACTGTTGCTCATCAGGGAGTGGAGAATGTGCATGCATTGTGTGCGGGCAAGCCAGAATCCGATGACTGGTCTGTAAAGCTAGAGACATCGCCGATGTATTAGGCGCTATAAAAAAGCGGAATATTATTATTATTATTATTATTATCTTGTCTCCCGTTTCTCTTCCCTCTTCTCTCCTCCCTCTTCTCTCCTCTCTCCTCCCTCTTCTCTCCTCTCTCCTCCCTCTTCTCTCCTCTTCTCTCCTCTTCTCTCTTCTCTCCTCTCCTCTTCTCTCTTCTCTCCTCTTCTCTCCTCTTCCCTCTTCTCTCTTCTCTTCTTTCCTCTTCTCTCCTCTTCTCTTCTCTTCTCTTCTCTTCTCTTCTCTTCTCTTCTCTTCTCTTCTCCTCTCCCCTCTTCTCTCCTCTTCTCTCTTCTCTCCTCTCTCTTCTCTCCTCTTCTCTCCTCTCTCCTCTTCTCTCTCCTCTTCTCTCTTCTCTCCTCTTCTCTCTTCTCTCCTCTTCTCTCTTCTCTCCTCTCTCCTCTTCTCTCTTCTCTCCTCTTCTCTCTTCTCTGCTCCATCTCTCCCTGACCCCTACTGTGCTGCTAAGAATATATCAGAAGGGAAAGGGAGGGATTGATTTGGGAAGGATTTGCCCTTTAAAATCCCAAACTCTTTCAATTGTGACTCCTTCTATTATTGTACATGTATGACCTTTAAACATAATCTCTCCTAAATCTCTGAAATGTGGATACATAGTCCTATCTTTCACATTTTTTTTTGCATAGCATCGGGAATAGATATTTATTACAGATTTTCAAAAAATATTTTTCATTATTTATTTTAACAATTATATTTGTTTGTTGGGGGTCACTTTTTATTTTAATTTTTAAAAATTTCATATTTTTTATTCATTTTTTGTTTTACTTATATTTACACTTTAAAAAATTTGAAATTTTAATTGAACTAGCTGATTTGAACTATACAAGGGCATGAAATTCACTTTAGTTGACTTTGAAAAAAAATGAGAATTGAGTAGAGCTGTAATAAATTTATTAGCGGACTTTTCCTTGATGGTACTTGCGGGAAATGTGTTAGGAATATTATCACGTCAAGGCATTGATTGCCATGAACTTGCCTTCACCCATAGGTTCTATGAATATATAGTCCCTTGACTATGCATATGAATATACTTAAACCAGGGATGTGTTAGCTCCCTGCTTAAACTGTCGAGAATGTGTCACTTATTGGAAGCATACATGTATGAAGCAATGTACAGGTAGTCTCGGTCAAGTTGTGTCCATAGTGATTTATTTGCTTCAAAAGCTATGTGCCTGCAGATCAAATGTTTGTTTGTAGAATAAAAACTGACACATGCTATGGTGAAGTGCTCTTTGGATTACAAATTTAATTTCTAACTTTAATACTGAAGCCAAATTTACTGTATTTCACCCATACCCTAACCCTAAACCCTAAACCCTAACCCTAAACCTAATCTATACCTAAACCCTAAACGTACATTTGTAATCTACATCCAACTGCAACTTGAGCCATAACGTTGTATAGATTCTCTGAACAAATTAAGCTCATAGTCGTGGCAAATGTTGCTATTATCTAGAGCTGATGTTGGATCACCTAAGAACATATCTGTTGAGAGCCAGAAGGGCGTTAATTCTGTGTAAAATTATGTGAGTTAGCGCCCTTCTAGCTCTCAAACGATATATACTGTATTCCTACAGCTACCAGTCATTTCGATTTTTGTGATGAGAGTCTTTATTTTTACCCTGATCATCAAATCCATACATGCACATAATGTGTGCAGGGTCTTCATTTCCTGGGGGAGTATTTCTACCATATGGCCATTTCCATATCATTACTGAATTTTTTCCTTGGGTTAAACTCATAATTATTTCTCTTAAAACCAGAAAATCCTCACCGGCCTGTTCTTCCAAGGCCCAGGCCACGAGACGATCGAGCCGATAAACAACGGGAGAAACTTCAGAAAAAGCTACGCGAACGGGAACGGCAAAAAGAGAATGCGGGCCACAGCAGCCATTCCAGTAGTCCGCAGTCCTCCCCCAGGGGAATGAACTCTCATGGTGGTGGTGTGCTTCGGCCGACAGAGAACGGGACCAACTCCAGAGGGAGTAAGAAAAAAAGACAGAACAGCCTCAAAGATGAAAGTGAAGGTAGGAAATACATGTATATCAATTATCTTACTTCAAAAAACGATGATAAAGAAATAAATTCCAGGGCCCTCTTTCATAAAATTTGTTATCAATAACGAATTTCAGTAATTGATATATAAGCTACTAAAATCATTGAATATTTTTGACGGAGAGCAAATTTTGTCATAGAATAGTGGCAGTTGTTATTAATAGCAACTTTTAATGATAGGACCCAGATATATTAATCACAGAAAAAACATTTTGTAATTACAAGCATAAAGACATTATGCTTAAAGGCACACTTGTCAAGGCAAAATATTATACTGATGCCTGGGATAGAAATTTTTGGAATCTAGATGTGTAGTAAGTGATATTCATATACCATTTATATTGTTAAATGTCTTCAGTCAAACTTGTTAATAGATCTTCTTTCTTTCTGATTTTTTGATGATTTTTTTTGTGATATTTGCTTATGTTTAGTCTTTTTATGTCATCATTTTAATAACAAACCACTTTTTAAAATGTATTACAGATATTTGAAACTCAGAATATCATTTTGTTTTACATACATGTACATGTAAATATCTTACAAAGGCTACATGTTATCACAATTGCAAAATACCTTTGAGGCATGAGGAATCAACACTTATTAATAAAAAACCTTTGAGGCAGGAAGCATGTGAATCAGCTGACCAAAATATAAACGGTAGTAGAGTTTGCACATACAGTGTATGTGAACGATTGCTTCCTGTACAGTTTGCCTTGACTGAAATGTACTTTTATAGGCCAAAAGGCATCCCATTTCTTATTTAGAGATCTGGCTGATTGAGCAGTAAAAGTGATATTATATTGAAAAAGAGGATAAAAGATGAATCCTGTGGGTCTGTCTCCATCACTAAGACCAGCTCATCCTGAAGCAATTTATGCTTCCATTTAAATCAGCATCCGTATAATATATGAAATGCCATATGAATTTTGTCCTCTCCCCTGCCGTGCACTCCCATATGGTAGCTTCCGGTTTGAAGCCATCATAAACACAAACTGTAAGCCTGGTGAATTGTGAATTGAGTCCGTTATGCGCTGCGTGTGGGGCCGGATGAATGGGATCGGAGACGACTGTTGTCATTTGCCCATTTGTGTGCATGAATTAATTCTTGCTATCATGTAAGTGGATACATATAGAGCTAGATGAATAGGTAAAGAAATTACGGACAAAGCTCTTTAAATCAGAAATAATGCCTTTAATTCTAGGCCATGAAATGTGCAGTCATTGTCAGTATTAGCCACTGAGCATCATGTTTGTTGAGGGTAATTTCCCCCTTTTTCCCATGTAGTACTTTCTGCTCCTGCATCAGTAACTATTATTAGAATCAGATTGGTTTCTTATTATCGGGCCTTTCTTTGCTATAATTGCTGTTGGAGAATAATGAACAGATGTCACTCAAGTAGTGTAGTGTAGTACATCATCAATTTCTATTTTCTCACCCCAAAGCCGGAGTATTATGTCTATTTTTATTCGGAGAGAACAATGTCGGTGCCTTGACTCTTCTCCCGCACGTTTCATCTTCTTCCGCCCCCGTGCTAATTTGATTTGATGTGGGAATATTTACGCATGGACAGGCAAGGTTTGTGTGACTACTGTAGTGCGTTTATATAAGCCTCCCCTTCCCCCCATGGCAGCAACAAAGCAGTGTACAGAAGACTCTTCTCCATTGCCGTCACTCTTGGTATTAGCGTGTCAACAGTGATGCGGCCAGCCTGTCAATCGGAAGGACGCCTACTCCGCCGTGATGTCATCATTTCGTCACGGCGACGAGTCAATTGTTGCATTCTAACCTCAATCACGTCATCATCCTCTTAGTAAAAAATGGCAGGGTCAGCATCTATTTTTCTTGCGAGACGGCGAAGTGGGATGCATTGCGCTTGTCTGATAACGTACCATACCTGTCCCCCCTCCATGATAAACTGATATACGGCTGACATCCGTTTGGTTGAGTCCTTGAGTGAGCAATGTAGATTTGCTTCTGTCATTATGCACGTATGAGTCTCCTCTCGCTGCGCCTGCCTCTCCCCTCTTACCGTGATGGCCGAACCTGCCCTGCCCTACCACCTTGGGCAGTTGTATTATTGTCTGGACGACGGGACTAGAATTAGATGCACCGGTGTCTCTGATAGCCGGGGAAGGCTGAAAACATCTTGTACTTGTTAGAGTAGAGTTACAAATAGCTGCCAATAGCCGTCCCCATTTATTGGCGAGGCAGGTTTTTATCACTAATGGGCCGGAAGCAGGATGACAGATTCTAGTGGCGTTCGGAATGAGAGAAATTGAATGACCATTATGACGATGAATTCTCTATAAATGGGGTTATATTTTTTACTTTCTTAAAACAATTGAAGTCATTTTTGGAAATGTAAATGAATTCAAAGCAAATGAGATTGCTTGTGATGTATTTTAGTGTCCTAATTAATTTCTCTTCCACTTCTTTTTATGATACAAATTTTTTTTGTTGAAATTTATTCAGAATGAGAGAAATTGAATGACCATGATGGTAAATTCTCTGTAAACTGGGTTTTATGATTAAATAACTGAATCTTTAAAAAAAGGACATAAATTAATTTACAACAGATGGGATATTAGGTGATGCATTTTAGTGTCCTAATCAATTTATTTCCCTCTTCTTTTGATGATAGTTTTGTTAATGTTTCTCTTTTATTGAGAAATCAATGTTTTTTGGTAACTTGCTTTGATGCCAAGTAGTATGTAAGCTGTATTAGGATTTTTTTTTCATTTTTTTTTTCTGAAATGATTTTTAATTTGAAGGATATGTTGGAGACAAAATAGATATACCTGGTACATTAATTGGAGACCTAAGATTATAGAATCTATTCTACACTGGAATTAATTTAAGCTTAAATTAGTATACTAATCAAAGTATGTTTAGCTTACATGTGGCATGTAAACTATTTCTAGTCCTTCATGGAGTTAGGGCAAAAATTATGACGATGTTCATGTAACGGTGGTATGAGATTTTCTATTTCACATGGAAGATGAAATCATCTGTTGAAGATTTTTATGTTGTGAATATGTATAGTAGTACCCAGCCAGAATCATTTGTTTCAGTTGGTACTCTTTCAAAGCTTTCCTTAATATGCATTTTTATGCCTCCGCCCACCGTATGTGGTGCCAAAGGCATTATGTTTCCGGGTCGTCCGTCCGTCCGTCTCTCCCCTTTTCGTTCTCGCGATAACTTCAAAACCATTTTTGTGGATCAGGGAGGGACGATGAATGGATTAGATTTTGGGGTCTCAAGGTCAAAGGTCAAAGGTCAGAGGTCATTATATACATAAAAAATGGTTGGGTTCTTGTGATAACTTGGGAACTGTTTGGTGGATCAGCTTCTAACCTGGCACATGTATTCATATGGGAGGGACAATGAACTGATTAGATTTTTGGGGTCTCGAGGTCAAAGGTCAAGGTCACAGAGGTCATTATATACATAAAAATGGTTCGTTCATGTGATAACTTAGGAACCGTTTGGCGGATCAGCTTCTAACCTGCCCATGTATGCATATGTGAGGGACCGATGAACTGATTAGATTTTAGCGTCTCAAGGTCAAAGTTCAAAGGTCATAGAGGTCATTATATACATAAAAATGGTTCGTGATGTATGGAGTCTAGGCCTAACTATTTTAGAAATTTCAAGGGGACAGTGGTCTATTTGCTATAAAATATCTATTTCCTTGGTGTATTTGATGATTGTAAGTCATCAATGGTAAGTTTTTTATTTGAAAATGAAATGAAATAAATTTTCTGTCTCCTGTGCTTTTTAAGTGAAAAGATTTGTAATTTTGTTGGACCAATCCTTTTTAGAGTGTACATGTATGCCATACATTTCCAATCTGGTGATGGCAGAGGCATAAATTCCGACCGCGCGCGGTCGAAGATTCATCTATTTTTTTTTTACCACTGTTACATGGACATCATATTTAAATAACATTATATACAATTTTGATCTGCAATAACGATTCACCACAAAGCTAAAGTACCTCTGAACATAAGTGGCTATGCTTTTTATGCTGAACTTAATTTTAAAAAACGTTATGGTTGATTTGAGACATGGTTCTTCACTTCTGGTATGTCACAAAATTGCCCCAACCCCGTGGAATGACCCATGGAACAGTTGTCAACTCCCCAGATGTTCATTTCTCATATGCAGTGTTGTTGATTTCATTTTATCGTTTGTCGTTCCAGTTTGATGTTGACAATGAATTTTTGAAAATGATATACAAATATTTGATGCAATTTAAGATTTGTTACCCCTGCAAAAAAAAAGAAAACAAGAAAAAGAAGAGTGCCACAAAATGATGTTACAAAACAACAAATATTCAGGAACTTTTCTGATTCATTTAGCATATTGCTATTAAAGCAGTCTATGAAATTTTAGTTCAATGGAGAATGTAAGAAATAATACATAAATAATTTTCTAGGATTTTGTACATGGTAGATGGTATCTATGTGTTTGCTTTCTCATGAGAACGGGTGTGAGGGTTTGTTGCCATGCCATTTCATGTCAATGTAGAATCTGTTTTAATGAGAGCACTGCCTTATAATGAAATATGCCCAGTCTTTAATTTCTAAGTCGTAGGCATTGAGCCTGTAAAGGTTAAAGATGCCATATTATGCCATATTAATCCATGCTTACAAACCTTTTTTTTTTTGGGGGGGGGGGGGGGGGTGGATTCAGCAGTGGATGTTAATATTAAGTGTACCAATCGCCAAAAAATATTTTGCTTTGTACATTAGAGGTTCCATGTTGATATGCGCTTAAAATGTTGATTCTATAAAAAGATATTGCAAGTTGAAAATACACTCCCAATAAACAAAACAGCGAATTGTGAGGAGACAAGTCGACGCACCCGTACATGTTCGCATAGAATAAAAACTCAGAGTTTTCCTTTATTTTCTTCATACTCCTTAACCGTTAAGTTCTTTGAGGTTGATTTATACATTCTAGCTGTATGCAAATTTTGTTCGGTGATTGGTACACTTTAAATACCAGGGAGGGAGGATTTTTAGATTTAGTTGTAACAAATGTATGGATTAGCTGAGTACCCATTCATCATTGCGAAGTGTACATGTACATGTGTACAGTGTTGTCATGCTTCTTAATTATGAACCAAAATATTCCTGCTTTGATTTATTGCTGGATTTGACGCTGAAATTCTTGTGATTCGCAGCATTCCTAGGATGGATGAAAGGAAGCATTTTTTCATTTTGAATTTTCATTTTCTTTTTTGAAAATTACATTTTTCTGTTATCACCATCTGTCACCCACATGAAAATTATTAGTTAAAGAGCATTTTTTCATTTTGAATTTTCATTTTCTTTTTTGAAAATTATATTTTTCTGTTATCACCATCTGTCACCCACATTAAAATTATTAGTTAAAGAGCAAAAAAGGTATTTAGTGGAGAAATTGATATGGAGTGAGGGAGAGATAGAGAGAGAGAGAGAGATAGAGAGAGAGAGAGGAGAGGAAGAAGGAGAAGGTTTGATAGAAATAGGAAGCAGAGGTATTCTATAAATTTTGTTAATGTACAGTAGTATTATTTTGAAACTTATATTATTATCACTTGCTATCATCAATTTCAAAATTTATATTTTAGTTTAACTGTTGCTTGCACTTGCTCTGCATGAGTTTAGCGGTCAAGATTGTACAATTCACAGACTTTTGTGTAAGTATATTTTCATATACATGAACACACCCAAGATGCCAATTAATATACAAGTGGAACATCAAAAAAGGCATGACATTTGGGACAAGTGGCACTTTGTGTCTAATCTATTATTCTTACAACCTGTACGAAAATATACAAACATTCTCAAGATAATAATATTTGGTATCGCGAGTACCAGGGCTTTGACAAGCTTGTTAATTGCACAAGGGCATTTTGACAAGAAGAAAAATTCTGTTGGCCTGAGGGGGGTTTTCTCTTCTTGAATTCCTAAGACCATCGATAATGATAAGATGGTTCTTTCTGTCCCTGCTTTCTGGGCCTGTTTGCCATCATCGTCTGCGGAGAGGGTCCGAGAGAGGGCTGGGGGCTGTCTCCCTCTCCTTATGAGGAAACTGGCTCCTGAGTCACAGTGACCAAAAATACAACTGACCTGACTCTCAACTCCCACTGCTCTGACTAGTCTATGTCCCAGACAAATGTTTATTAGGATGGAGAGGGGAAGACACTATAAAGGCAAATGGGCAACAGGCCCTTGGGAATTTATAATGAAGGGAGAAGAGCCTGATACATAAAGAAGCTTATAATCTTTGTCTGGAAAGACATTGGTGTTATATATCTTTGAGAGCTGCTCAATTGTAACAACACGGGCTGCTGAATTTTGTAATTTCTGTAACTGTGAAAGTTGAAATTGTGGCAGCTGAAACAAAAGTGCATTACCAAAGTCAAGCTGGGATGATATGAGGGCATGAACTAATTTTTTGGTGGCTGAGCGGGTTAAATATTTGCGGATGATGCCTAAATTACGTACGTAACTGATACCGGACAGATTTACAAACAGCTGGGCTCTGAACAGACATGGACATTGTAGAATCAAATAAAACTCCAAGATTTCTACATGATTTAGATGGAGTAATAACAATATCATTAACTTTAATAGAGGGAAGGCTGACCTTGTCTAATACAACTTTAGAACCGATAAACAACGGCTCTGATTTCTCTTGATTTAATTTCAAGGAATTAGAGTTCATCCATTCCTTGATATCATGAACACAAGCCTTAAGTTTTTGAATGGTATCAATGACATTGGTTTGGTTAGGTAGGAATGACGTATACACTTGGATATCATCTGCATAACAATGGTAATTAAAAGAGTGACATTGCAAAATCTGTTTCAGACCACTTATGTAAATTGAGTAAAGTGTCGGGCCTCCAACATATCCTTGCAGAACACCACTAACCAATGCAGCAGGATCAGACTTTGAGTTATTGACACAAACAATTTGAAACCTTTCAAATAGGTATGACTTGAACCACTCAAGAGCCACTCAAGGATGGGGAAATTATAAAAGTTTAACATCTATGTCACATGTAGGTGTATGCCAGATTTATATGTTAAAATCTTCTGTTTATAATGCTGGTCATCAGTTTTTAGAATTTGTTTTTAGTCTGATTGAATGGTAAGCATTCTGGATAGTACCAACAAATCTCTTGGAGTATGAATAATAATTAAAAAAAAAGTAATCCTCATAATTTTTTACATATTTGGCATGAACTCTGTGAAGGGTGTGAGATTTAAAAAATCAGAAATTGATTAGGTAAGCCAAGAACAAATGGAACAAAACTCTCAAAAGCATGATTTAATATTATAAATGAAATTGCCAAGCAGTAGTTATAAGGAAGTACCTGATTGTGACATGAAGCTCAGGGCAGAGCCAGGATTTTGTAACAAGGATTTTTTTTTTTTTTTTTTTTTTTTGGGGGGGGGGGGGTCAAATCCGTCAGTATGACAAGAGGAAAAAAAAAAGGAAGGTTATCGAGGATAAAAAAGTGGGTCCATACCTCTGTGAGGGGGTCCAATCCCTCAGTATGACAAGAAAGGGGAACAAAGAAGAAGGGGGGGGGGGGGGTCCTTACCTCTGTGAACCCTTTTGCATAGATGTGCTCCTAAAGTCTGTTCTATAAAGCAGGAATGGGGTTTTGAAGCCCCATGTGGTAGAGATCAATGGAATAGTCATTACTAACCCAATAAATAGAATATTAATGAACAGTTTAGCACTCTGTGAAGGGCACCTGTATTCTAATTAACCTGTCACATCTGGAACTTAATGAGGCTAAAAACCGAATCCCTCAGAACAATGTCAAGATATAGTAAGCACTATGGTAGTAAGAGAGCAAGGTGATTATCGCTTCAATATGCCCACAAATGTTCCGCTCTTTTGCACTTCATACCCCCCTGTTCAGATGTGAAAAACTGAATGTTTCATAAATATAGCTGTGTATAATTGTCATAGAGATTTATCTGGTTGCAACATTGTTTATCTACAGCAGGGTTCCATACTAACTCTTTGGTAATGAGTCAGTATTGATATTTTTAAGGTGCATTAGCCCCTTCTTTAAAAATTTGGAATTTTGGGAGTCCAGACTTAGATTTTTGGTACTTACATATATGTCCTGGGTGCCATTTAGTGTAGAGCCCTTTCTGTAGCGATATCATGTGGTAAATGAAATGTAGGATAGCAAAATGGAGGTTTAGGCATTGTTTCAGATGAAAACTCAGAATCTGCCTTGAATAAGCTCTGAGAAGAGAAATGAATTACTGTTAACGTGGAATATTTCGCGGTGTGGAAATTTTTGTGCATTTCGCACGGCATGAAATTTGCACGAAAATAAAAATGCGTGAATATTTTGTATTACCTATTTTGCCCATGAGTCTAGCGCGTGGGCGAAATTAAAAACATGCAAAATCCACCTTACTTGGCTGAATGCGAAAAATTGTGTGAAAATTTCCACTTTTACAGTATTGGAAATGACATGACTTACTTTGTACAGCACTTCAATATTTGATATTTCCTATGAGCAGATTTAGCCTGTGTGTTCATGTGTAAGTGTCTCACGCTTTTATGGTTCTGTTATGTGTTTCCTAATCCCTTTCAGGACAGGAATTATTTCAGGGCTAAATGTAACACATTTTGTTTTTCACATTGGCAGCAATAATAGTTTTATTTTAGTTCTACATGGTTCTAAAAAGGTGTAATGTCTTTGAAAGCAATATAAATGGTTATGAACTTTGTTGAAAGGTCGAAATACTGGCCAATTTTTATAAAAAAACAATGATTTTGAACTTCTCAATGTGTTGCCTATCTAAGAATTTTAAAGCTTATTCTCCTCTTTAAAATTCATGGCATCAAACACAATATGGTCTTGCAACAAAAATGGACACAGTGTGTTTAGAAATTTTCGCTCTTTCTACTCATGCATCTGATATATTTTTTAGAGCTTTTAATCAAAACTTTAATATTGAGACAAACCTTGAAATGTGGTCGATTGTCTCAAAGGGCTTCTGAATTTTCCTTGTGTGTGAAAACTCCTTTGCAAGATATGCTACATTGTACATTAGGATACTCTTGTCCTAATGAAGAGACTTTGACGTCACAGCGTTGATAATGATCCGCAGACATACATGTACTAAAAAAAAAAAGGCATGGGCGATATTTCCTACAGGGCTTCACAGAACTCGGTTATGGACACCTCGTTCTTTCCCGCTTTCTCTGACAAATCTGCCGAAATGAGAAAGAAATTGTGTGATTTGAATGACCGCAGTTATGGAGAGATTATTCCGATCAGGTTTCTGAAAGGAAATAGTGGTTGAGACATGTATCTCCACTCTTCTCTTCCAAAATGAATACCCAAAATTTGGATATTATCATTTTGTGTGATTGGGAAACAAGAATTGTTCCCACTCACCTGTATGAATTACCTTGACTTATAAACATATCAGCCTCTCTAGCTATTGTGTAAAAGATATATGTTTATCCCTAAGGCTTTTTCGAAATGCAAATATTTTCATTTACGAAAGGAGTTATTTTGGGAAGCGTCGCTGGTGGCTAATATTTAATTCCCACATATGTGTAGGTGTACTTGTTTTTATCCACTTTGCCAATGTGTAAAAAAATCATCAAACTCAATACTTTGTCAATATGTATTATTTTGCAAACTTTGTTATCCAAACTGTAGCAACCGAAAAATGGATGTGTTTAAATGCAGTTTTTATCAGGTATGACATATTAGCTTTTATTGTCATGGAATCTGAAGGAGGACATTTCACCAAGAGAGAAAGAAGGAAAGATAAATAAAGAAAGAACATAAGACGGATCTGTATTAAATGATGTGAGGGGGAGAGAAGATTTTGAGAGTAAGAAAGCTAGTTGAATAGAAAAATGCAGATCTTGAAATAAGAAAATATGAGAGAGAAAGGGGGGGGGGGGGAACATATAGGAAAAAAAAGGTTGACAAACTGAAGACCGTAATACAAATCATTTGGAAATCAAATGGTAACAACTCTAAAAGCTGTTGACTTCTCTTGACTGGAACCCCCTAGGGCTGACCACATCCGTCATTAACATTCCTTTGAAGTTGAACTTGAGAGGGTCAAAGGTTGTACCATTGACATTGACTGTAACTGCTGTGACATGTGTTTTTGCATATCGAACAGGAGAGTCAAGTGTTTTTTTTTTTCTTTAGGCCATGAATTGTTAAAGATGCCAAGGTTACATATTTACTGGGAATAGGTTGTCGACCTTAAACTGCTCAAATGTGTATTTTTAGGGTACTTTCTTAAAGGTAATCTGTAACTTTGTGGAGGCTTGATAAAATCTGAGCTGCTTGGCCCTAAATGCTATCAGTGTATGTAATATGTTGTAAAAATGAAGCCCTGAAAAATTCATGCTAAACGCATCATCATGTGCTTCACAAAAAGTGAAAATATGCAAGTGACCGGAAATGTTAGACCTTTTCTCCCCATAGACTACAGTGTTGGACTAAAGCGTACCCCAGTACGGTTTCATGAATGGCAGTATTTGTCATAGGTATCTTGAAAATAACATCATATATATTGCAAAACCTTTATATTATTCCTGGCTGTTTATTTATCCTTCTGAACATCATTATACAACATAAACATCAAAATTCAACAATTTATTAAATCAAACCTCCACTAATTTTCGATTCCCTTTATCCTGTTGTTTATGATTTGATTTTGGTTATAACATGCATTTTGTATAAGACTCCAGCCAAAGTTATCTTTGGTGTTATTATCCAACAGGTTAAAGTTTGCCATTTTTAAATCCGAATGAAGGATTGACAGAAAGCATGGCCAGCTGATATGTATTCATATTTTATACATACTTCATGTATATATAATTGATAATTCCAAATTAGGTGGTCTATAAGTTTGATAAGACATCATTTGATCATCATTGAAGTATCACTTTTAAACCAAAATGAGCAAAACATGAATTTTGAGAAGGTAGTATGGAATCCCCGACAGGAACTGAACAAGGATCTGTGCAACAAAATACATGTGCATACTAGATATACTGAAGATGTCTAAATTTCCTACCAACTTCCCCATTTGTAATTACATGTAGATAATTATTAAAATTTTATGGAAGTGATGATAGTCTTAATACTGTTTTCTTTTTATTGCTGAGAAGTGTGTGTTAGGGGATGTCCTAAATTATGACATTTTAAAAATACAAATAAGAATTCTGAACTGGTCTCATTGAAGTCACTATCAAGTTAACAAAGAAATCAAAGTCGTTGTGAAATATTTCTCTTTCCAAAGTTGTACATGTATTATGGCCATTGTCTGTCTATGAAAGCAGAACAAAGATAATGAAACATTAACAGGTCTTAAATATGTATTACTTTGTGCAAAACATCACAACTATTTATCAGCCTTTGAAAGAAAGATTCTGAGTAAAAGGAGAGTGATTTAGCTCTGGAAAGCCCCCCCCCCCAAAAAAAAAGAAAAAAAAACCTGCAGAAAACGAAGAGCTCGAATATCAAAGCATAATGATCGGCACAAAGGAAATTGCACTTTTGCTACAGAAATTCTGGCAAGCGCTCATGCAAACAAAGAGGTATTTTTACATAGGTTCATGCACAATTCAAGCATTTTCTTTATTTTGCTTGAAAAGGAAAAAACGGAATGCTCAAAAATTTTATTAATCCTATTAATTACAAGAAGCTCCCTCCATTATACTGTTGTTTTTTTCCAGTTGGCATTGTAGAAATAAAACTGGTATCAACATTGACTGTGTGCTGAAATGCATGTCATTTTGTTGAAGTAGGTCTGAGATTTACTTGGGTTCAAACTCCTTTGTAAAGTTTTGGTAGCTATGTTCATATGGGGCTACGGGACCTGCGGTGTCAAAAATTGAAGTTAGCGAAACTTTAAGTTAACAAAACAACAACTCACTAACCACGACGTGGGTTCACATGGGCCCGAAACAACGATGCTCGTTCTTCTGAAACTACTAGCCGAGCAATCATTGTTAACACCGGAAGTAGATACTGATTGTGTGTACAGTACACATACAGATTCTATGTTTATAATTTGTGCGAAGGGTATGACCCTGAAGTTTAACATGAACATACAGGTCATTGTTTACTAAAAGCAAAATTTATTCTGTCCACACGGTCCTAAACTGCGATGGAGGACCCCCCCCCCGCTTGTGATTTCAGCGTTAACCATGGGCTCTCTTGTGGTTCTAGAACTATATTAAAGTAAACTTAAAATTTCGAAACTATGAGTCCGTTCATACAGTCTGAAACTACAAGATAACTTGTAGTTTTGAAAACTACATGCGAAACTGAAAGTTTAGCTCCCTCCGTGTAAACCTGACTTGATTTCAAAGGACCTTTCCCAAACCAAATGTGCAGTTATAGGTTCATATAAATGGCATTACAATACCAGCTGGGGAAAACAAAGGAAATTGTCTGGACTCAATTACAGGAAATTTGAGGATGCTTCTGAAAATAAAAGGAGAAGAGCAGGAAGAGAAGTATGCACGACTCTAGAAAGTTGGCATATCAGGTGTATTTAAAAAAAAAATGGAAATCAAGAAAGTTTGAAATTATTAAAATTTACAAAAATCATTTTTTATAATTAGTCAAATTGTTAGACCATAATAGTTATATCTTTAGAATTAATTTTGAGCATAATTTTTGTTATGACGTTCATGATGAGTGATAATATTAAGTTATGACATTTTTAGTATAATTCTATTTGTATGAAAATGTTCGTAGTAAAAATAGAAACAAACAACAACTCCCCAACTACACAAGATTTTGACATCAATCCACATGATATAATCACAAACCACAGTTGACTCAGATTTCCTGATGACAATATGATAAGTGCTCTGATATTGATCTTAAAGCTGATGTACATGTACCTACAGTAGTTAAAAAAAAAAGATACCTTTAATTTTATAATTGAAATGAAATTTAGGTTCACATGACAGGCTTTGAACCTAATAAGCTTGTGGTTTTAAACTTTGATGTTATGTTGTATAAGGACTGTGTGGACATACTTGTCATATTTAGAAATTTAACGTTTTCCCAAAGTTTTGAACGACAAGCGATCTTATGATTACCGCGATAACTATGAGCAGCAGGGGTCCTCACTCAAATTTATCCATTGTGCAGACACATTTAACTTGAGGTTTCGACACTAACAACTGCTTGCTCAGCTTGTTTAATACCTTGAGTAGTTGTTGTTTTTGTGCCGTGTGGACCTGCATCGTTTGAAAATGTTAGATTTCGCAAAAGTTTAGAACTATGACAGTGTTGTATGATCATAGCTCATGATACCTTGAGTTGTAATGGTGAGGTAAAAGCTTGCTTTTCAAGCCCCCTAATCTGTTATTTCCATTTCAAGTACTTAAACACACATGTAACTGTCAAAGGATCACCACAAGATATAACATGTGAATAAGCTAATTAGGACCAGGGTTACATTAAAACAAAAAGAGATGTGAATATGGATAATGGCAGCCCCTAACCACATCAACTCTTGCTCGTCAGTCGTCTCTTTATCTTGGTTACTGAAGCTCTGTGTAACCATGGACTCTGTCTGTCATGTATCTATGATATGACTCTAATTATCTAATTGATGATTTGACTGGAGGTTATATGCGAATATTATCACCAAATGGATGTACTTGTATGATTAACTGCTGGAAAAAATAGAACATAATGTGTGGTGTAGGTGTGCGTGTGCAGGGTTTAAAACCACATCCTTTCAAGAAGTATATTAATGTTGTTTTTTTCCCAATTGGAGGAATGAATTGATTAATGTTTCTATCAACTTCATCTTTTATTCATGTAGGTTGATGTTCATTACGGAGTGATGTTCATGTTGTATTAATTTCAAGAATATTATTTTGTGAATGACAATCTTTATAGACTGAAGAGATTTGTCCGCAAAAATATTTGACTTTTTCTTAATGTAAATGTCATGAATTAGAGTGCTGCAATGGTTTAAAAAGCTAGGGTATTGGGTTTGGGAGTTTATGAAATTCATAGATATGTTTTTTTTTAATCAATCAACTCCATCCTTTAACATTTATGATTTTTTCCCCTATGAATCCATTGGTTCCTATTCTACTAATTCAGTTAAACCCAGTGCAAGGATTGAAGTCAAGGGAAAACTTAGCCTTGGTCTAACTTTGTTTAACTTGACTATAGAATGAGCTTAAACCTTTTTTGGGGGTAGAAAACAGACCACTAAGCATATAAAAAGGTTTTGAGAGTCTGTTGTATTAATCATCTTGTGATTTTATTGATTTCATCTTCTACAGAAAACCCTCAAGTCAAGAGACTCAAGGATCTGTTGTCTAGTATCCAAGTGCCGGAGGTGGAGCAGATCACAGCCCGTTCAGCGACGGTCAGGTGGTCCATGCCAGAACCCTACCATTCAGGCCAAGGGGATGAAGATCTTTATGAGGACCACGGGATTGATCCTGCAGCCATTAGCTACGAACTCAAAGTCCTGGACAAAGTGAAGAACAGTAGTCCTGGAACTGTGTACAGGTAAGCGTAGTTGAAGGTCTCAAGAAGGTGTTGCTTGGGTTGGAGGAAGTTGCTTGATAAAAGGCACTCTCTGTGACCATCTGACTGCAGGGAGAACTTTTTTAGGGTCAAGAAAAGTAGTCTTCAAACACTTTTCATGTAAGCCTTGTTGAAGGTCAAGGGAAGATGTTGCATAGGTTAGAGGGAGTTACCTGATCAAAGACCCCGTTTACAGTGAGAGTAAGCCCGGGCCGAGGCCGGGCTAAACTTCACTGTAAACGTTCAAAAGGCCAAATGCGGTACCAAAAGCGGCCGCGCATTTGGACCACCTCTGGAGGTAGTCTCGGCCCGGCCTCGGCCCGGCCTTCTTTCACTGTAAACGCACGCAGGGCCAAATGCGGTACCAAATGCGATCCCGGAAGTGCAGCGATCATGACATCATTGGATATGATGTCGTGATCCCGCAGTTGCTTTGAGTGTTGCATGCATTGTATGGCCTGAGCTGCTTTGTTGTCTTTTCTGCTGAGATTTCCAAAGCTTTTCCGCGTAAATAAAAGTCGAGATACTAGAGTTTGTAAATCAATTATCATCGTTCATTTCTTGTGCTGTTTCGTTCGAAAGAGCAGGCCATTCCTCCTGCGACGATTCTCCTCACATTGCTCTCTCCTCAACCTCCTGTCATGATTATACCTTTGAATTCTACGAATACGACCTTCCTTATCCATCCTCTTGTCTTCTCGATCGTACAAAGATATTAAAATTGCGTAGAGAATATGAAATTATCCGATAAGTTAAGCGAGCAGCTGTGGTGTTCGATCGTTCGTCGTATGCATGCGAGCTAAAAAAAATATCGGTACAAATAACCCGCGCCACACTGTTACGTTTACCCACCAAACTACCCACCAAAATAAACGTTTGTTTACATTCAGAGCGCCACTACGCCAAAATATTGAAAGGTTATAATTTAGGCCGGCCCGAGACCCGCACTGTAAACGCACAAAATTGAGGGGCCGAGTACCGCAATTAGGGCCGGGCCGAGGCTGGGCTCAGGCCGGGCTCGGCCCGGCCCTGCACTGTAAACGGGGTCAAAGACTCCAGCTGACTCTGTAAAATGGTGCAGTCGGTAAAGCGTCTGCCTGTCGAACCAAAAATCGTGGTTTCGAATTCACCCTGGGCCTGAAGCCTGCGTTGTGTGTTAGCGTGCCCCTCCCTTGTTTCATAGACGCAGGCTATGTTACAGTGTGAGAAACACTCCGTCCCTCGGATAGGATGTTATTTGGAGGCCCCGTGTAGAGGACAGTCACCACCTTTGCACGTTAAGAACCCAATGCGCTATTTGAATAAGAGTAGGGGGAAACCCCGGTGTAGTGGTATACTTGCACATCCAAATCAGTTATATCGCGAGGAGAGACCTAAGGGTTACAGTGATTCAGTTCGCTTTTCAGGTGAGGCCAAATACTTAATAATAATAATAAAAGATCGGTAGTCCACATTGGTTTTCTGGTAAGCCACATCCAGGGTCAAGAGAAGATGTTGCTTGGTTTTGAGACAGTTTTCTGATAGAAGGCAGTCTGGCGGACCATACAAAGAGCCTTGAGAACACTTGCCACTGAAATGTTTACAGAGAAGCCATGTCAGGGGTCAAGAAAAGAGGTTGCTTTGTGTCAAGACCATTGCTTCACTAGCAGATTATATGAGGATCTTTCAGGTTTGTCATTAGACGATGCATCTTTGGAGATATCTCAGGCTTTTCTGTGAGGCCAATTACATTGTATTTGTCAGTGTTCGAACAAACAAAGATTTTAAATTGTGATGATCTGCAGTTGGGCCAAGCCATATTGGTATTGTTTTTCTTTGTAATATGTAAACAAAATGATCATTCTTCATTCAGAGCTCAGCTTGTTGGACTTAATCAGTGCTAGCTCAAAAATGGTTAATAAATTGGGCTTAAAATTGATATCCATATCAGAGCAAAGTTACTTTTCCCAGCTTAGATATTTTTCTTGCACTTCGGCACTTTGGTGCAGGATACTTAGCTACATGATTGAATTTTTTTCACATTTTTAAATCATTAATTTCAAATTACAACTACTCTACAGTATATACAATGTAGAAAAGGGCTCCTCTTATTTTCTTTTGCACCATTGTGCTTCCATGAAGTCTAGATTCCATAATGCACTTATCGAGCAGAAGGAATGATTGGAACATGAAGGGATCTGAAGAGAACAAACATTGCAATGATCCTGAGGAGATAATATTAGAGTACACATCAGTTGGCCTCTTGTCTTTCGTCTTGGCTCCGTGTGTGGGCTTAGGCTGTTATAGTTAGAGAGACAGCATGAGACATGTCTTGTGTTATTGATATGTCCTCAAATGTTGGGATTAACTTGGATATGAGACTTTGGGGGAGAGCCAAGGGGGCAACCTTGGGGCCCTAGTTCATCCCATCCACTGTGGAAAATTGTGTTACACAGTAAAAGATAGCACGCACTGTCATGCTCATGAATCTATTGCTTTCATGAATGTTTGTACAGTGAAACCTGTGTATAAAGGCCATTTCAGGGAGACAAAAGCGGTATTTATGAGCAGGTGGTCTTTATGTACATGTACATGTTCCTTTAACACACGTTTTAGTGAGAATCACTTTTCAAAGGAAACAGAAATTGTGGTCTTTACAGACATGTGGTCTTTCTATACATGTGGTCTTTCTATACAGGTGGTAGCTGAAGCAGGTTTCACTGTATATGTTCTTTTGTAGTTGGAGGTAGAGTACTGTAAATAAAATCAGAAGCTTTTGTTTGCAATAGACTTTCTTGAATTTTGTGAGTGGGTCCGGTCAAGCCGTGAAATAAATGAATCACATCTCTACAAATTTGCAATTTGTGAAAATTTCTAATTTGTGAAAATTTCTTGCAGTGAAAACAGTGGTTCTAAACAGTTTGCAAAAATGATTGGTTTTAGGTTTTAGAGTTGCCTGGCCTCTGCTGAGGTTTGATTACCTCTCTACAATGCTTTCTTGCTCTTGACCACCAGAATTTACGTAGTGCTTGCTGGAACAGGGCAACAAATTAATTCAAACTGTAATCTAAGGATATTGTTATGATCATATTGAGGTCTTTCCAAAAGATCTCAGATCTTGTCTAGACATGACAGGGAAAAGCTGCTCTTAAGCCCGGCGCACACTATACGATCCGACTGCGACCCGATTTTCGAACAAACTGCAGTTTGCATTAAATGTGAAAGTTTAAAAAAGTGAAATTAATCTCATTTGAAGTTCGGAATAATGATACGAATACTAATATCAAAATTTTGGTTAACTGCAATTCTTCTGGTTAGAGTAAAGGCCAAATCGGCTTCAAATCTTAGTCGATCGCAGGATTGGTATGACGTCACTACGATTTGGAATTGAATTTGCTTTTATTCCTACACGGGGGCTCGCAGTAGCCCGGAATTTCGATTTTAGTATTCATACTACTATTTGGAACTTTGATGATCACGAAGATTTTACATGTTTGAAGGTTCATATCAAGTGTTATAACAACTTTTACCAAAATCGCATCGTAGTCAGATCGTGCAGTGTGCGCCGGGCTGTAGGCTCTTCAGTTTGTCTCTTACTGTCTGGGGAGGGGGGGGGGGGGATCTGTAGATAAGGTGAATAAAGGGGTAGCAGCTTGGGAGGGGGCAATTAGCGTAGTCAATACTATGACGTCTAAACACACTGGTGGCAAATTGCTGAGCTAGTCTCCGATGACGAACTGCTTCTGATACTTAGTGAAAAATTTGGACCATTGGTTCTGGAAAGGAACAAAGCTACATTACATGTAGACCTGTGGGGTGGCTCTACAGAGAGCATTGCCTTTGCTTAAACCCATTGGATATGATATGATTTGATTATAAATGGTATAACTTGAATACTCTATAGACTACAGCCATATCACAGACTTACATGTAGAATTGGACAGGTTAATGGTTAGACTTACTGGTCCTGGGGCGTGTTGCACAAAACTTGCATTTAATCCCAACTCCTAAAAATCAAGCTTGCTTTCCAAACTTTCCTCCACAATACAGCTAGAATTTATTTGATAATAATAATAATAGCTGTTTCTTTTATAGCGCCTTACCAGTTACAGTGTACCCGACCAAAGCGCTTACAGCATTATTACTTACCACTTACAGTGTGAATTAAAATTTTTTTTTAAAATCGAATTTATGTGCCAGATTTCATTCTTAATGGTTTTTCTATGCTCATAATGATTTTTGTAAACTGAAAGTCTTTGTAAATTTATTTGCCATTATTGTGGAAATAAATGAAATGAAATAGTACCGTTATAGCATGTAGGTATCCTGGTTGGGTCTTGCAGCTGTACTATGACATGTAACCCAGTTTATTAAATTTTATAAAATATATTCTGAAACAAGGTATTAGGGGAATTATGTAAAAAAAAAAATTTATGCTGTGATATGAAGAAGAATTTAGACAGTTGAGTAGATTTTTTTGTAGATTTGGAAGGAGGAGAAACGGTTGTGTATTTAGGGATGGGGTGGGGGTTCTGATCCAAAATATTTCATTTTCTCCCATGATTCGCTTCATAAGTTTGTTTGGCTTCCTAAAATCAATAATAAAGCTATCAGCTTTACATCATTAGTCTTAACTAATTATTTTCTTGATAAAGAGCAAATGCACTTTTATTTTCCAGTTTTATCCAAGTGAGGCAACTGTTTAGTAAACTGTTGGCAATTACTGGTCAGCAATAGCTAAAATGATCAAGCACTTGGGTAGTACATATTTTTTGTTAATGATCTGTGACAGTTCTTGTTGGGCAAATTGGCAAATGGGCACCTGTTTCTTGGAAACCTTTTTGTTTGATATAAAGGTTTGGTCCAAATTCTGTAATTCATGTTAGGAGAAAAATGAACACAAGTGTAATGTGGGCATATCAATTTTCTTTGAAAGAGAGGAGATGTGAGTGAACTGTCAAAATTAATAATTGGGAATGTGTGCGCAGGTACCATAAATAACGTTATATAAACCGCACATTTTTGCTCGTCAGAAAATGTCAAAAGTCGGGGTGCGGGTAGTACACGATGCTAGGCTAAAAAACAAAAGAAGAGTCATATCGCCCAAACTGACCATAATCTAGGGGTCTAATGTCCTGTTTATATGCTCACTGTTTTGTAAGTCTAAATGCTACGAAATATCTTTACAAATTAATTTAGATTTTAAAATTAACAGCCTAACTTGCGTATTAAACCCACAAGCAAGTTCATGCCATGACACAATCCCGGCACAAACCATATTGGCAGCGTGCCGTACTCTCAGTGAGGGCCCCCAAATATAAGTCCATTGACCAAGCAAGGGCAAGGCTTGTAAAGACTTGACGCTTGTCAAAGTAAAGATTCGTGATCGGGATGAAAATGAAAGAAAACATCACAAAACACCCAGTAACAATACAGATAAAGGCAAACTGATACATGTTTGAAGAGCTGTGGTGCAAGGTTTTTCAACAAAATAATCGATCCCACAACATTTGGAGTTGCCCCCATTTCATACCCATGCATTGGTAGATTTGCTCCCCTGCTCCAGCGGCGTAGCAAGTTTGCACGCTCTGGTAAAAGTCCCTGCCTGCACATGGCTTGAGCATAAATTAATTTGCTTACTAACTTAACCCATGCGCATTGGTTGAGCTGGTATGCAAATTAATAACTCTGCTAATGCGCATCAGTTAAGCTAGTATGCAACTTAATTTATGCTCAAGCCATGTGCAGAGACTTTTGCCAGAGTGTGCAAACTTGCTAGGCCGCTGGAGCAGGGGAGCAAACCTACCTATGCATGGGTATGAAATGGAGGAAACTTCAAATGTTGTGGGATCGATTATTTTGTTGAAAATCCTTGCGCCATAGCTCTTCAAACATGAAACTTCTGTGATAGTTCCTGGATTTATCTAGGAATATTTTCTCAAGCAAGGTATCAGTTTGCCTTTATCTGTATTGTGAACTGTGTTTTGTTATGTTTTCTTTCATTTTGATGGTGATGAAGATACGAATCTTTACCATGACCATGGTTTGTCATGTCTTTGAAGCAAGCCTTATTTTGGCCAACGACTCATATTTGAAGAGTTCCCCGACTTTGAAAATGAGTTAAAATACAGCAAACTACCAATTAAAGTACAATTTTGATTTACACTTTTTAAAATCATTTCTTAATGCTTTTGCCTCTAGATTTAGCTGTTGAATTTATCATGCATATTTTTAATTTTTTTTTTGCTTAGGGGGTCGAAAGTTGGGGGTGCGGTTAATACATGACAGCAGTTTACACAACGTTATTTACAGTATTTTGAAGGGGGGGGGGGTTGTAAAATAATCGAGATATAATCAATTATAAAAATGAACATTTTAGATGATGGATAATTTAAGGAAAAGGAGAAGAAAAGGAAAAAGGGTTAGTGGGATGCTACAATGTATAATGATAGTGATATAATAAACAGAGACCACAGCAAGAGGGAGAGATAAGAGATGGGGGGGGGGGGGGGGGGGGCTCTCTTACAGGTGGAGATTACCATTATCAATATCTGTCTATGTATTTTCCCAGCATAATACAAAAGATTAAAGCAAGAAGATGACTTTAAAAATATTGAAAGTGTCATGCTTGAAGAAGATCAGATCCATTTAGAGAAAGAGAAAAATACATTAGGCTTTACCAAGAAACAGATGGATATTAAACGGACAGATGGACAGACTTTCAGAGTGACAGACAGGTATCAGACATAAAGAAAAACAGATGAGCAGATACATGTAGACCGGTTAAACCAAATGACCGATAGACAGACACTAGACAGACAGATGGACTGACTGACAGACAAATCTGGTTGAGTGAATAGTTGAAAGAAAGAGGCAGAGATGCAATGTGGATTGGAACCGTGAGCCCAAAGTCCAGCCATGACATGATTAGGAGGGATGGAATAGTTAAGAGTACATATGAAACAGACAGAACATACAGACAGACGGAACCAAATGACTGATAGACAGACAGACATACCGACAAATCTGGTTGAGTGAGTAGTTGAAAGGAAGATGCAATGTGGCATGGAACTGTGAGCCCCCATACCAACCATGACATGATTTGAAGGGATGGAATAGTTAGAAGGCTGGAATGTTTTCATGTGTACATAGCCTGCGTGCCAGAATGCCCTCCACATAATGCAGTGTCTTTCATACCTGTAGTCTTGGTCCGAAGACCCAGAACTTGACTGGGGGCATTCACCTGGGGAGAACTGGGGGGGGGGGGGGGGTCTTAAAGCTGTTCGTAAAGTTACGCATGACATTACGAACGACTTGAATATGAAGTGCCACATAGGATGCCCAAAGTTTTTCCTGATGTTTTAACAAAGTATGACTGTATTTCCAGTAGCCTCAATCAAATTATCACAAAAAATGTACTTTGCATAAAAAAATGTTTGTTATAGTAAGAATGGTATTCTACCATCCTAATTGGCTTGTCATATTTAAGTCATTCGTAAAGTCATGCGTAACTGTACAAACAGTTTTATGAACTCCCGGGGGGGGGGGGGGGGGGGGGGGGGGGGAGGGGCCCTGTGTTACTTTGCAATTGATCCAAATCGATAGCAAGTCTCCAGATCAGTCTTAAAGTTGCAAAGTTGTATATGGAGTTGCCATTTATATCAACTTCAAGTGAAGTTGCGATCAGTTTGGATCAATCACAACATTTTATATTAAAGACATGGGCCCAGGAGTCTAGTCTCTAAACAGGACTTATGATCTTATAATTAAAGAAAAAAAAGAAATGAAAAAGTTGAAAATTATGGAAGGTCAACAAATATAAATATTAGTGTGCAAGCAGAGATTCTGTATTAGAAATCTTTATGTTACAAATCAACGGTGTCTTTACCCAAGTCTACATGTATATCACCTTTGCCACAATGTATCTAGACTATGAGATTTATGAAGCACAGATGTAGCCTTGAAGTCCAGACCCTGTTCATGGATTTAAAAGAGAATTAACACTAGAATATATATATATGTACTTATGTTCAAAGGTGTAATATATTCTTAATCATTGACCTGTATCACTTTAGAAATAAAATATCAGAAAAGGGTTTAAATCAAGACATTCTAGCTCACGGTATCATCTGCTAACACTTTACATGGGGGCTGCCATTTTCTTGATGACATGGACTTGTACATGAACCATTGGAAACCGTTTCGGTCACAAAGATTTTTTTAATCCTCTAGCTAAATTGCTTCTCTTCATTATAAAAAATCCCCATATATGATGGAAAATACATAACAGGTGTATACATATATTCTAAAATTTGAAATTTATAGATTTCTTTTTAAATTCTCTGGTTTTGCTAACTAGAAAATGTTTCTTCGCTTTGCCTGGCAGAGCAGAACATAATTTATACAACATGCATTCTGACTTTTGAAGTCCATTATCTCAATGCATAGTTTGTCACTATTGATGCTCGGGGAAAGTCATCTGGCATAAATTTTGATTAATTCGCTTCGTCACGTTCGTCATAGTATCAAGAAAATAGATTTATATTTAGTAAAATCGTAATTTTCAAAGAAATATAGAAGACATTTTCGTTTTAGAATATATATCTGTTAAATATTTTAAATCTCAAATGGGATTTTGTGTCAGGAAGAAAGACAATTTTGCATTCGGATTAAAAATATCTTTATGTACACATCAAGAAAATGGCAGCCCCCGGGTATTGCTAGTAGACGATAAATCTTTCAGAGAAAATCTTGATTTATACCCTTCTCGTATATTTTAATGCAAAACTGCGTGGGACAACAAGAAGGAATAGATTACATCTTTGAATATAAGCACTTTATATTATGAGGTTAATTCCCCTTCATTGTAGGAACTGTGTATGCAAAAACTAATGTAAAACCATAAACAACTGACACTACACTAATTTTTTGCGATTTATGACAGTAAATTTCTTGTGAAAATGACTGTTTACAATTTGCAAACTTTCATGTCACAAACGTTTCTGGTTTTACAGTGGTCTATAAAGTATAGTTATCTGTTGCCTCCAAAGTTAAACATCATTATCAATTGGTGACAACTTTGCCTAACGTTGTAACTTATGCTGTGATTCCAGTATGTGGTTCAGTTGAAGAGTCTGATGAAAATAGGAGGAATAAAGGGTTTTCCAACAGTGGTATTCAAGTTTGATGCTAATCAACCTTAATTGGTATTATTATTTGTGTCAGTATTAAAATTCGTGGTCGGTTTTTGGAACGTCATTGTATTACAGTTTGCTTGCTGTAGACCATCATGCATGTACATGTATGATATAAATTGCCTTCAACCCTGATTACAAACTTATCATATATTATTCAAGTGTCACTTAACTGTGCCATTCACATTATGTTCCATCTGTGTGACTTTGTTGAGTTTAGGAGTCCCTTACAATATATAAAGGTGATTCAGAGATCGCTATCTTCTGAAGGCAAAGGTGTTCATGCTATTCCAACATACATAACAAATCAAACTACCTGAAAAGATTTGAGTCATTCCTATGTGTTTTCATGGGCACTTAGCCAGCTGTGCTAATCTGCGTGCCCATTACCTAGAAATAGAAATGTGCTTTTAAGAGAAGATCGTGCAGCAATTGAAGAACTCACCGCAAATCCCTCCTCATATGTTTAGCAAGAAATAGGTCGTAGAGGAGGCTGTTGAATGATGGTTATTGGTTATCAGAGGGGGTAAGGGAGGGGTTGGGATAGAGCCCTATTATATCATTTTATTTCACGCAATTTATCCAATAAAAAGAACAAGGCAATCAAAAACTGACAAGATGAAATTGCAGAGTTTTATTACGATGAGAATAAAAATTGACGTTAAAAAAGCATTATGTACAGGAAAATTTGAAGATCAATAAATGTTGACTTTGTATGAAATAAAAATCTGAAGATCAATAAATGTTGAATTTGTATGATATAAAAATGATTTTAAAGAAAATTTTAAGAGATAACATAAAGATGAGTTTCGTTAAAATGCGCCTGAGTTGTCAAGGATTGGAAAGTTATTGAAATAAGGAATGAGTATACGCATTTTCATAAAATTTAAATATTTGAGGGCTTAATTTATTGAAGCTTTGATTTGGCTATCATGTTCAGTGATTTGTGTAGATGCGCTGCAACAGATTGATACAAATTGATTTTATGTGAGCTCCTCTTAGACTTTTGGAGGCAATTGACCCTTTAATGATAATAATAATAATATTACATTTATATAGATTATTATGTACATACTTCAATGCACTTTACAATGTTATCTATTAACCCTGGTCATTGGATTTCAAGCCCGTACACAAGTGTGCACCATCTCTACTCCTTAAGGACCATTCCTACCATTTTGCACCGTTCAAATGCATGCATGTAGGGCAATGGCAAATACAGTCGCATTGACTTTCGGCAATCCTCACAGGTACCCATTATCTCATGGGTAAGAGTGGCAATGTAGATTGATGTCTTGCCACAGGACGTTAGCACCATGGCGGAACTCGAACCGCGAACCATGTGATCCACAGTCCTGTGATGTATCCACTAGACCATGACCCTTTCCCCACTCTTATTTTCACTAATGTGGAGTAACCACTTCATTTTATGTTGGGTTTAAGAGGAAAACAGCTGATCAAAATTGCAGACAACAATATGTTCTTTGACTTCCAAACCTTTGAATCATTTCCTTAGGTTTTGAGTGAACATTAGTAAACGTATCTGGGCACCGGAACAAAAAGCTTAGCAATTGATTATGAAATTGATCGATTGATGATACGATCAATTAATTGTACATAGCAGTCAATTGCAAAATTTGTCCTAGCCAAACAGGACTTTGCTATTGTGTTCAGGAATTTTATGCATTCATCACTAACCCACATACATGTAAATAGCCAAGATGGGTCCTTTTCTGGAGTAGTATTCAACTCATCCGCCATTTATATTTTTCACTCAACTGTTATGGTCCACATCTTTGGGAATACTTTTCTTGGAAAACGAATCTCATTTATTTTGTAGAGCTTGTTAATATAGTACAAGATGATGTGAATAAGGCGGCAAGGGGATAGGGAGAGGATGCGCGATGGATACAGGGTATGAAAATAGAATTCATCATCTTATTCCATCTCTCTTCATTGTCTGTTCTCGGTTGGTGATGTATTACATCGACGTCTGTTCTCATTACGGTTTAGATTGTCTGGTTTATACCGTCTTCCCATGCTCCCTCTTGTAACCTGTTCAGACTAGAGAGAAAAAAAAGAAATGTCTCGTAAATAGTTATCATATTGTGAAAGGGACATACAGACATGAAAAAAGTATCATTGATTGATTGACTGTAATGGTTTTATTTATTATCAAACTTCGCAGCCAAATGGCTGAACTGTGTCTGATTAAAATGATAAAAAATACGATAACGTAAAAAATACACTACACATACATGTAGGAAACATGTTAAACAAAATTCAAAAGATAATTGACATGCACAGTATGAAAATTACAATAAGAAGATCGATACATGTAAATCTAATAAGAATAGGAATAGTTGGAGTGTGTGACATCAAAATGATTAAAACCTGGTTTGATGTTCTAGATGTACCTGATACCCGCCATATTTAACGAAGTCCAGCAAGGTCACCAAACTTTAACAAACACACTAGCACATAAACTATTGCCACCAAACAAGTGTTTCAGGAGATTGATTCAGAAGACGGCCGTCTGTTAACGCGCATCAAATTTTGTATAGCCAAACAAAGATTTAAACATCCTTTTTAACCAAAACTCAACAAAGAATCAAGATCCACTTTTAGAGGAAAAGGTGGATCGCACGAAAAAATGTATAACTGGGCAGGGCTTTTGTCATGAGCGATATAAAGAAACATCTGATTAAGAAATTAGTAGGGGGAGGTCAGCTAACATAATACGTTTGGTGTTGGCTTATTTCATGATATTGCTCGAGGATGAAAGCCAACTGCTAGCTGGTCATATCAGCTAGCGCTCATGACAAAAGCCCCGCCCAGTTAAACATTTTTCCCCTAAAAGTGGATCTTGATTCTTTGTTGAGTTTTTATTCGAAAGGATGTTGAAATCTTTGATTTGCTATACAATGTTTCATTCTATGAAGTTTCATTGTACAGCACATCCAGACTTGAAAAAAATAATTACCCCTACTTATACCGCTATATGGTTATCGGATAACCTTATGATGAATTTTGTTCGTCTAAATGGGGGTTGAAGTGGTCTTACATCTTCCCAGTATGTCTGGTTGTGATGATGTAGTTTCAAATGTGTATCTGTCTGCCTGTCTTCCTCTTTGGCAGACTAATGCAATTATGTAGGCCTACATAATACGGAGATCTATCTTGCCCCCTCCTATATATCCCAATGTTATGCTTCCATCATTTTGCCCAGAATTGCCAAATTATTATCTGTATTAACCCTCCTTCTGTAACTAATTCATGCTTCCTTTAGTTTCAGTTAATTAACAAAAAATAGTCGCTATCTTTTAATATCAACCATCAAGGTTAAATTCATTTACATCTTTCTTGAACCCCCCTTCTGTATTAAGTTCATGCCTTCTTTATTTTTAATTAATTGTTAAAAAGATGGTACTTGATCATTATCTTTGTCCACCACCAAGGTTAGATTGATTTGTAGCTTTCTTGATCCCATGTTAATATTTTCCTATTTTGTAAATTGATTTGTAAAAAGATAGTATTCTATATCTTTATTAACGACCAAGGTTAAATTCATTAAGAGCCTACATCTTTTTGAAACCCACCTTCTATCACTGAATTCATACTTGCCTTATTTGTAAATTAATTTGTTAAAAGGTAGTTGTCTTTATCTTTATCAACCAGCAAGGTTATATCTATGCATATACACGCACAGGAAATCAGTAAATTTTAATTGGCAAAAATGATTTGAAATAATCCCTGGTGGTACATGTTGGCCTACCGGTAGATGAATGTATTTTTTCACATTCAACTCAAGAAAACTAAGAATACATCAAAATTGAAAAAAAAAAAAATTGATTTATTACTCGCATGGGGTGGAACGCTTTCAACAAGAGAACTTTATAGAAGTGTTTACATGTTTTTCTGATGTTTTGGGTCTTTTTCATCTCTTTGTATATATATTTTTTATCTGAGAAGGGAAGTTATTCAAGCCCTGCACACTTTGGGTACTCAGAATTTGGGGTCTGAATAATAGACTACAGCATGGGGAAGGGAGTTGGATGTCCTTCCAATGATTATTAGAGGTCATGGGGTTAAAGGTCAATAGTTCCAAACCACTTGCTGAGGCAAGCAGGTTTGAGAAGCATTCTACTGAAAAGAACCAAACTGTCAAAAATAAACTCTTCTAGAAAGTTCTCATTTCATCAAAAACAATGTTTTGTGTGATATATGTAAGTGTACTAGACTGGACCTTAGCTGGAACATTCCTTGGATATTGATCATCTTTTCTATTTTGTTTACATTTTGACATATTGTCTTGGAGTATGTTTAAATATATCATAAATTATAAATTCTGCTCGTGCAACAAATATATTCATTTAGGCATTCTTACATTTATTTATTTACGTATAATATTAGTATTTTGTTCTTTTTATAGGTGAAGGGGCTTTCAAATTTTGCATTATACTGTAATCTACACACATTGTTTCGGTGATGCTGCTCCTAGACCCCATTTACACCAAGCTTTTAGGCCGGCCTCGGGCCGGCCTAAAGCTTGGTGTAAATGCAAAGCCAGCCCGAGGCCCTCCCAAATTTGGGACTACCTCTGGAGGTAGTCTAGGGCTGGCCCGAGGCCGGCCTAAATTTGGTGGAAATGGAAAGGAGGCCTCGGGCCCCCAATTTTGCGCACGATGCGACGCTGTTACGTATACTGAACAACAACAAAAAACGCGCAAAGTATTTCCGGAGTATCCGGCGTGCAAGCATCAAGTTCAATTGAACTAACCTCCTCCGACATATTATAAATTTGATAAAAATATCAGAACAGACGATAATTGTATCCTTTTTTGAATTTCCTGATGCTGGTAAGAGTTTTCTTATTTTGTTCCTGAACGGACTGCATTTTTGTAGATCATCATCGACGAAACGGAGTTGGAGATCGAGAGTATGAAAAGACAACAAATCGCGCACGCGCACGCGAAAGAAAAAAAATGTTTTGTTTACATGTAGGGCGACACGTGCGGTGAGTTTGGGAAAAGAGGCCTTAAAATGCCGGCCCAATATTCGGTGTAAAAGCAAAAAATTGCGGGCCTCGGGCCGGCCTAAATTGGAGGCCCGAGGCCGGCCTCGGGCCAGCCCTTTGGTGTAAATCGGGTCTTAGTGTTGACAATAGTCCGGGCCAGTGGCGGCAATCTCTACGGCATCCTTTTGTTTGAGGGAGGGGAGGGGGGAGGTTCTTTGTCCCTCCCTCGAATTGCTGCCAGTGCCGGGGGATACATTTCGCATTGGGCGGCATAAAATTTGGTTTATAACTTGTTTTTTAGTGTTTAAAAAAAATATTGATATTTAATGATTCAGTTACACACGTATTAAGGTGGATTGTACTGGATCCATTTTTCCCTTCGTATTGCCACTTTCAATTACTCAAACCACTTTCAAATTCACTGCCGAAGAGGATTGGGTCTGGACCAAATATTGTAAAACCAGATACTTTTGCTAATTGCAAAAATTCCAGGGCCCCGTCTTAAAGATTTGTGATTGATTCTATTCGATCCTAACTTAAAATTAATCTCAACTCTTTATCAGATGGGGCCCAGGTTGTATTAGACGACAGATGTAATTCAATTATATTCAGGCATGATATTTTGGCGAATTATGAGTATGACCACTTGCAAAAACTTGCTAATGTTTTGAGCACACAAAACTTTGTTTTACAATAGCTAGGAATCAGCATTCAACTCTACTCCCTGTCCAACTTTTCAATTCCTTTCAAGAAGAAAGTGCTGAGTGATTCTGCACTGGAAATAGATTCTATGTAATAATATAGGGATCTGCGGTACTCAATCAAGACTGAATAGATTCTTTTATGATTTTATTATGGGATGGCAGGAAAAAATAAAGGAGCAGATGCGTACATATATGTTGCAGGCTTTGAATACAAAAGATGAAAGATGATTTTGAAGGTGGATCAAGTGCATAAGTGCTAAGCCTGAGTCATATCGAATATTTCATAAACCGGGATTCGACGGCTTTGATTCGATCGAATACCGGTTAATCGATAAATGATGTGCGGTGAAAACAGAGTTGCACACAGTTGCACGCAGTGCATGCACCATGCACCGGTGACCGGTCCGCTGGCATTGCGGGCATATGTATGGGCTCTCGCTGCTCGACATTAACGATAGCCCGCTAGCCAATGGCTAGTAAAAATCACAGCGGACGAGCCAAAATCTTAAGTTTCTAGTCCGTATGGCTAGCCAAAATATCATTAGTGTCGCACGAAGCGATGCTCATTGTCGACACACCCGACAATGATTCAAATTCAAAGAATTAATAATCTTACTTTGTCTTTGGAGAGCTGAATGGAACACGTTTGTTCGATGCCAAAAAAAAAAAAACAATACGAAATAAACTTTTCGTCGCTCAATATAGACTCGACTTCATTCAGCTTCAGAGATCATTCAGAAGTAATTGCCAATTTGATGAGAGTGTGATATTAGTTATTGCGAATTAAGTAGGAACACTCGTACTCATGCCCATATTTATCATGTTCAATTATACAATTGTCAAATTGACAATGCAGAGAGAGTGCAAGAAAATTATCGTAAACTTCAGTTCGTAACGACAAAACGATTTTTCCATAGAGAAAGCACAGGTAAAGCGCGACGTCCTCCGCGAGCGAATTAGCGAAAGTTAGCCAACAGTTTGAACTTTGAAGTCGCCTTCACGTTCTCTGCTAGTATATATGCTGTACGTTACGGAGTTTTTTTTTTTATTTGATTTTTTCATGGTGGCTACGGTAGTCAAAAATCTGGCGGACTACAAATCGATGCACCGAATTTGCCAAAACGTATTCGGGATTCGATGTCTTCGATCGAACACCGGCTAACCAATCGATTCGACTCAGGCTTAATAAGTGCATAGGACATAGGATCAAGTACAAAATACTTGCTCCAAACTTGACTATGAATTTGAAAACAGTAGAACTAACAGCTGATTTAGCATATTGGTATATATCAGGACCATTTAGTATTTATAAGGGATGGAAACATGATATAGCATTTATGGAATAAGCTTATACATGAACCACTTTGAAAGAGATAAATGACAAGAATGGAAAGTAGAATGAAAGAGCTGCCCTTGTATTTGTATACTTGAAGTGAATGAGTTAGAATTCTTCAGATCCCTGTCTATGTAATTCATCTAGACACATGTTCAGCTCTGTGAGTTCAAAGGTCGTGTCAGTTCAAACCTGAGAAGACCTTTGATCTGCCGAAGAGGAAAATGAAGAAGAAGTGCAGACAAACTCACTGGGCCTGCACTGCAGAGAAAATGAATTATTACCGTGTTCTTTTCTGAAAAGGTGATTTTTCTGTAACTGTGAGGAGAAATAGATCTTATTTGAGTACATGTGTAGGCCTCTAGATCAGAGGGTTCCCTGATGATGTCACGATGGAGTACAGAACAAAAGCAAACCCGTGACTATGACAATGGCTTTTCATAGTCTGATGCACAGGTTTTTATTGTTATATACTCCAGCATGGCTGCTTGTGGGAACCCTCAAGACTTTGTACCTCAACCATAAAAACCATACTCATCTTATTTTACCTTTTTATTGTCGATGTCATGCTCATCTTTTTTTAATCTATAAATTCATTACTATTTATTTCAAGAGCATTTTTGTTAATTGGTTTCAGTTATTTCAGCCTGACAAGATGACAGTAGCTACATTCATACGGGACTTGTGGTTTCGAAACTTTAAGTTAACGAAACCACGACTCCCTAACCTCAACAAGGGTTCACACAAGCCCTTAAAGATCACATTGCAAGAAAATTCCATCAAAATAAATATTGGCTTAATACTTATTATTGCATAGATGGCATAAATTATACAAGGTTATCCAAATTCAACGCTTGGAAACATTTGAATTAATGATTATTATCAATTATAAAACGGTAAAATACAGCCCCCGATATAGCAGCTGAAGAGCTCCTTGAACGCTGCTGAGATGTGTGACGACACACGAAGGACCAGTCCTGTCTAAGCAGACGATGTCCCATAACATCTTACACATTTTTCAGTGCCTGTTTTGTCATCTCCTCTTCACTTATTTCTCTTACTTGACTAGCGTCAGTCTTAATGTTAGTCTGTTGCCTCACTCTTAACTTCGTGTATGGTATTATTTTGATGAAAAATGCAGTGTTAAAAAAATAAAAGAATCAGTCACTTGTAAACAAAATAAGATGCCATTGTATTTTCAGCTGCTTGCACTGGAGCATGTTCAGCGTTTCAAGAGGGAACGAATACAATCTGTGATAATATTCGGAGGGCTTTTCAATTTGAAAGTGGGGTTTATTTCATTGATCATTGACCCTTCTCCTGTGTATTTACTATCAAACGGTTTTAGTTATCAGAATCAGTTCACTTTCCCTTTTAGAATGGTGTGAAATAAGGTCATGTTAAATATACCAAATTTGATAAATAATTGCATTGCAATTACGTTCATTCATTATAGGACGTCGTCTGCTTAAGCAGGATCGATCCCTTGTGTGACGACATCAAAACATCGCTATATTTCTGACGAATCCTCGGATATTCCAGATGCTTAGAAGAGCTTTTATTTATGTTGTTTTTATAATCATCAGATACGCAGTTGACATAAAACTTATACGATTGCCATCTGTAAGCTTCCCAGTTTCTAGTGATACATTAATTGCCATATTTGTGATTTTCTTGCAATGTGATCTTTAACAGTGAGCTGAAACTACAAGCCGAGCGATCTTCGTGGTTTTAACCCTGGAAGTACTATAGTAGATAATACTGATTGTGTGTACACACACATACAGATCCTCTGTTACTAATTTGCGTGAAGGGTATGACACGGAAGTTTAACATGAACAGCGAGGTCATCGCTAACCAGACTGCGAAGGAGAACCACCCACTGCTCATGATTTTGGCCTTAACCACAAGCTCGCTTGTGGTTCTAGAACTACAAGTAAACTTAGTTTCGAAACTACGAGTCCGTTTATACGGTCTGAAACTACAAGATAACTACAAGTTAACTTATAGTTAAGAAACTACAAGCGAAACTTAAAGTTTAGCTCCCATCGTGTGAACAGAACCATAGATTTTATTATTTCTTAGTCCACAGTAAAAGTGTCTCATTGCTTTTCAAGCAAAGATCGTAACTTCTTGTTAAAAAGTTGTCCACGCTAATTTTTTTAAAGGGGATTTTGATTCATTTTCTCATCAGTAAGGAAGGGGATGAGGGTTAATTGCTTGCAGTACTTGATACAGATGCTAGCAGCCATCAGTTTCAATGTTCTGGTGATGAATGATATCCATGTAATACTCTCCATGAACTCTTTTAAAGAGAAAGTGGAGTTTTTGTATAATTGGAGAAACAAAAAAGTGAGCTTTTTCAATCTTTTTATTCCTAGTTAAAATATCATTACAACTGTAAGACATGAAAAGGATTTCTCTTATAATACCCTCGTATTCCAAATATAACTAGACTTTTTATAAAAAACCCCCCAAATTTGATGCCTGATGTAGTCCCATAGACCCATATCTGTGTGATTTTTAGCAAGATATACCATAGTCATTTCCCCCCCTGATTTTAATCATTCCAATTTGTATGTATTATATCGACAACCTTTCCCAATAGTTTCTTTTATGATAATTTAATCACATGACCAGAACTCAAATTGATCTTTAAATTATGTTTCCAGTTAGCCTTCTGTGTTCAAGAAGTTCATCTTGTAAGTATAGGCTAGATTCTTGAATTTGACATTATATCTTGACAGACAACCAGAAATATTCAAGTATGTTTTGAGATGGGCATTTGAATTTGTTGTACAACATCACTTGTAGTGTACATGCACCCATATAACTTAGGAAAATAAGCTATAGATCTACAGATTTGTATAACATATGAAATATAAAATGCCAAAATAATTTGCTTTGTTAATAAATGAGAAAAACAATAGATATACGAGCAATCTCTGTAAAGTGAATTTTCCCTCAAATTACCACGTACGTACCGCCCGCGGAAGACTGCTGTTCTTGATTTTTATAGTCTAAAAACGATGTCTAATCATGCTTCTGCTTCCCGTCAAATAAATACAATAATAAGTTTTGAATAAAATCATACAATCAATTTTCATTCAATAAATATTTGCCTTTCGAATGGTTTAAATGAATTTTAACTGTTTTTGAAAACAGACGATAGAAGGTGCTCACTTGATTCGTCGAAAGGGCAAACATTGACAATGGATCGCCGGTGGACGAGTTTTCCCCGACGTTTTTTAGCTGGACAGGCTCGTACATGAAATCGTTATTATTGATCTTTAAAAAAATAATAGTTGGGTAGTAGTTTATTATTTTCACTTTCTAAAAAAGTCACTCCTTAAAAATTTTTTTTTTTCAAAAGCTTTAACCCTTTAAATTCTTTTTTGATAAATCTTTTAAGAAATAAAAATTAATATATTAGTGTACGAGCCTGTGGTATTGCGCATGTGCGATCGATATCAATGCCGACCGTGATACCGGTTGCTTCGTTTGTATGGAGGTAGCTAAGCTGAAGCTTAAGATCGCGGCTGGATGGTGCGAAGATTACGTAAACGAACAATACTAGCGCTTAATTCTTACTCAAAAGACTTTTAATCTCTAATTAGTTGGCATTGTGGTACAACCTGTAGATCTTTCATAAACTCGGTACTACTTCTTGGCCATTGTAGAATCTATTCATGACGTTTGTGTAAGAGTGTGACTGAGCTAGGACCCGCGCTCTTCCCTTCGGGCTGCGTCCAGCCCCTCGGGCATTCACGCAGGTAGTGGCTGCCTTGGCAGCCTCGCTGAGGCGCCGCGGCCTTCGCCTGTTTTGCTACCTGGACGATTGGCTCCTCTTAGCGGAGTTGCAAGATCGTCTTCCACGCATGCTTGTCAATGTCACCCAAGACTTAAGTTTCCTAATAAATTGGGAAAAGTCAGAATTGATTCCTACACGCCGACCAGTTTTTCTGGGGGCAGTGTTAGATATTCAGAACTAATTAGCTCGGCCCGGTCGAGACAGAATATTCACTGTTGTCTTAGCAGCTCGCAGGCTGATTTTGGCCAGAAGGGTCAGGGCCAGGCAGTGGTTTCAATTCGGCTAGGGTGGGGCGGACATTGCAACGGCAGTACGCTTTCGTGGGATTGGTCTCATCTTGGGAGACCTTTTTGTGTCAGCTTTCAACCGCCAGTTTCCGAGGTACTGCTCCCGTGTTCGCGACCGGGAGGCTTGGGCCCTGGATGCATTCTCTCTCAGTTGGGAGAATCTTCGAGGGTTTGCTTTTCCTCCCTTCCCGCTGATTCCGCGGGTCTTGCAGAAGATCAGGGAAGGTCGGGCTCGGGTGCTTGTGGTAGCTCCCTTTTGGCCCAGGAGGAATTAGTTCCCGGAGTTAGTGAGCCTTCTGGTGGCTCAACCGTTTCTTCTTCCGTTGAGAACGGATCTGGTGTCGCAACCCCTTTCGGGGATTCTTCACCGCAGACCAGCGTCCCTTCATTTGACTGCTTGGCCCCTTTCGGGGAATCTGCAAGACAGTCGCGGTCTTTCTGAAAGGGCCGCAGACTTTGTAATGTCCAGTCGTAGAGTCTCTACTAGGGAAATTTACAATTCCCGTCTCTTAGCCTTTTAGCCTTTTTTCAATGGTGTAAGACACGGGATCAAACCCGTCTAAGCTCCTATTGGTTCAATTGCGGATATTTTAATCTCGCTGGTCGCGGTCTGTGATCGGTGCCATTCTTACGGCGTTTCCAGATGGTTCGGGGATTTTTAATTCCCCGCTGTTGAGTGGATTTATTCGGTCTTTCTTTCTGAAACGTCCCCCTCGCTCTCAATTAGTCCCGTCTTGGAGTTTGCCTCAGGTTCTAGAAGCCCTGGCTGAACCTCCTTTCGAACCGTTAGGTGAAGCGAAGCTCCACCATCTTACGGTGAAGATGCTCTTTTTGGTAGCCCTTGCCTCTGGTCAGAGGCGCAGTATCCTTCATGCCCTCTGTCTTACTCCCGGTCATGTTCGTTGGGAGAGAAAAGATGTTAGGTTGGTTCCTAAGCTTCTTTCATTGCCAAGAACCAGACGGCTTTTTTTGGCCCTGTTGAAATTTTTCTTTGTCCACTATCGACTTCTCGTCAGTACGTGAGGACAAGGTTTGGTGTCCTGTTAGAGCTCTTAAATGGTATATTGATAAGACTAAGACATGTCGCAAAGATGGTCAGTTGTTTCTGATCACTCGAGAGCCCTTTTCTCCTGCTTCTCTCGATTCCATATTTACAGATGGATTGTCGAAGCTATTCGGGCCGCCGGCCCAAAGGCTCTCTTATCAGATAGTAAAGCCCCATGCTCATGACACTTGTAGTGTTAGCACTTCCTGGGCCCTTTTTCAAGGTGTGACGCTTATATTTTGAGGGCCGCCTATTGGCGTTCGCCCAATTCCTTCATTTCTTGTTACCTTTAGGGATGTCCCTGCAGGAGAGGAATTATTTGCGTCAGCCACCTTGAAGGCAGCAGTGTCTTCTTTGTAATCCCGTTCCCTTCTTCACTTAAAACATGCCACCCGGTTTTGAATGTATGCTGGTCTAGCATAATAGGTAGGTATGATTTATTGCAGTAAATTTGTAAAATCAGCACTGATTTTCTTATTTACTAGATAAATCTATATACCTACCTATGACCCTCCCTCCTTCCACTCGCCTTGCAAGCAACATGTTTTACTCTTAGGTTGCTCGCAATAGAGGAAGATGGCCGTTGCGTATTACTGCGGTTGAGTGACGAAGGGGATAACAATGGGATTACGGGGGGTGCGCACAATATTGGGACTCATTTGTGTTAAAGTTCTCGAACGGGTAGTGTAGTCAGGAGACTAGCATAATAGGTAGGTATATAGATTATTTAGTAAATAAGAAAATCAGTGCTGATTTTACAAATTTACGTTAATCTGTGCATTCTGTGGGGATGATTTTCTTGACCCAATGTAAAAGAGGTCAATAGCTAGCACACTGAAGTCATGCCACAATATACATACCTTTCAAACAAAGGTTGTTCTTGACAACTTGAAAGCTTGCCGGACATAGCAACAAATATGTATGCAAACTGGATTCCAGGCATTGAAGCTCATTTTTTATAAAAATCAGGTTAATGGAATAGCTCGTCACTTGGTGCACGAGAATATATGTGCATGAATTTGTGTGCATGAATTTGTATACATTACAGAAGCGGCCTATTGTGTGACTATTTACATTAATTTTGGTAATCTGTAGGAATGATGCTCTGGACCCAATGTGAAAGGGGTTATGCTCTAACTGTGTGACTGTTTACATTGGTAATTTGTGGGAACAATGCTATTGACCCAATATGAAAGGGGTCAATAGGTAGCACAGTGAAGTCATGCTATCTCTGTGTAACTTTTTACATGTGGTAATCTGTGGGAACGCTGCTCTTGACCTGATGTGAAAGGGTCAATAAAATCTTGCACATGGAAGTCGTGATGTAGCTGTGTGTTTCCTATTGGATAAATGACTGTATTCTCAATTTTCCCTTTGTGCTTCCGCTGTGTGACACTTTCATCTTTTCCTAGGAATGTGTCACATTAGCAGAAACTCATCTTTAACGTTAGGGCATGTCCATGATCCCCACCCTCACTGGCCCCCATCTGCATAATGTCAGTGATGATTATTTAGAGTGATGTTAAAGGCCATGTTTGCCCTACAGAAATGGTTTAGCAAGTAAGCATCATCATAATTATGAGGAAATGCAGGGTATAAATCGGGGGGGGGGGGGGGGGAATGAAGGAGGAGAAGAAGATATAAAAGGCAGATGGAGGCTTGGGACAATACATGTACAATAAAAAATCTCTGAATTCAGTAATAACTTAAAAATAATACCTTAATAAAATCAAATTTCAAATATTTCTCTGACCTGGCCCTACTCATCTTAATTGAAATGAGAAAGATTTTGAAGAAACAGTGGAAAACAACAGTTCAAGCTAATTTCTGCAGCAGCCACAGCGCTCAATCGATTTTCACCTCTTATATTTGTAGGTTGCTTACTCTATATACTATATACTAGATAAGGAAGCAAGATTCTTTCAGCCCTTCAGAATTGTAGATATTCTTATACCATTATTCACTGTATTCCCTGTCAAATGAAATTTAAGGTCCTACCAAAACAAAAACATACATGATCTTTAACATAACAGCATGTACATGAACCCAAACATGCAGATGTCCTTCTACATGAAGATTATTGACTGTGAATGATCTGTGTTCAGGATGAGTTTGGTGGGGTTTAGGGAGGGTCAGGCATAAAAATGTTTGTGCTGTTTTGAAAGTGGATGAGACAAGGCGCTTCAAAGACTTCACTTGCCCAACTTGAACTGTGAAAGGTCTCATTAGCTCTTCTCTCAACCTAACTTAGGTCTTAGAAATCTGAATGATAAACAAAAAAATTATAGCATTACATTGCGATACTTTGCTACTTTATGTAGGATTTGAATGTGCTTTCCGACTTCATCAATAGACCTGTTCACAAATATGTTCAAATTTTATGCATACTTTTAAAACAAAGGTTGTTCTTGACAACCTGAAATCTTGTTAGAGGCTTGTCAGACATAGCAACAAGTAATGTATGCAAAATGGATTTCAGGTATTGTAGTTCATTCATTAATAACGGGTTAATGGAATACCTCGTTACTAGGTCCCCAGGAAAGAAACATCCATAAATTTTAATAACCTTGTGAACAGGTCTATCATCCTATCCTGTAGTAAGAAAAGGAATATTTATGGTACATCGTGTTAATGTATCATCTGCTTAGAGCTAAGAGTGTGTTAACTCATATTAAACAACTTTCTGGCTCTCCGCAGAAGTATTCATTGGTTGTTTGGTGTGAACCTGTTGGTGTGCACAACAGTGTCCAGTGTAAACAAGAAGTTGTTATGGCATCCTGAACTGTGGGTGGTAGGGGTGTGCAGGGGATGGGTTGGGGTTGAAATGGTAGGAATGTTGTGGTAGGGGTAAAGAGTTGAGCCAAGGTTTGTTGTGGCAACCCATGTGAACCTTGAAGGAGAGATGATAACTGCAAAACAGACAGCTGATTGTCTCCAACAGCTGACTCTTCCTGATCTGATTGGGGCTAGTCTTGCAGATTAGACTCTGTGTCTTCAATCTTGCCCTAGTGTTGATACTGCAGCACTCTCTATCTCCTTCTGCTTATTGACAATTCTGGCAGGTCACAGAAGGTCGTAGAAGATGTGACGATCTCTTTAACCTCATGAACGATTGAACTTGTTGGATGCCTTTGCACATGAGAGAAATCAGAGTTAAAATTTGTAGTATCCAGGCAATATTTGACAGAGCACCTAGGTTGGTGGAACATGCCACTCTGTGCTGACAAAATCTAAACATTTGGGGTATAGTAGAAAAAAAAATGATGGGATGTCTAGACTGGAATTGTACAATGTGCTCCAGTTACCTTTCATGAAGAATATTGCTCTGCTGTTGGGCAGTTGCCTGGTTTTCATTGATATGTTTTTGAAAGAGAAATTCTGTGTGTGACTAAATTTCTGTAATGAATGTCATCTTGAATTTCCTCCCATTCTGAACTTTTTTGATTGATGATCCATCCTGTCTTCTTTTTCATAAATTGTATTTCTCATTTTGTTCCGTCTTTTCTCTCTCTCTGTGAGCTCTTTTCATTTTTTTGTACTCGGCTTCCTTTTTGTCTGTCTCTTTTTTATCTGTCTCTTTTTTTATCTGTCTCTTTTTATCTTGTTCTCTTTCTTTCTCTCTACTGGCTGACTTCCTTTTTATCTCCATCTGCCTCTCTATCTCTCTCCCCCTCTCTTGTCTATCTTTGTCTCACTTTCAATGTCTTTCTTTATCTAGCTCCCTCTTGCTGTCTATTTTAGTCTCTTTGAGTCTTTTTCTCCCCTTCTCTCTCTTTTCTTTCTCTATCCCTCTCCGTGTCTCTTTCCCTCTCTCTTCCTCCGTCCGTCCTCTGTATCTCTCAATCCACAGTATCTCATTCACAGATCCTCCTGTTATCCAGTTTATTAGGCCAAGGTCCGGTATGCGCGTTCTTTAGCTCAAACCCTCAATCCCAATAATGAGATGCCTCTTTGTGACAACACCACAGATGGCTGCCAACAAAAGTGATTATTATTCCATCATGGGCACTCTGCCTTTAGCACCTTGCCCTGTCTGCTATCCCTTTGAGGTGTGCCTCCTACACCTCCTGCACCAGATTTAACAATCCCCCTCACTCCCTCACTCCCTCTCCCCCCCCTCCCCCTCTCTCCCTCTCACTCCCTCTCACTCCCTCACTCCCTTTCTCCCTCACTCCCTTTCTCCCTCACTCCCTTTCTCCCTCACTCCCTGTCTCCCTCACCCCTGTCTCCCTGTCTCCCTGCCTCCCTGTCTCCCGTCTCCCTGTCTCCCCTCTCCCTCTCTCCCTCTCTCCCTCCCCTCTCTCCCTCCTCTCTCTCCCTCTCTCCCTCCCTCTCTCCCTCTCTCCCTCCCTCTCTCCCTCCCTCTCTCCCTCTCTCCCTCTCTCCCTCTCTCCCTCCCTCTCTCCCTCTCTCCCTTTTCCTTTTCCCCCTTTCTTCCTTTTCCCCCTTTCTTCCTTTTCCCCCTTTCTTCCGGATTAATTGGGGGTTAGGTGATCAAATTTGCATGGCCTCCTATCAGATCATGCCAAAATTAGGGCAATTACATTTTGAGCATGCTAATGATGCAGCTCAGCGTGGGGGTAAACATCAGGCAACATACTGCACTTGAAAAATTCATAACCCAAATAATTTTTCCCCCAATGCCAGAGTTTTCTAAATTTAGGATTCAATCATGTACTTTTTCAATTATCTCCTATGTGAGTGTGGGGTCAAGCCACCTTTCTGTTTAATAGATGAAAGTGAACATTTAAGATTCATGAACTAAATCAAGAGGTTGCTAAATTTAGATTTTGATTAGGCCTACATAACTTTCAATTATCTTGTGTGTTATTTTGGGTGATGCTATTAGGCCAATATTTGGGATAGCATTTGAATATATTTATTAGCTTGTCTTTTAATGAGATAGGAAGAATAGTTGAAGAGTTAGACCTATTAATGTACTGTACAACATGTGAATTGAAATTACATAGAAATGTTAGTGTCATTATGCAGGTTTTTGTGGAGAAATCCTCTTAAATATTTGACCAATTGCAAGACGGAAGTTGCAGCAATATCACTCTTTGATGTAGTCACTGATTACCTAACTCTTTTGTGACATCCTGCTAAGGTTGATGAACTGCCCAAAGCAACATGAATGCAGAAAAAAAAATTCTTCAAAATTCCTTATTCTAATCTCCTGGTTTGAGCCAGGCTGTTCAGTTCTATTGCTGTAATTCTAATAGAGTGAAATTGCAGAAAATCTTCTGCTGTGTTGTGTTCATTCCCCGACCAGGCTAGTAACGTCCGGGTTGGATATCGATGTGTGAATACAGTAAGGCGAGGTTGTGACGCTCATCACGTCTTCGCATCCCTCCGAGATGCGTATGATATCATCACCGAGAATGAGCCGATGCTGTGCACACTCCCATTGTGAGGTCATTTTCCAGGAATCTAGCTCCCGTTACCCCATTACGGTACTTGGTTCCTGCCAACCATACGCTGCAGCAGACACCATTTACAGAATGCATTGGAAAAGTTCAGGGGAGGTTGCATACAGGCTATTCTTGTATTTAGATAGCCTATTTATAAAGTTACCATTGTAAATTTAATCCAGGCAGTTGGGTCCTTGAATTACAAGGAGATCTTCGCTTCACAGTCATGTTGAGGTTGCTTCCTATATAAAGAGCCTGCATGCAGTTACTTCATTACAATCACCTTTGATCTATTTCCAGCAAATGATGTAGGCCTATTTGAATTGTCAAGAGGCATATGATTCCCTGAATTCATTTACAATGTATTCATTCTTTCCTCATGAGCAAATTCCACCCACTGTCACCGAATTTCAAGTTAATTATATAGCGTAGCATAATAATTTATCACAGGATTGGCCTATATAATTCAAAAAGTTAGAATGAATAATGAATATTGAATTAAATATGCTTCTGGGGCATAGAGAAGACATAATATTGAGCACAAGAGATGGACCAATTTGATTAATCTTTCCATATGCAAAAGTCATTAGGTTCTCATGAAGGGAGCTAAACTTAAGTTTTGCTTGTAGTTTCAAAGCTTGAACAGACTTGTAGTTTTGAAGCTTTAAGTTTATTTATAGTTAACTCCGCAACCATGAGCAGTGGGGGGGGGGGGGGGGGGGTCTGTCCTCATAGTTACGGACCATGCAATGACCTCTCTGCTTATGTTAAATGACTAACGCTCGACTTGTTGTGTGAACCTTTGTCGTATTTAGTGAGTTGTTGTTTCGTTAACTTGGAGTTTCGCTAACTTAAAGTTTCAAAACTACAAGCCCTGTATGAACAGAGACCTCTCCACATGACAAGCTGCTAACCCCCTGACTCTCCTAACTTGAGCTGCCCCATTCCCAATGGCTCTGTTCCTGTGGCATAATGTAGGTCACATATTTCACACCATTTATTGATGTAACCTCCAGTCTTTAGAATGGGGTTAGTTTGCCTGCACAAACCTTGGCTTGTCAGTTGTAACATATATTAAAGGGTCTGAACTGTCAGACCACAGAGACCGCAGTCCATAGGCCCTGTACTTTAGCAGTCAGTAATATTACTGACTAGGCTTTACTCAAGACACAGTATAGAGTCTGTTTTTGCAGACTAGGAAGGGTTGTCCCCAACCTGACTGAATGGTTTCCCCACTTGTAGGGAGCTCCCAAACAATATAGCCTATATTTCGAAACTCTATGGGTTCTGTTGAACAAGTCATTAATAGCAGAGCTTGTTAAGCTAGAGGGAAATACAAAAAAAAAAAAAAGCATGCCGTGAAAACGTAATGTAAGAATAATGAAAACACTGATGGGGCAGAGTTGGCAACCTGTTTTTCAATCTAGAAAAAATGTTCAGTAATGGGCTGAAATAGACTGGGTGTTTGATTTGAGAAAGATGCCTTAGGCTTGTTAGGAAGAATCTTCCTATTTTAAGACTTCATCCGACATTCATGTACACAAATAGAAGTTGTATCCCTGGACAATATGGAGAGTAATATTGAATACTAATTCCTCTATTATTAGCACCACTGACAAAGTTTTTACTGAGATAGGATATATAGATATCTTCGTTATAAAATCCCTTGAGTTGTGTTTTTAGGGATTCATTCCTTCAGTTTTGTCTTTTTATCTTCTTAGCTATAGATCGAAGGTGGGGGTGGGGGAACTTGGTGAAAATAAGAAAAAGATATACATGACTAAAAAGATATTAATTGAATTTTGTAAGGGCTATGATATATTTATTCATATTTGACAAATTTGGCTCATAGTCAAAGCAAGATAGAGGATTTCTCTTTGTGTGTAATACCATCGTGGGAGAAGCACCGCCTACATATTTTCAATAAAGCTTCTGCCTCCATACATTTTCTAAAATTGTCAATTGTCATTGACCAAATGAAATCTTGTCGGGCAACTTAAAAATTCTAACATATTGTTGCCTGGGCTAGCAAGAATGGTACTGTTATTTTTGTTTCATGCGAATTTGATGCAGTTTATTGTAAATGAATTTGGCAAAGTTAACGTCTAGGTTGGTTAGCAACCTAAATTAAAAAGTTGAGCATGACCCCTTGTGCTTCTGTTGTGCCCTGGCCAGATTGACTTTCTGATAAGATGAGAAAATAGAATTGAAATCTCCCAATATTTTGATAAACAAATGCAATTTCAGAGGGTATACTGAGCTAACCAGAATGACATGATTGTTAATACCTTCCATGTTCAACACCACTGTCATTATAAACTTAGCAACTATTAGTCACCAAGGGTTACTGTAATCAGTTTAAGTCAAGTGTGCATTGCCCCTTATCCCTCCTACACGCAATCCGTATCGTCTACTCATATTAAAGGTAGGTGTATTGATTATTATTGGCTTGTGTTTGCAGAAGAAATTCACCCACGTATCATAGAGTGTTAGAAACACTGAAATCGTACCTTAAAAGAAGGTGTCAACTCGTGAAGTTGTTTGGAATTAAACTGACGGGGTTAGAATTAATTGACCTATATTTTATGCATACTTGTCTGGAATATAATTGTATCTAGATAGAAAAAAGATGATTTTATTTAAGATAACGTTGGCGTTCCATAGGGTATTGCATCACAGGTCGTCCCTTATCGATTCGTGTCATGTTCACAATCTGAATATGCTTACCACCTTCTTCGAAGTGTGCAACTCCAAGAAAGTGTTAAAAATCAACTCAGAGTAAAAAAAGTTCTCAAATGTACATGTATCAATAATGTATGTAGTGCAAATGCAAACATCTGGGAGATTTCCTGCTGAATGCTTTTCTCAAAATAAAATGTTTAGTCGATAATTTAGGGATGGCAGTTTTGAAGTTATTGTGCACCCTGATACCATCTCTGTTTTTGGGCTTTTCCAGGCTTCTTATTGTGCAGAATGTATGGCTCCAACATGTGAGGGTCTCTTTTCAGACAAAATGAGTTAAAACTATTGCTATATCTTATAATTTCAATGCAGATGTTACAAGGATATTGCAACTGGAATCGTATCCCATCTGACCCTGCTGCAAGGGCAGCACAGATCATATGTTTTCAAACTTCAAGAATATTTATTATTCATGTGAACACGGCAGGGATCTTCTACAGCTTAGTTCTTTTGGGAAATTATATTTGTGAAAGTATAAGTTTTCCAGTGTGAACAGCACTTTGAAAGTTAGGTGTCTGGAGGAGAAAAATCTTTTTCTCTTTTGAAATTGAAGACCCATGGGAGTTTCTGCCCCCTCAGAAATATGAGATTCAAGCCAGATTGATGTAGGCGGGCTAGTTCAAGAGATTGTGGAAACAAGAAAATTTTCTAGTGCGAAAAGGTTCTTTCAATAAATCTGTGTCACCTTATTCTTTCTTTGTAAGTGTGCTAATGTGAATATGAATGTAGGTTTAAGGTTAGGATTAGGATTAGGGTTTATTGTTTGTTCCAGGGTTTCAATCTGGTTAGTGTGAGAAATTCAGCACTGAGCATTTGTTGCTGTAGCATGCTTCATACAATCTCTTGTACAATTGACTGTTCTTTCCTGCAGTGTAGCCAATTGTTTTCAACTATATGTTAAATGTTCATTGTGGAAGACAAGGATTTGAAAATATCTGTGTTTTTGATTAATTAATTAAAATCCAAGTTATTCTTACTGTTACTGTCAATTAAATCCTTGGATTTTCTGCAGTCCGTTCCCTTTTTCTGAATGGTACACTCAAAGCTAGTTGAGATGTAGACAAAGCACTTGACTTGACTGGGTTCAGATGTCGAACAAACCTTTTCTTAACTGGTATGCTTTTTTTTAATTAAAGAGGAAGCTTATTGTGCTGGTGCCATTTGTAAATGAGAACAATTATAGTCATATTTTAAAAACTAGTATAGATGTATAAAAGAAACAAGAGTGGAAAGGATATTCATAAGAGTAAAATGGAGGAAAAGGAAGAGAGAGAGAAAAGTAAGATTGAAAATATGGGAGGGGGAGGGGTAACAAAGAATATAAAAAGCCCCCCCCCCCACCCTCCACCCTCCCACTTAAAAATGATGGATCTACAACTACATGTACATGTATATTGACATGCGGGTATCTCAGGAAGTACTTACCCCGAGACAGTCATTATTCAAACATCATGAGTGGATTTAATTTTAAAAAGTTGTCAGAAATAGCTGTAATTGCTAGTTTTAGATTGTTTGTGTGTAATTATAGCATTCTCATACGTGCCAGCTCTTACAATTTTGGCGTAATTATTACGATTTTTATGACTCCGCCCACCGTAGGTGGTAGCTGGAGGCATTATGTTTTCGGTCGTCCATCCGTCCGTCCGTCCCCTTTTCGTTCTCGCGATAACTGTTTTTTTGATCAGTTTGTAACTTGGTCGTGTATGCATATGTGAGGGACGATGAACTGATTAGATTTTAGGGTCTCAAGGTCAAAGTTCAAAGGTCATAGTCATTATGTTCATTAAAATGGTTAGTTCTCTCAATAACTTCAGAACTGTTTGACGGATCAACCTAACTTGGCCCATGTATGCATATGTGAGGGACGATGAACGGATTAGATTTTAGGGTCTCAAGGTCAAAGTTCAAATGTCATAGAGGTCATTATATACATAAAAATGGTTTGTGATGGATGGAGTCTAGGCCTACCTATTTTAGAAATTTCAAGGGGACAGTGGTCTATTTGCTATAAAATATCTAATTCCTTGGTGTATTTGATGATTGTAAGTCATCAATGGTAAGTTTTTTATTTGCACGGGATGAAAATGAAATGAAATAAATTTTCTGTCTCCTGTGCTTTTTAAGTGAAAAGATTTGTAATTTTGTTGGACCAATCCTTTTTAGAGTGTACATGTATGCCATACATTTCCAATCTGGTGATGGCGGAGGCATAAATTCCAAGATTTATCTATTTTATTGTATATTACTCCTTACGATTTTGTATCACATAATTACGATTTTTCTGATTTTCTGAATAATGCGAACTTATACTACGTAGATACCCTACAACTACCTTATCTTGTCTATGTGCACTGTTTGTGCTTACATGTACAATGTATACGAAGCATGGGTGTGAGAAATAACAGTGTACATTGACAAGATAACGTACTGTGCAGTGATTCCATGTGATGCATTTTGGCAGTGCACGATTGTGCTATCGCGAGATAGGGAAATCACAGCCCCTAATAACCGTCATTTGTCCTCTGAGAACTGATTCTAAATTTCACAAATGAGTCGAAATGGAATATCATCGCTATTTTTCATGATTCAGGTGAGAGAGAATGTCTAACTTGTTGGTTAATTTGTTGAAATATTCTCTTGAAAAATCCCTGCTGGAATTCACTTTCCAGGAGGAATGGGAGACGTTCTTCCCCAGCACCAGCGGCCTAGATTATTGGTGGGTACACTGCGTGCACATAGTGAATCGTTCATGACCAGGCTTTTGTGGTTTGTTTTCTACTCTTTAACTTTATCTTGGGGTGTTTGAATTTAGCTGTGGTTGACTACATACGATCAGGGAATTCCTGGAATGTTATAGAATTAAGATAAAGTAATTTTCCTTCGAAAAAAAATCTGGTTCCTGGTTTTGAGTTTAGATCTTACTCAGACAGAAGATAAGGCAACTGGGCAAGGTGATTTGCATGTGGTGTGGTAAAAAGCATTTCAATTAGCTAAAATATTGAGTTAATCATGTCAATATTTCTTTATAATGTACTGTAGATTTATGATTTTAGCCCTCTAAAGAGCAAGAAAATGTACCAGCTTCAGGGGGCTTTGTCCCTGAACCCTCAAAAGGGGCTTTGCCCCTTGACCCCATCAGGGGCCCTGAGTGGGCCACTGGACCTCCGGCTTGGGTTTTCAGGATTTTTTGAGCTATCACTTAAAATCTCTGAAGGAAGCAATCATTCAAACCCGAGTATGCAGCAAAATGGAGCTGTATAACTGCTTAGAGACGAGACGAGTTCAGTGCCTGTTGCAAACTGTGTGGGGCTGACTTCACGATAGCACATTTTTGACCAGTATATTATTTTTTAATGCATTCACATGAAACGACTTTATGCAACTGAAGGCGTTCTTATTAAAGAAATGTACAGTAGTCGCAATAGCATTTTTAAGGAAAGTAACGAAAAACATATTAAACAGGCAAAATATGTTTTTTACCTAAAAATGTTTTTTCAAGCTAGATAATGTTTTTTGAAAGTGACAGGTTGGCAGCTCTGCTTAAGGCTTGAATAGTACAGTCCTGTACATTTCATGGTAAACATATAGGTAAAAATATTAATGATATGTATTTTATTTGCGCACATTATGTCCCCCCCTACACAAATAAATATTACTCTTTTTGGTCCTCAAAGGTTGGCAGGTATGCATTCATAAGAACTAAGCAGTTGTTGCATTCATTGCTTGCTATCATTCATCATCGTTATCGTAATCGTCATCATGATCATCATCGTGATCACCATCATGATCACCATCATTAATCATCATCCCAGAAAATTATCTGATTCACTTGCAGACTAGTTTCCTCTGATCCATATAGGCCTACTGATAAAAGAACACAATAGGGTCCATAGTTCATGTTTCTACCATAAGGGGTCATTGAACTTTTCATATTTGATAAATGATCATCAGCTTTCTATACAGCTGTGAACTTTTGTTCTCTTTTCATAGAGATAAGTAGATAGTAGATAAATCAGAGAGATTTTAATCACTTGAACTAGTTCCTGGTTAAATCAGAACCTCGGATGGGATGTTAAATGAAAGTTCTTGGAGAGAGTCAACAATAAAAACGCACTGTACTTAATAGTAGGGGGAAACAGGGGGGGGGGGGGGAGGCTGGCTGGCTATCTTTGATACTGGGTGTGCTGTTTGCTTTTCATTTCGCATATTTCTTTATGCATGCATGTATGAAATTTATGATGTCTTTTCCATGATAAGTATCATTTTTATCACTACTAAATTGTTTTCTTTTGTTTTGTCTGTTTGTTCTTACAGTAACAGTCTTCATCATACATTAACAGACCTGAAGCCTGCTACTGAGTACCAACTAAGGTAAGAAAACACTGGAAATAGAGATACTTGTACTATGTGTATGATGATTTTGGCCGCTGTTGAACAGTTGGCCGCTGTTCTTCAGCCCGAAATTGATTCCCGTAAGCAGGCGGCTGATTTGCCGAAGCATAATTCCGCCCACGTTAACCGGCTTAACCCTTTAGACTGAGAGCTAGGTTGCCGGTGCTTTCCACCCCACGCTTTAAGTGGGTGAGCTCGGCCCCTCCTTGCGCGGCGTTTCCCTTGGGTCAATAGCCCAGACCTACTCGAGGTGGGGGCTCCTCCAGAGGTAGGGGGAGCAATAGGGCCCGCGGCAAGGCTCCTGCCAAGCCCAAGCAGGCCTTTTGAGGATGCGCCCCGAGCATTGAATCATCAGGTAGGCGGACGACTTCGGTACTTACCAAGGACAGTTTCGTTCTCTCAATCGTGCGAGACGGCTCTGCAAGCTTTATGTCCGCCCGCCAACTTCTTCCGCCCTTCATCAGCAGCATAATTATCTCGGCCGAGATTCAGTTGCTAGAAAAGGTGAGAGACCACCCAAATCTGTGTCTCTCCCCGATCTTTATGATTCCCAAACGCTGGGGGAAACTAAGGATGATCCTCAATATGAAGGTCATCAACACCTTTATTCCTCCGGTACACTTCCGGATGGAAATGTTAGCGTCCATTCTACCGACAATCCAGCATTCAGACTTGGCGGTTTAGCTCGATTAGAAGGACGTATACTTCCATATCCCAATACATCCCCGTTCGCGGGATCTATGGGGTTTCGCTTTCCAGGGCGAAAGCTTCAGGTTTCACGCCCTTCCATTTGGGCTGAAACCAGCTCCCTGCATTTTCACCCCGATAGTATCGACTCTAGCCGCCTTCCTAAGGAAGTGCGACAATTGGCTCCTGGTAGCACATTCAGAGTCGGTGCTCCGAGACCAGTTGTACCTCTTACTCCAGACCACTAAGGAGCTAGGGTTTCTAATCAACTGGGAGAAATCGGATCCGTCTCCCACCCGTACCCCAGTGTACTTAGGTGCGGAGATAGATATCCCGAATCAGGTCGCTCGCCCAAGCCGCGACAGAATTCAGACTATTACGTCAGCCGCCCGGTACCTGCGCCTATTGCACAAGGTACGGGTCAAGCGCTGGCTTCAATTTCTAGGCTACCTCTCGAGCCTAGTGGATGTTTTGCCGGACTGCAGACTTCTGTTGAGGCCCTTCCAGAGGCACCTCTTGAAGTTTTTCTCGCCGGGCGTAGACTCCCTCAGAGTATGGATTCCATTACCGAGGGAGATCAGGGCCCCGTTGCATAAATCTTACCATTAACGGTATCTTTGCCATCGATGGTAACTCCCATGGAATCCTTGATTTTGATTGGCTGTTGAGTGATGTTACCATGGTAGTTACCATTGATAGCAGAGTTATCATTAATGAAAAGTTATATGCAACGGGGCCCTGATGTCTACTTGCCCCCTGGGCAGACACGACGTTTCTTGCTCGAGGCAAACCCCTCCGCGTCCCTCTTCCGTCAGTATCCATCTCGACGGACGTGTCGCTTCTAGGCTGGGGCGGCCTCTTACATTCCCGGGCAAGAGAATCTCTTAGCAGACTTTCTGTTCCGAGGCAGGTGTCTCCCTTCCGAGTGGTCCCTCCATCGGGAGGTTTTCGATCTTCTTCATGCGTCGTGGGCGCCGCTAGAGATCGATCTGTTTGCGACCTCTCTCAACCACGTCTTCCTAGGTACTGTTTTTGGGTTCGGGACCCAGAGGCTTGGGCACTCGATGCCTTCGCTCTCCATTGGGGACACTTTCGAGGGTATGCTTTCCCCCAGTTTCTATTGATCCCTCACGTTCTGAGAAAGATCAAGGAGGATCGAGCGTGAGTCCTGCTTATTGCCCCGCGCTGGCGGCGGAGGCCTTGGTTTCCCCTACTCCTGTCCCTCCTGCAGGGGCAGCCGTTTCCGTCTGAGGCCAGACCTGGTGTCGCAGCCTCTTTCGGGGATCCTCCATGGTCAGTCCGAGACCCTTCACTTGACCGCCTGGCCGTTATCGGGGGTGACGCTAGGGCCTCGGGTCTCTCAGAGAGAGCCTCTCAGTTTATAGGTCAGAGTCGTAGAGAATCCACGAGATCGCTTTACAACTCCCGTCTGGAGGCTTTTTCAGTTCGGTGCGAAGATCTCAGGGGTTTCACCCCGAGGCTTCTGTAGGCACGATTGCAGATTGCACGATTGCAGATTTTCTTATCCCTTTTTGATAAGGGTAGATCGCTTTCCACTTTCCATGGATATCGATCTGCCATCGCCACCACTTACGTTGGCTTTACATACGGCTCAGGAGTTTCGAACTCCCATCTCCTTGCTAGATTGCTGAGATCGTTCTTTTTACAATGACCAGCAAATTCAAAGTTGTGGTACTTAGACCAGTGCCGTATAGAGAGAGAGTCTGGCCAACTCGGTTTCAGTTGGGTAGCAACATGGCGTATATTCCTTTGTTATGTAAGCTTGCAACAAAGGAATATGCGCCTTGTTGTTACCCAACTGGAGCCGAGTTGGCCAGACTCTATCTATATATGGCACTGACTTAGACAAGACAAAAGATTTTTCCTTATTACTCGCGAACCTTTCTCTCCTGCTTCTAGAGAATCTATTTCTAGATGGATTGTTGAGGCCATCCAGGCCGCTGGCCCCGAGGCCCTTCTCTCAGTCAGTAAGCATAGAGCGCTTGATACCAGAAGCATTAGCACCTCTTGGGCGCTTTTTCAGTGTTTTTCCCTAGAAGACATTTTGAGGGCCGCCTTTTGGCGGTCTCCCAATTCTTTACTTCTTTTTATCTGAAGGACTTTCCTTCTGCAGAAGCGCGGTTTGCGACTTTGTCACTGAGGGCGGCAGCTTCTGTCATTGCCCCGCGTTAGCCTCCCTCTCTTGGGACATGCCACCCTGGATTTTTATCTGTGCTGGTCTAGCATAATAGGTAGATACATCAATTTATTGTAGTAAATCGGTAAAATCTTACCTGATTTTATTATTTGCTAAATAAGTTGATGTATCTACCTATGTCCCTCCCAGCATCCCCTCACCTTGCCCAGCAACATGTCCTAAGCATCTCTGGCAGCTCGTTGGAGGAAGATGGTGGGCGCGTGCTCGCGCAGGTGACTATGGGAAGGCGGCATAGCGGGGTGGGGCGTGCGCGAATGTGACTTTTAAGTTTCTCGGTGGGTCAACTAGCATAATAGGTAAATACAGCAACTTATTTTATAGCAAATAATAAAATCAGGTAAGATTTTACTGTTCTGTAGTAAAACATTACGGTCATTAGTCAAAGGCCCTGAGTTCTAATGCAGAACACTTTCCAAAACTGATGACATCAACAAGAAGTTGCCCTTGCAGTGGATTGTTTTTGTATTGCCATAAATTACATTTAAAAAAGTTGAAGTAGCATAGAATTTATGAGAATTGGACATTAATATTGCTGTATGATAGTAGGATAATCCTCTGGAGGTCTGAACAAAATTCAACAACCTAAAAACCCCCCAGAATTTATGCTCATGATGTGTATGTTCTGCCACGAAATAAGGGATAGATTAAAGAAGCAATGATAGAGATCATGAGGATGGATTGTTTCTAGGCTGTATGTCTGAGTAGTCAATAGTACTCCAATTTTCTGTTCAGAAACTTTGTAAATCAGACTTCTATGATTGGACAAGTCCTCTTATAACAAAGTCCCTGGTACCATGTGAAACATTGGCTACTCACAAATTTGTTTAAAGCCAATTTTACAATGGAAAATTATATAAAGATGGATCAAAAGATAACTTTAATTTGTGTTTACATAATTTGGGTGAAAGTGCCTTTGGTAAAATAAGATATTGTTGGCCTGAAGTTGCGTGCAAACCTTCCAGTGTAAATTAGATGTAGGAGATACTGCTGTCATGGGTACAAACCATGTGGATTGTTTTTTGGATCAGTGCATGAAGGTTTGTATGTCTGGGTTGCGGACAAATACAGGAAACAATGGTTATGGGCAGGAAAGACATTTTACAAATATCTTCCTGTTGCTTTGGAGATTGTCCTTGATTAGATTCAACATGTCATGGCTCTCCAATCATACCCCTTGTGTCCGTAAACGGTTGACTTTTCTTAATTAGTAATTAGACTGTCAGTATAGCCTATTTGCACATGTCATGTGATAGAAGTATTTTGGAATATTTTTTGTGTGTGGAAAGCATAGGTGCCAACCATTGCTGTTATGGCAGCATGATTTCTATTTGTGGACCTCTTAGTGACCTTAGATTCCTTTCTTTTTACTTAAAAATTTTGTTTAAAAAACAAACAAATTACATTGTATTGTCCGAAGATGTTCCTAGCTTTTGCTGTGGGAAGTTGTCAAGTTTGGGAAAGGTATGATAGCTTTTTATGAGTATAGAAAGATTTGAGATGTTCTCTTTAAAGATGGTTTTTAGTGTTTTTACTTGGAACCAATCAAAAAAGCTTTAGAAAAATCAACCTAATTTCAATAGCCCTGTCCATCACCTATTGACAGTAATGTATTATGTAATTTCAAAATTATTTCTAAAAGATATACAGTAGGGTATTGAAATTGCAGATGAGTTGATTTATCAACAGTCTTTGGGATGATGCTATTGTTAAATATATACCAGAGGACATGGGGTACATTCTGTCTTGTGTCTAAAAATTCTTCTGAAATACAGACTAGTTTAGTAAGGAAGCATAGGATTATATGTTTATATATGATTGTGATTTATGGGTACATTGTTTACAGAAGCTGTCACATGCAGGTTACTGAATGCATACGTGGTATACGGATATGGGTGTATGTTACATGAGAACACTTAATTTTCCCTTTATTTAGTCTGGAATTAAATCATCAATGTTAACAAAAGAAAATTAGAGTAGGTTTTTTTTAATCACTGCACCACAAGCATTGTAACATGATACAGAGTAAAGTGGGTTGTGTTATACAAATCCAGGTAGCTAATATTGAATGAAATATTACAGATATCAGTGTACAGTGTTTGTTACAAATATGAAGGCTGTCAATGTTAACTCTACAGTGTGTCCCCAAAAAAAGTGAACAGTTGGAAAAAATCTCCCCCAATAAACATTTCAAAATGTCTGAAGGAAGTTTTCTTACCTGTGGATAGCTAAGGGTCTCTCCTATCGAATGACACAAGAAATCTGGCAATATTTTATTCTCGAGTGAGCAAAAGCGACTTATGCGAAAGGGTGTAAAATCCAGGCTTGACAAGAATTTGTATTTTGTTCTGGCTAGTATAACAAATTTGAGAACTGTTAAAAGATAACACTTGGAAAAATTCTCCCCAAATGATTATGTTCATGAAATGTTCATACCTATGGATAAAAATAGGGTCTCTCCTATCAAATGACACCAAAACATCTAATGATATTTTACGGTTAAGTGAGGAAAAGCCAATGTTAAATAGTGCAAAATCCATGGGTGACAACAGTTTGTATTCATTCTGGCTGGTATTACATGTAGCAAAGTTGAGAGTCCTGAAAATGCTTAGAAACTTTCATATTCTGATCATTAAAAGGCAATTTATGAAAGAATAGGCTTTGTGTTTTTGTATGTCCTGACATATCCTGACATATCCTATCAAAACTTTATGGTTGATGGAGAAAGCCTGCTTGAATTAAAACCTTGCCAAAACTTATATTCCAAAACACTCATATTTAATATGAGTATTTAATTGCTCATTGACGCATAGAAATGTTGATAAGATACGTAAGTACATAAAGAGAACAAAACCTGTTATTTCATAATTGTCTATCGTATTTCGTACAATTTTTCATTGACAATACGACACTAGGATTTTTCTCAACAAAATACGATTTATCAAAAAAATAACTCGCCGTGTGTTATTATCTCTCATTGAAATTGTACATGGTTGCGTATGCATGCGTAATTTGCTGCAGCTGTGAGGCGCGCGTGTGCGCGGCACAGCACTAATAACACTGCAGCTGTTTCGCGCGCGCGCCTCACTGGCTGCTAGCGAGCTAACTCCCGGGGACGTCAGGCGGTGCTGGCCAGGAGCAGCCGCTCTCGATCTCAAAGACCGGCCGAGTGAGTTTTGTGTGGAATCGAACTTCGAGCTCCGCTATAATTCTGTGATCGTCGCATGAAATCCAAATATTTTGATCATGACATCGAAATCGGGATCTGGAATTCGGAAACAAACATTCTTATCGGAGTATACTTCGAGATGGCCTTTCATAGTAGCCAGCAAGAAGGACAATTTTAGTGCTCGATGTACGGCATGTGCTCAAAAGGGTCTCGAAAGTAAATGAGGTACGGTAATTGTTAAGTGAAGTTACCTTATTAGAATAGGACCATTCATCATCAATAACATGTACACTGTACATGTAGTTAAGTCACTAAATAAATTACATACTTGTATGTATAAATTACTACAAAATAAACAAACTTCGCAATCCTTGAGATATTGTGTAGGAGAGTATACAACAGTTAAAAATAGGATTTTTATGGTAAAATCATAGGATTTTTGGTCAAGTGAGGTTGGCAGATCTCAAAATATGACAATTTCTAGGCCTTTTCACGACTCTCAACTTTGCTGATACCAGCCAGAACAATTAACAATCCTTGTCAAGTCTGGATTTTGCACCTTTTCACAAAAGTAAAAATAAAATATTGCCAGATCTTTGGGTGTCATTTAACGAAAAAGACACTAAGCTATCCAGTTATTGAATTTTGCTTCAAATATTTTGGAATATTTATTTGGGGAGGCTTTTTTAGAATGTTAACCTTTTTTCTGGGACACACTGTATTCAGTTTCCAATTTCAATCATCAGTTTTGAAAGACAATTCAAGTAGTTTTTTTTTAGCTACTGGATAATGAACATTGTAATTTAGTACAGAGACAAGTGGCGGATGTGTTGAACAAATCATGGTAGGTCATGATAAATGAAATATGAGTTAATATTTCCTTATTTGAGTGTGTAAAGGTGTGTTCACACTTTTCCAATTGGCGAAATGTTCTGATTAATTTCTGAGTAGTGTCAATAACCTGATAAGAAAATATTTGGTGTGGATAGAAATTACGGGATAATTCCCTGAATTTTAAGAAAAATTACTTTATGAAAGTTTAGGATAACTTCTCTGGGGCATGCACGGTATGAACACAAAATACAAAAACTTTGGTCTGTGCTACAGCTTACTCAGAAAGCAGGTCCTTAAAGGGATAGTCCACCATGCATGGTTACAAGTTGGTTTTAAAAGAAGTAGAAAAATTAAACAAACAGATCAGTGAAGGTTTGACCAAAATCCGATAAGAAATAAGAAAGTTATGATTTTTGAATTTTTGAAATGGTAATCAATCAGACACAAATTGGCAACTCTGTGACGTATCTTGCGAGCTCCTCTCCCATTTGCCCTGTACCACAAAAATCATTAATTTCCATTTTCTCTAAAGGAAATATTCAATTATACATCACCTTAGATATAATCAATGCTCATGTTTTTACACAAAACCTGTATGAAACAAATCTATTCCTTCATCAAAAACTTTCTTATTTCATATCGGATTTTGCTCAAACCTTCACTGATCTGTTTCTTTAATTTTTCTGCGTCTTTTAAAGCCAACTTGTGATCAGGGCGGACTATCCCTTTAAATGTGAAAGGGAGTAAACGTGGGCATGGAATGGATGTACATGTACTTCAGAAAATTTCTGATACTTCTGTAGGGGGCAGATGGACGCAGGCCTACAAGCAAAATAATAATTGATGATACACTTAACTTAGATCTGGACTATTTCCCAAGAACTGCAGGGTGTTCTTACAAAGTTTCATGTCTCAGCTGAATGTTTTGAAAATTTAGTTTCTAGCTCGCGTCTGTGTGAAATAAGCCATTTAAATGTGAAAAAAATCAAAGCAAGATAATGTTTGTGTACATGATTTCTGCACTACCAGCATGTAATTTAATGCATGGATAAAATGGGATGTGGTAAACAACTTATGGTAGTATGATGGATGAAATATGAGTTCAAATGTGATGTGATGAAGAGAAATAATAATCAAATATTTTAGTATACCTGATAATTGTATCAAGTTAATAAGCCTGCTTTTGCTAAATCAGACCAAATTTCAAGAAAAATGATACTTTCAATCTGAAACATGATGAATGTTTCCACATTCATTCGCTTTAATTTTATTGTACTAAATGCTGTGGGGAGAATTTGTGATATATATTGGTAATAGGAGTAGTTTGGTCTCCCCCCCCCCCCCCCCTCTATCTACCATTGAAAGTTTGTAACTGTTGAGTTTCATTGGCATTTTGTTCAATGATAGAAAATTTTGTAAATGAAAGATCTTGGTTTAATGTCTGTAGTGACAGCCAGAAGGGTGTTTACTCTGTGTCAGATGATGTGAGTCAACGCCCTTCTGGCTCAAAATGGATGATATGTATACCAAAGGAGTGTATCATACTGTGTCCTCTATTTGGATCCTACAAAAACCTTGATGCTTTTTTTATACGCTCATCATATATTGAATTCTAGAAGTAGCTAGCTCTACAAGTGCATTGATCCTTCTGAATCGGGGAAAATGTGATATTGCCTGTGTTTGCGGAGGCCCCATGTAAATGGAGTATATCCTACGTCAAAGTAAGCAGATTTAGTGGGATTCGTATGGACAGAAATGGATAAAAGTATGGAGTAGAGGTGTCCGCCCGCTGTATAGGGAATAACGAGCATCTTCAAGCCTTTGTGCCAGTTAATGGCATCTCCCAAGATAATACAGTACACCAAAATAAATTTTATTCGTCTACAGCTGGAAATTCAATTTGCCTTTGACTATAAATATAACAAATGTTAATCAGGTACTTGTGTACTAAATATATATAGATGTTGCCAATGCATTTAAAGGAGGATTTAGGAGGTTTGATATCGGGTTTATCTTAGAAAGACAGCCTACATACGGTAATTCTTGGAGCAAGTGATGGATCACTTTCTGTGTGTTCATCATTTGATGCGTAGCGAAGGAAGTTTTAAATGAAAGATGGACCCCCTGAAAAATCTGCATAAGAAATAAATGAATTCATCTAGCTTGATAATGTACAATAGAAAATTTACACTTGAAAGATAATCTTTGCGAGTGACAGAAAAATGTGTTTAATTATTGATTGATTATTGCTTAGAGTCATACATCCGTAACCAGAGGGGCAATATTTACCATATTGCCCATAGATCACTGTACTAAAAAAAAGGGCAAAATTTTGCCATATTCCACCCTTTCTTGTCAGTGCGCTTTTATCAAAGTACATAGGTGCAGTATTTAGTACGCGTTAAAGTGTACAAAGGATATGCGCGGTTACAATTTACATCACAATTGCTTGGCCCAGATTTACATATCTGTATGAATAACCTGAAATCAGAGGGACTGACAGGCAAACAGACCTGTTTGTAATTGATACAAAATGGACATTTACATGATACAGGTAATAATAATAATATTAACTGGCTCTGCTTTAGGTGAATATCAAAGATATTGCCCTTAAAAGAACCATATTGCCCTCGTCTTCAACTCCGGGCAATACGATTCTGTTGCAGGCAATATATTCTGATATCCTCCTCAAGGCCATTCAATATTATATAATTATAAAATGGTGCTTGCAAGTGCAAGTGTGAAGGAATTTGGCTA